>OX101783.1:56540182-56867682 GCA_944452715.1 Ophion slaviceki
TTTTATAGGCCTAGAAGCGTGCGGTAGGCTTACGCGACCTACCTATAGAGAGTTTTGCGACTCTCGAACGGGGCTTGCTACGCTCTTGGTCGGTGCAGGGCCTCTTCTTACGAGTGGAAAAGAAAACCATTTCTCTTCGCACTCGAATGAAAATATTTCAACCAGGAAGCAGGAATAAAGGGAGAGAAATTTCTTTTTCATTTACGATGTTACTAGCGGCTCTTTGAGAATATAAACATTTCACGCCTTTTACTGGAAAAACGACGGGAAATATTTCACGGCTTTCAAAAAAAATTCAAAGCAATTCCATCTAGCGGAGAATCTTGGAAATTTTCCGTTACGCTCCGCTACGAAAATTCATTATCCGTGTACTCTACAAAATATCGTTTATTCGTACGTAGGAAAAAATGCCTTATTCGTTTACCGAAAGTTACAACATTACGAATATTCATGGAAAACGAATCTCGATGTACGTTCCATTTCTTGGTTATGTAAAAGTCTGCTCGTTAGTTCGCTGGTACGCGTTCTCCCGCTTTTTTCTCGCATCGACTGCTGGCAGGGGTCGATATACGTTTTCGTATCAGCGCCACCAGGTGCGCGGATCGATGAAGAGAACGAATCGATATGTACTGTGTGTATCGGACCAGAGCTGGCGCGCATATTCCATGTAGGTATACATACACGCGCGCGCACAGACGAACACATGACTCACACAAGCGCGGGCGCGCGCACACGCACACGCACATACAGCTTGAACAACGTCCGGCGTGGGTAGACTCTAGAAGAAATTGTGCTCTTCTCGATTTTTCATCTTCCATAAGAATAGTTGAAAGCACTTGCGCACCTTTCGTTTACTCTACGATATTTGCACGCACAACGCATCGAATTAATGACTACGTTCGATAATATAAAACTTCATGAAAAGTGATTACGAGAATATCGGAGTCATCACGAATCAGCGAGGGGTTCGCCAATGCTGAGAAAACGTTACGGCGGGAAATGGACAGACCAAAGGACACAATTTGAAAGTGTGTATCCGTAAGGAGACTCAACCGTTTTTTCGGTAAATATCAAACGATACTGATTTTTTTGGCCGCAACTACGTCCGATAAAGCTTTAACTTCGAAGTTAATCTTTTGTACGAAAAAAAAATATTAAAACCTTAAATGTTTAGTAATATTTTTCCATGAAGCCGCTGCCTGCTAAAAAATTACATTCCAACTGAATTACCGATCCTTTTTTTTTTAAAGAAACTGTGTTAAACTGTGTACATTGTATTTGTCCGCCTCCGAAACGATGCAGCGGAACATGCGGAAACTGCGTTTCAAGTTTATTTTATTTATTTCAAACTATTTGAAATGAATTTCGAACTTCAACTTTTATTAGATGTATCCATATCTAAAAAAAATCAGGGTCCAACCAAACAAACTTCGACCACGATATTTGATTGATGTATCGACATTTAAAGAAAGTACAAGAGCAAGCCCAAACGAGCTGCGAACTCTAACTTCTATTGGGTCTATCTACATCTAAAAAAGAATCATTGTGAACCCAATAAAAACTAAACAATCTTCGAACTGAAACATCGGTGAAAACCCAAACAAACATCGAACTCAAATTTTGATCCGATGTATCTACTTCTAAAGAAGAATACTGTACACCCAAAGAAACTCCGAAATTAAAGTTTAAATGGATGTATCGACATCTAAAAAAGAATCAGTTTAACCCTTTCAATACGGCGAAAAAATCAGTTTAGTGCGCCTCATTGCCGGGAACAGTTATTTCTTCTCCAAGTGATTATTACGATGAAATAACTTTTATGTCTGAATCGTGCTCAATAAGGGTGCGAATTTCTCACCACTGAAATGCGCCTATTTTTCACTAACTGGGACATATGTTGTCCCAGCCGTAATTTCAAAAATTTTCTAGACTGGGACAGCATATGCCCCTTAAGGTGTGAAAGAGTTAAACCCAAACAAACTGATTGTGAAACAAACTCCGAACTTGAACTTTCATTGGATGCACCTACATCTAAACAAAACAATCAGTACTTTACAGTCGCCAGTATAGTATCGACCGAGTACACGATGTTTGAATGCTCGATCGAAGTTGCCCGTTGGGAGCAGGACACCGATAAATGTAAATGTCCGCGTACACATGTGGTAAATCTGAAATCATATTCGCCGAAAGTTACGACGCTGGTGTCAAAACTCAGAAGCGTTACATATTGTATATATTCTGCAACAATTTCGAAACAACAAAATGACAGTCGCTCACTATTTCAAAACCGCCTGTGCCAGGGTTCCCCAACCTGGGGTCCGTGGACCGCTGGGGCCCCGCGAGCATGACCCAAGGGGTTAGCGGACATCATCGACATACAAAATTAACGAACAAGGCCTAGTGGGTCCGCCATTAAAGGGGGAAGGGGGTCTGAGGGTCTGCCGTTAAAGAACGTTGGGAAAGGCTGGTCTATCATATGCCACGGCCTCATACGTACAGGTCTGGAAACTATCGTATTTTTCGATGGTCCGGAGTGTCACAGTTAGTGAGGCATGTAACCGTAGTCTCCTGTCCGACCGATAGGTGCGCTATAAAGACAGAGTGTAGTAGCTACAACGTAGTCAGCGATAGATATATAGAAGCAGCGATCTGACTTCGTGACATGCAGCAGAAGATAACCTTGTCGTCGTCGTCGTCGTATCGTGCGGCAGTTCATCGGGGTAATGAAGTAAAGAGAACAAATTCAATTTTTTTTCACGCGTAAGCACCATGTAAGTGGAAAATGCCCAACGGGTAGGTGCATAATGTAGCATTCCAGAGTCATTAGTTGGTGCAATCATTTAAAGCATCAATGTTTAACTAATATGTAGTTATTATTGCGGGTTCTGTAGCACGCTCATTTATTGCATGCTCATTTCGATTTCATCCAATCACCTACACTCATAATACTCTCATGTTGCATACGAGGGAAAGAGGGGTGGAGCCTTTGTTTGAGGTTTGATATTTTGTTGACGAGGCTTCAAACAACACTCTTATGGCGTTTGCATCAAGTCAACTTAACGATAACTTGCTTGGCCATAACTTCTCAATTTGTTGATGTAACTGAAGGAGTTTCGGGATCGTTCCTTGGCTGCGAGAGTGGGGATGAAAGTACAATGAGTTTTCGGCAGGATGCCAACCTCGGACGAATAAAATTTCATGTAAAAATTAATAATTTCTCGGCCATTTCCAACTTATAATATTGTTGAAGAATATTCCTGAAGTGGGAAACGATATGAATAGTTACATTTTTTGCAAATAAATATAAACATAATGAAGATTTATGTAAGATAAAATAATCGATAAAACTGGCAATTGGCGCGGTATTTGCCATTGGCAGGACCGACAATCGCTAAAGCGTCGTCGGCTGTCATACTATGTATGTTTCAAACACCATTATGCATTTTGAAATAATCGCTAGTTGGTGTTTGCCCGTGAGTCGCTCACTCTCCAGAGCAGTTAACGCGCTGTTGCCACGTTTAACCTACGAGTTTCGTTAATGTCCGAAAACATACCATTCGAGCTCAAAATTCACATGTTTTTCAAGTATTATCAATGAACGAAGTAGAATAACCACTTACTTTTCTGACACGACATTCTTGACACTATAAGCACGCATCTCTTAGTTTTCTTATTTAAATCTCAATATTATTCTAGTACCTGCTGCCCCATAACCAGTGTTTACGAGGTGTCATGTGTATGCCAAATGGATGAAGGTTGAAAGTGGATATTAAAAATCTCCGAAACCATTTTGTGTAACGGATTGATTTGAAGACACTTAATGCAGCATAAATTAATCTCTCGGCGATACAAATTTCAACCGAATCTGAATATTACGACTTGAGTCGCAAAACTCCTTAGCCGAAATGATTCTTATCGAAAGCTCCAGTCAACTACTAGTATTAATCATTTTCTCAGATTTCTCGTATCAACGGTTGAATAATTAGAAGGGGTGGGACCCATAGCGTAACTCTTACGCTTGATATTTCGCAAATGGAACTCAAGAACGAAAATTGGTAAACGGCACCTCAATTTCATTTCAGAAGACCAGAAGGAAAAAAATCCCCTCATTTTACATCCAAGAGAAAACCCTAAAAAAATCTTTTCGAAGATTTTACGATATATTATTTTATAACCCCAGCTGAAGCATCTACTTGCAAATCTCATGCATGTCGGTTCCAATGTGTAGAAACTGAGGCGGTGACAAACAGACGGGCGGCAGACGGGCATGGCGAAGTTATAATGGTTCCTCATTTGACTAGGGAACCCTGAAAAAATCGACGTACTCAGGATAATATACCACTATTCTTCGTGAACAATCAGCTCATATATTTTTTCATACCATTAGCGAAATGGCAAAAGATTGAATCGTTATATTCGAAAACCATCTATGTATTTTTTTATAAAAAATATTATGTACATACATAAATTGGAGAACAAAATTCGACAAAGTTCGACTCAAATAAAGAATAATAAGATAGTGGTTTTTTGCAATGGGCGTTATATTTTATTTGAAATTTCGTGGTTATACACCATTTTTTAACTCTTCGGATCTAGCTTCACTGGTTTACTCCGGGATTGCACTACTGCAAGTGGACGGAGCAAGAACTAAAATCGAGCTTCACATCATGAGTCATCCCCTTTCCTTATAAGTTTCGTGACCTACTTGTAAGACCGTGCACTATGTGGACGCTTTATTCGATTTCTCGAAGGATGTAGATAATTTTTTTAGAGGCCATTATGTGTTCAAAAATTATAAAAGATATTTTCAAAATGTAGCCTCATAGGATCGTGTCTACAGTAGCCTACATAGTTATGTACAAAATTACTTCGTGTTTCCTAAAAAAAGTTTCAACATTTTTAAAACAAGAGCCATATGAGAAAATATTTCAGACAAAAGTAACTTGTTTTTTACGTAGGATAAGATATCGCGACAACAAATTTAGGTTTCCATTTCTATTTAAGTTGACCTTGAAATTACCTTAAGGAAGCCCACGAGACAAAAAAGATGTCTTGCCACTTTACACCTCGTTTGAATATTGAGTTATTTTGATGTCTTAAGGCAAATGTGACGCTCTGTATAACAGAAATAGCGTTAAAAGACAAAAAAATTTACATCAATACTTGCTCGAAATACATTTTTTGAGCTCATCGAGATTCGGACTACGGTTTAATATTGTTTTGACAACCTTTCGGTTATTAATGTTCCCCTCACTCGGTCGGGACGTAAACTGCGCAAGTGACTGCGTAAAAAAATGTGCAAACATTCAAATATGATGTGCACCTTAAAAGTAGTCCACTATGACAAAAAACAAAGAAAAATGCATTTCAATAGAAACATGCGTTCATTCATTCTCGAGGTGGCTGGATACGGATTTGAAGTCAGATTTGTTTAATTCCACGGATTTAAAAAATGTGAAAGAGCGCATTCAATATAGCGGATGAATGATTGAAAACTTTTTAGCTTCAGATACAAGGCGGTGACCTGGAATTTGCAAATTGTTGAATCAATCATTTGTCGAAAAGTCCCAATGAGCAATTCAATATGGCGTACAACGGTTCGTACATAATGGTGATTCAATTTTATGGAATTCTCCATATCGCCATTTGTTATTTAGGTCGAGCAGCGTTTGGCTGGGCCAATCTGCGGATGGGTGACCACCCAAGAGTCATCCAAGGCACGGGGACAACTCAGAATCGAGGGTAATGCCTGTGACGGCAAATTTCTTCTCAATTGATAACGAGGCTAGTGCATTCGGACGTAGAATACAGGAATCCAAACAAAGGAAGTGGGAGAAAAAGCATCCGCAAAAATGTAAAAAGGTCAGGTACAAAATTACACCACCAGCGTCGCTCCGATAACAAGTGACCGACCAATATAGTAATAGCCGAAGCACAGTATGAAAGTGACGACGACACTCCGATTAGCCCGACAAAAGTCAACATTGAAAAAAAAACCAAAATAAAGGTCTGATTCACCTATAAAAATAATCCTGAAAACTCAAATGCCATAATTCCGGAAACAGAAACACGAAAATCGTAAGTATTTGAAAAACAAAGAAAATCTCTCATGTAAACAATGGGCACTGGGATTGGTACTTTTTTCAAATTATAAATTATTTTGTATTATACATGTGCCAATAATGGAAGATACTAGAAAAGTGTTACGCATTCACATGATGCATATATGTTACGGTTAATGCGCGGTAGATGGATAAAGCTTACATTAACCAGATAAAGCCGTTTATGTCTAAGGCCTTTGGGTGACGTTCGAAATTTAACCAAAAAAATACCGTATTTCGAACTTTATCCAACTGCTATTGGGTAATTATAGCTTTGTCGAGACGTAGTCAGTTAAAGCTAGCATCATGTATAATGCACAGGTTGATTTCACGCATGCATAAAGGAAAAACATGGGTTTATTTTATTATTATTCTTTATTACTTAAGTTTCAAACAAAGTCAGCTTCATGAAACAGTGCAATTTAAATTTACTTGTTGGGACATGACAAACTACCATGGCATTTCGGATTACATAGTCCACCCTCAGCCTTGCAAAAACATTTTCTAGAAGCCCACCATGTTTGGCTTTGTTTGGGATTGTTCGTCGTTAGGGTTTGTATTTGTTTTGGGTTTGCTTGTTCAACAATAACGTCATATGGTTGTTTAATCAATTGCATCTCGATCATGTTAAAATGATGAAATAATAGCTGAATAATGTCCGAAGTGTGATCATGTTGTTGCGAATTTCGAACTTTATCCAGAGGCCTTAGATAATATTAGCTTTATCTATCCACCGAGCATTAACCGTGACATATTAATGGTTTCAAATTTCCCAAAAACGTACCAATAACTTTTAATTTTTATACACTCTTACATAAGACCCGTATTTATATTGCATACTTGCAATCAATATAAAAAAGTAATCAACGTGATGTTGCTATGAAAATTAAAATATTCCGTACATGTGGCAACGTCACTGGCGAGCACAACCAATCCCTCACTCGGACTATCCTTATTACTGTTGTTGACAATGCAATTGTTGGAACTCGCGCAGTGTACAAAAAAAATTAATAAAATGGGCGAACGGCTGCGCTATGAAGAACGTTTTTTAAAGAATAAAGTTTCAAAAACGCAGTCTAGGAAAGGCGCGTCGTTCGCAGCGTTGCCAAGTCGTCCGCATCAACTCATTTGGCCGATTACATTTCATTAGGTACTTCATATTTTGGGCACTCTTAAATTAAAAAGGGATAATTTTTTTCTTCATATTAATCGTAAAACATCCATCTATCATTTCAGCGTTTTAATGAGCTTCTGTCTCGTCATTGTTTCATTATCAATAGAAATTTGATGTTCTCGAGAACTTTTCCTATGTAGCGGGTGTTAGAAATGCCAACATCAAGAGCGAATAGCTCTATAACGGGATGGTCAATGTATCTTAAATTTCATAAACGTAAACGGGATACCCTAGACAACATTATTCATAAATAACAAAACTTTCTCTCTCACCATTTTGCATGAACTACCTTAAGGGGACCGAATTTAGTGAAATTTTCAGATTGTTACAAATGTAGCAAATGTTGTACTTTTTGCCAAATCTGCGATATACTCTTTCTTCTAAATTAATGGAGTATCATGCAGAGATGGTTTATGCCAGGGTATTTTTTTCTACCAGAGTTTCAAATTTTATCGAACACACGATATTTTTTAACTCCAATTACAATGTATTAAAAAAAATAATGTACTCCCAAAGCTGGATTAATATTCTCGTTTACCCGCGAATTATTGGATAAGAGTCATTTTTTCACGTCATCCGTTTGTTTGAGATTGAAACACGAATCGTTGCCGAAACTCCACCGTGGAGATCTGCAGGAGTGTCGAGATTCCCGCTTTCTGGCACTGCTCGCTATGCGGAAGTTGCACGTACGAGAGGAACGTGCAAGTTCTTGCTCTCATTAATCAAATCGTCACTTAATGGGACCGAGAGTGTATCGTGTACATTGATGTACGCTGCTGTCGAGTTTACGCGCGAAGTCGGAAAATGGTAGGCGAGTAATTTGCGTAACGTACATTATATTTAAATACCGATTATTATGATTCAAAAAATTATTTCGTCCTCAATCATACATTTAAATGTTCAACCATTCGCAGACAACGTATTATTTTGCTACCAGGCAAAGTTTTCGAGCTTTTATAGCGGTATAGAAAATCGGACAACAATTCGTATATACTTTTGGAAGCCTCAGGAACTTCCGAACTAGAGATTTCGCTACGGGGCAGGCTCAGGCCGAATCCGACATGCTGTATCTATTATTTTGTCGATTTCCAGGCCGTTACAGTCTATCTCGATCTATATACGGCCAAGACTATGGCAGCCTCAACACTGATCAGGCAACCGTCAAGCTGGGGTCCCGAATACCGCAGTGCCGTAATGCACGCCTGATCGGTGCCGGATGTGCACCAAATCAGTAGATCCGTAGTACGGGAGTAAAGAGGCAACCTTACCACCCTGATCAGGGTGCCTTCTTAGTCCCATACTCCGGTTTCACAGATCCGGTGGACATCCGACATCGATTAGGCGTGCCTCACTACGGTATTCAGGATCGCAGCTTGATAGCAGCCTGATTAGTGTTCAGGCTGCCGGATCTAAATTTCTAGTCCCGTTAAGCTTATATACGCCCAGAAAACAGGTCGATTTACAATATTATTTCTAACAAGAGTATTGGGATGACGAGGTCGGGTTTTTACGCACAATGAATAGGGGAGACCGGGGACAAAAGTAACAGTTTGTACTCCATGCCTGATTTCTCGTCAATTATGACATTTGTGATAAAATAAATATAGCCATATTAAACTTTCCTTTATGGTCTAAACATGTGCTTTATAATTTTATCTAATATATCTCGGTTTCTGAATATTATAAAACTGCAAAAAAAAAATTGGAGATCGTTACTTTCGATCCCATGGTCAGGGCGAAAGTAACAAGGCGTGGGTCGAAAGTAACACCGTATTAGTTCTGCCCAATGCTATAAATACAATGAAAAAAAAAACACAAGATTAAATCAAATTATTTATTTCAAAGTTATAGTACAAAAATAATAAGCTTCCTACTTAAGTTTAACTTCAGATTCATGTTTCTATTCAGTCGAAAATCAAGAAAAATTTACTTCTTGATGATTAGTTAAATAACAAAAAAATCTTATGACAAAACAAAAAATAACTTTTTAACGATCAACAATACAAACAAAAAATGAACTCTTAATGAGTTTTAAACTCTTTAACAAAATTAAGAAAACAAAAATAACTTCTAAATTACAATCAACTACGAAAATGAGATCTATTCAAATGGCACAATATGTGAAATAGGATGACAGCGACATAATGGTATCCATTCAAATGTCGCCAAAACTAAACTAATTTGACAGCACTAAAAATGTTGCCGTCCCTTTCATAACGATCAAAATTAAAAATTCATTCATTCAGACTCACAATTATGGCACCCATAAAATGCACTCTCGTCTTTGGTGCACGCCGCGTGAGACCACTTTTTACATTCAACACATGGCACCTACTTCTCATTTGGTAAACTATTGCTGACATTTTCTAAGCAAACGAGGCTTTCTAAGCAAACGAGCAATCTTCTTCATCAAAAGTGTTGCTGTTTGTTGCTGACATGTTTTCTTTGTCTGTTTGCTTCTTTGTCTTTTTCCCTTTCCTTTTCCTTTTGCAGATGCTAATTTTGTCTTGCCTTGTCTTGCCCTGCCTTGTCTTGCCTTCGGAAAAGATAACAACACGATCCAATTTGTTTTACAAAAATCCAGTGCTTTAATAGATATATGGGACGCGTGATTGTCGAGCAGAAGCAAGCATTTTTGGTCAAGAGTGGGCTTGACTTGTCTTTTGAAGTGTTCCAAGAACAGTAAAAATTCTGCTTCCTGCACCATCCACTTGCGTTCCCTGCCCCCTGCCCAGCAGACCCGATTGGACCTTCTCGTATCATATGGTCTTGGTACCATTTCAATGGAAACACAAAAAATGGTGGGATGTTTCCTCCTTGAGCATTAAGAGCAACTGCAACAGTCACTAGCCTCCCACGTTCGGCAGAAGTTACCGCACCTACTTGTTTAACTCCTTTCTGAGCAACAATTTTATTCGGTCTTTGGACCGTTCTCACCCCGGTCTCGTCCATATTCCATATGTCTCTTGGCACAAAGTTATACCTATCCATAACTTCAGCCAAGTTATCAAAAAAATTGTTAACGTTATGTTCGTTAAAGCTTGTGGCGCGCGACAGACTCGTTGCTTATGGGCTTCTCATGGATAGGCTTGGGTGTCGTTTTAAAAATCCAGCTAACCATTCCTTGAGCGCTATATAATTCTCGTTCCACTGCTCTGGACATGTTTTTTCATATTTAATCGCCAATTCGTAGGCCGTCTTTCTCACCTCTGTAGGAACCAGTCCGAAATATACACTCAAGCATAAAATAATATAGTCCCGTAAAACTATTTCTTCCTCAGAAGTGAAAACACGGTTGACGCAACGGTAGCCAACTTGTGCATTAGTATTCCCTGCTTTAAGTTTTCTTATAAATCTATTTAATGTGACATGACAAACTCTGTATTTTTTTGCAAGTGCTTTTATTGTTGCATTCTCCTTGAAATGCTCATCTGCTGCTTGTCTATAAACCCCTGTGTCAGTGGTGCCTCTATTTGTTTTTTTTATCCGCTGCCTTGGCATTCTGTTAAATCAAAAAAGGAAAAAAAAAGTTTAATACAAATTACCATTCTACGGGGACGAAAGTAACACGTTACTTTTGTCCTGCCATGAGATGTTACGTTTGTACCCAACCCCGTTTTTGATATTTTATACAACCTAACCTTAAAACTAAATGTGGTACATGGAGAAAAATTATAACATGCTAAAGACAATCTTAACGTAAATCAACGAACTAATATTCACATTATTATCAGCATCTCAATTCTACGTAAACACTTAATGAATAAAAACCAAAAAACTTATTTCTGATGGTAAAAATCACAATACGTCCACTAAAACAACCTTGTCGCGCGGCGCGGGCGCAGAGACTGAACTCATTCGCGGGGGACGGTGCAAGCTGACAACCAACGGTCGGGCGCGTCGTTCTGGCTATTGGACAAGGCTACAGAGCGTTTATTACTTTCGACCCGCCGTTACTTTTGTCCCCGGTCTCCCCTACATCATCTTGCCGAGTTTATGTTTTTTTAAAGATTTTGGTAAACAATGACGTTACTATTATTTAAACAAACTATTGGCGTTGCTGCATGACCAATGGGAGGAGGTAATTCTCAAATTTGAAAAATAATATGTACTTTTAGTATAATAATAATACCAATCGGTGTGGTTGGCTCTCGATTCGAAAAATAAAATGTACTTTTAGTATAATAATAAAACTTTTTTTGCATGGCCGGATACTTCTTTAGAATATTAGAAATTGCAAAAACGGCGAGGTGTAAAACCGACGTTCGACTTGAAGACATAAAACAACACCAATCATTTGTTATTAAGAAATTGATAAACGCATCAAAAAATCATCCGAGCATACGATTGCAAATGTTATAAACGATGCTCTGTCCGAATATAAAACAAATCGGACGAATAGTTTTTCAGATACGACTTGAGAATTAACGGAATTTGAATGATAGCCACTCGCGTGTATCAAATGTGAAGAAAAAAAGGGCAGCCGCAGAAAATCGTTTACCCTCGAATTGTTATATAAGAGACATAGAAATGATGTTTCATAAAACATAGTTTCGAGAGAAACGCAAAAGAAAGTGGGTTACATCTACATTACATCTACATCTACATGTACATCTACATCTACTTCTACATCTACATCATTTACATCTACATCTACATCATTTACATCTACATCTACATCATATCTACATCTACATTCAAGAAAAACGCAAAATAAAGAGTTACATCTACATTTCCCGTGTGCATTTTTCGTATAAATTTAGAAGTTCGTTCAATGGCATTGATATTTTTTGTTTTTGGGTATGAAAGATACGAATATGAAACTTATTTTTTTTCTAAAAGTGTTTTTGTTTTTTATAAACAAATGAATTGTTTAAATGACATATGTGACGAAACGATGCATTTGAGCGAAAAATGTTTCGAATGAAAAATGTTCCTCTATGAATGTCCAACAAAAAAGTCTTATACATTTTTCTGCAAGCTCTGTTAGTGATGGAGTCGTAAACAACGACAATTTTAATGAGGGAGGGAGATGCAACGACCCATAACAAATTCTCATTCTTTATATCCCCATTGCTAATAGAGTTAGCAAAGAAATAAATGAAACGTTCTTTTTATTATAAATTGATTTTTTTTAATTGTTTTTATTTGCAACTTTTTTCTTAAATGCATCGTTTCATTACGATGGTCATATAAATAATCAAATTGTAAGAAAACGTCTTGGCGTGAAAACTACTAGTTGGCATTTTTTTTAAATTGCACATTCAATTTTCGATTCCTTTGCCATGTATTAATCTGTCCGCAGCAGCAACAATGTCTTCAGCTTCTTTTTGGGCTGCTAAACGAAATTGTCGTCCTTCTTTTGATGCTTCCAGTGTACGTTTGTTAACCGTCTCTATGCCATGTGCATCAATTTTGTGGCAGTGTGCACAGACATGAGGTCCAATTGTCAATCCCATCACTTGCGTCATTAGCAGAACGTATCATTGGATCCAGTATAATGTATACCGTTAGGGATAAATCGGATGAGATTATCGCGCGCGAAGGACCGTTATGACCGTACCCCGTATCGCAGCGGGACGGTTCGCCGTAGCGCAGTGGGCGACCCGACCCTGCACCGGAATCCCAATAAATCGGTCGATGTTTTAAATTTATACCAAATATTTACTGCGAAGTAAAGACCCCAAGCTATAAAATCAAGCAATAAAAAAAATCTTATTTTTCAAATCACAAGCGTATGCAGACCCCTTGAATCTACCATTGAATAAGTCTGTTTCTCGTTTCGACCCTTCTCATCAATTGGAATTAGATCGATAGAGGTGAAAAAAACAATTGTGAACTATGAGTTGATAGTTTATTGTTATAAAATGCAGTATTCTCTTGCAGAATAGTAATTTTTAAGCCAGTCAGAAAATGATCGACAATAATTCAATGCACTTTTGTTAACTCAACCAAATTGCCTCACTTCGGCCTTTTTGGATTATTAAGAGGTTTTGATGCAGGCCTCGTTTTTAATAATAATTTTTTTATTAATTTCATGTCCTGAGGATCGATCCGCGAATAATTAACAAGTCATTTTGTACAAATGCAACTACACGTATCTCGATTACGCGACCCGCTTTCGCTTTTACTGGAAATATGCTGCGCCGCGGACGATTTCCTGAAGTGGTGCGCAATCATTTGGATGGAGGCCCTCGTACGAAACACCTTTCGAAGGACGAGCTCTTCAGCTAGCTGTATAACTGTAAGAACACCCATGAGTCAATGGATAAGGTTCTTTTTGAACGATGCGAAAGGTGCCTCGCCTGCGTTGGATCTTTTCACGCAGTTCCTCAAGACACGAGTATTAAGATTTTACTACGTCCTCGTGCGATTCCGTACTACAAGACGATTGTACCGTTGATCCTGCAATTACTGCGGGAATCGACCCTAAATTCCATACCCTCCCGCTTCATATGTTAACTGTCACGAACTGGAAGTTTGGAGCCGAAGATGAGAGATTGATGCCGCAGGGATCTGGTCATTCACGCTACTGCAGCCATCCGTCAAGGTATAACATACCTCAAAACCATCTTCAGATAGAGACAATCACGCGAATCATGTGCCAAACGTTTTGATTGGTGCATGTGTCGGGTTCATTTCCGTACGTTCAATCCCAATGTATTCGCTATGGAAGTTGCAGTAGAGGAGTCCAAACGAGATATGG
Organism: Ophion slaviceki; assembly: GCA_944452715.1. Lineage (NCBI taxonomy): Eukaryota > Metazoa > Arthropoda > Insecta > Hymenoptera > Ichneumonidae > Ophion > Ophion slaviceki. Next base: position 56,554,164 of record OX101783.1, read on the forward strand.
GCCGAATGGCAGAAGACGTGACCGCGAAAATGTGAAAAGTTCAGTTGACAGATGTCACCGCCCAGACCGCAATATGAACGTGACCCCTATTCTCCCATTAACCCTAAAAAAGTAAAAATTGAAAACAAGCAATGAAAGGAATAATTTGTCTATAAAAATAATTCTTAAAACGTTTTTCGTAACGTAATTGTTGTATTACCGAAAGCAGGATCACGAAAATCGTTAGTATTTGGAAAACAAAGAAAATCATTCATATAGATATGTAAGGAATTGCGTTGAGATTTGTCATTTGTTAAATTAAACACTTTTTTGCATTATACATATGCCGATGATGAAAGATACTAAAAAAGTTTTACATATTTACTTTATACATCCATGGTTTGAAGTTTTGGTAACAACATATTTGTAACTTTTCATTTTTATACACCCTTGATACTTTACATTGCACCTACTCCTATTTATATTGCATACTTTAAATTGATATCGAAATAAAATTGAGTCTAAGTTCCAGTCAAAGTAACATATGCATATACATAATACATCGGAGGCGATCTCCACCAGCGTCACGTGACGAGACCCCTTATTTGCTTACAATTTTTCGGACGCTAGAGTACGGAGTTTGGACGCCTGTACTCGAAATGCTATAGTATCCGCAAAAGCGGGCTAGCAACAAAATGGTTACAGATTTTTTGCTTCCATTTGTTGTGCATCGGATTACCTATTTTCGATAAATCGACGGTTATCGATGAATGTTCGTTAATGTTCCGTTATAAACCCTTTTTCCGTGGATTATCAACCGTACGTCCGTAGTTCGTACATTTTTCAATGCTAGGAAGCTTCCATTTGGTTTTCAGTATTTGCCCGTCGACTGATGAATAAGATAGGAGCCTTTTGCCCTTTAAAGTGGACCATTAGTCGCGGCACAAAATATACACTAGCTCGACCTCGTGCAGATGATTTTATTGTGAAAGGACATTGTAATTGTGGCGGTACAATAGCGCTTCAACACTACACGTGCCTACGTCGGGAAATTATATCTGTAAATGAGAATTACCATTACCATAATGTTACCAATTGGGTCTAGTCGTCTGGCTTCATCTTTTGCAACCGTACATTTTTCTCTAGTCATTCAAATGAAAAATCATCACAGTTGATGCAATTAAATTTTTATAAAACTGCGGAATTGACTTGGAACTAGAGGGAATTGACAAACGTATGAAAAATAAAATTTGATTTCACTACCTACTTTATTCATAATGTGTCACGACAAGTTAATGAAATCTCCGAACGACTAAAATGAGTCTGACGAAGATAAGCCATGCAAACCAATGAAAAAAATTGGGAGGATCAACGAACGAAAAATATTTTGGCAAATTAGCTTAAGGTGGGCCCTCTTTCGGAAACGATTTGTGCTTAGGCGCATAAACACGTCAAATCGATGTTGGTTACTATCGATGGTTCTTTCAATACATATGTCATTTATAGAAGCAAAGTTCCATAATTCTATTCCGGAAGCCACCGTTTACCTGCTCCATCATTTTCACTCTCATGTGACGCACATAACTTTGACACTATTAATTACAAAGGATTACGTGCATCGTTAATGGGATTCCATTTTATTGAAAAGTTCGCGGAATTCCCTTTTATATTTTGGATGTTAAAAATGTTGCTTCGACGTAGTTTTCTCTTCGCAGGGTGATAAAAGGGGGCTTAGTATTACGCATAGGGCTTGCATTATTCGTTAATTTTTCGTATCCGGATAATATGGATAGTGGTGAACCTTACTATCCGGATATCGAAACTTTTCGGACAATTCAGACCATTTTGAAGAAAAAAAAAACAAACGAATTCCGTTAAAAAGTAGTTTTATTCATATTTATTAAAATTAAACCAAAATTGTTCGCTCTTTACTATAGCTGATGGACGACATTAACAATTTTACTATCACAAAATGATCGAGCATAATAGTATGCTACTATTTACCATTAAATGTTAAAATAAAATATGAATCATTGAAAAGAGTTAGGTAACTCTTTCCTCTAAAACTTAAACTAATTATAATAGTAATGATGAGATTATAAAATATCAAACAAAAGCAAAAACAATAATTAACAAATGAAAAACATAAAACTTCTTTCTTCTAAGATTTAAAAATTAACCATTCTCTCCTCTGAGACAAAAAATAAAAACAATCATATACTTGAACGTTGTAGTGAGTGAGATTTCAAATCAATTTAACTGCACAATTAAAATAGGTATTTCAATCTCGCGCACGCATTTTGCAATTCGGACGACATAACATTATAAACAGTAAGCAACTTGTCAGTCACCCAACTCGCACGGTATTTTCTGAATGTATTACTATTCAATGCGTCACACAAAATATTAAAAACAAAGAAAAAACATGTTTAAAATTAAGATTACTTGTTAACTACATGTATTGACTGCACACAGTGCCGAAATTATTGTTTTACTATAGTTAGTTCCATGTACAAATCGTCATTTTTTGATGAATTTCACTACTCGTATTATCCGAATTATCCATATTCAGTTGATTTCATTATCCGGATTTAAAAAATAGTTGGATATCCGGATAACAAGCCCTAATTACGCACCAATGTGAGGGGCGCTTTTCAAGGGCCTAGGATCTAAGATAGGGAGGGGGCAGCGCATATTAGTTTCGCAGCAGAGGGGGGGGGGGCACAGATAATAGCCCAGGTATCATAAATAGCCCAGGTTATCTTTAAGACATTATCGTAAGATAACTATTCGACATTTTTCAAACGACATCCCGTTTAATGCTGTCGTGAAGTTATCTTTTTGCTAATATATTTTGGCGGTGGAAACGGATGTCTCTAAGGTATCACTAACTGTTATCCGATTGATGACTATTTTCAGGTATCAAAAAGTTATCCTCTGCTGTTATCTATTGTATCTAATTAAAGGTTGTCCGAAGGATAACCTTTAATTTACTAATTACATAAAATGTCTTTTTCATGATATCTTTCGGACATCGGTAATATGCCGCCTTTTGACATATTTGGAATTGGCGGGAGATATTGAAAAGACATCCAAATGTTGTCAAAAAGATGACACTTAACGGATGACTGTTTTATTCTCACTGGCTCGCGTATCTATATATAGTGCACCATTATTCCGATCACCGAGGAGTGAAGGGCGAGCATATAATTAATTTAAGAAAAAAGAGACTTTGCTTAAACATATCTACGTAAGTATATATGCCTCTAATATATTTTCTTATTGGCTCTGTGAGTAGGTATAGATCCTGAGTACCAACGTATACCCTTGCGGGTTTTTACGTATAATTTTTCCCAATTGAACCCTTTCCTATCACTCTCTACCCGCAATTCGTCAATCTAACCTAACTTCTGTTGCGTCGACAGCCTTCTTAAGCTGCACTAAACTGCATTTGCCAAGGGTATAGGGAAACTGTGGAAAACCTGTACTGGCATATACGGCTCTATATTCTTATGATTATCTGGTGCACAGACTTTAACTCAAGTTTCTGTATAAAGTTATCAGAAGTATTGGCCTCCCGTTCGTTGGTTGATGCGCCAACCGGTTCACGGCTAAACGGTCACCGCTCCAGGTATTGGCCGCACACGATGCTGCTTAACTCGAAGTACCGCCAGAGCCGAACCCCGATCGCATATCCACCAGTGTCGGTCTGTGAGTATATATATATATATATGAGGCATTCCACAGGTTTTCAGCAAGGTCAAAACCCTCACTATTTTTCAGGGTCCTGCAATTTTTTTGTTATCAAAAGGCACCTACTAGTAGTGTCTGTGATTTTTTTCAGATTTTTTTTATGAGTCCTGCTCCAGATATCTCAATTTTTGAAAAATGAGAATCAGTTTTTAACTATATGTACCTTAAAAACTATGGTCCAGGCAAAAAAAATTGTGGGACAAAATATTTTTGAATTTGAACGAACTTTTGACTTTAACAATAAACTTTTTTTTTTTCGTACAAATATTCTATAATAAATGAAAAAAATCGATTTTCAAAAAGTATGTCATGTTTGATTTTGCTCTAAATTTTTCTAAATTTTCTGTTGTTAGTGTAGACATACAGAAAAAATTGACAAGATGGGCCGCGAACTGGTATAGAAGATACAAGCTGATTTGCATTTTTTTTTAATCTTTTATATTGATATGAATTGGATGATTAATTGGGAGAAACTTTGAATTTCACATAAAAAAACATATCAAAGTGTTTTGTATGTTATAAGATTGATTTTTTCAAATTTTCAAATTTCCCGCCCGAACGACGCGACACCGGCGGCAAGGTCGGAAGTAAACGTTCTCGTATTTCCTTGGCCGGTTTCGATGTTATGATTGTATGTGAAATTTCATAACCTTCATTTTCACTTTTCGGCTTCTGACGGTGCAAGTATGTTATGCTAGTGCAAGTTCATCGAAAATCGCGATAAATATTCCAACCATCAGTGATCGAGGAGAATTTTTTTTTTATTATTTATTATGGCATCGCCTTCAGGCACGAATCAATTCGGTCGTTGTTGTAACCCATTTCGTTTACACGACGGTGCAGCTAGAAAAAAGGATTTACGACGTCCTTCGTTTCCAATGTTGGCGAAAGGATTCAATAATATCGATAATAACACCTACTTATGCCGGCAGTGCAGAAGACACCTTCTCGACTCTCCAAATGTTGATACAATTGGTAAGTACATAGAAAAAGAGTTTTATTATACATTTTTTTAGTCAACTTATATGAAAACATCGTAATTTAGCTCCTAGCTTACGTAATTAAACCTTGTGTTACTAGAACTCTCGCAAACTCTGACGGAGTTGTCGTCGCAAAGTTCGGATACACCATCTGAGTGTCAGCTTGTGCGTGTTAATGCTGCGCTCCAACTTCTTGAGCAGTCGCCAATCCCAAAAAAAAAAATAAAAATACAATCGTGGGTCACGGAAAAACTCGATAAATCATCGAATGCATTGAAGCAAGGTTTACACGCTGAGACTGAAAACCCAAATCCAGACAAAGTTGCGTTGATGGAAATGTTACAGGATATGCGAGAAAAATTTGAAAATACAGACACGAAAAAAAATGAAAAAATCCAAATTCTAACGCTTCTGCCGTCCAGCTGGTCAGTTTCGAAGATCCAGTCCGAGATTCCAACGAGTTCCGCGTATTTGATCAGGTTAGCTAAGACACTGAAATCTACGGAAGGGATCCTATCTACGCCGGAACGAAAACATGGTACGAACTAATTAGTTTTTACAGTGTAATTATTTTAAAAAATAGAAACAGTTTTAACGGTAAATGAAAACTGCAAATTTTAAACTTCCTCGATATTAATTGTGCATTACAATAAAGATATTTTTATTTCATTTTCATATTAGGTGGTTCTTTACCTCTCGAGACGTTAGAAAAAATTCGCAAGTTCTATGTAGACGATGAAGTGAGTGCCACTATGCCAGGAAAAAAAGATTATATCTCGGTGAAAGAAGCAAATGGCTCAAGAGTTCACTATCAGAAACGTCTTCTTTTGGCTAATTTGAAAGAACTATATGAGCTTTTTAAGAAAAATCACCCAGGTGTCATCGTTGGATTTTCGATCTTCGCATCTTTGCGTCCTCGGTATTGTGTATCAGCTGGTGCAAGCGGCACGCATACCAGTTGCGTTTGTGCCATTCATCAAAATGTTAAATTGATGTTATTGGGTAATTACAATTCCTACTGAGATTCTATAAGCGCATTTTGGGGATCCAAGGATTCATAATACTATTAATTTTTTTTGTTGTAGGCTGCAACGCGGCGCAACTCACAAAAAATATGATGCCTACGATCAATAATTACGACGACTGCCTGAACATGATGATGTGTCCGAATCCTGAGACTAACTGCCATCTCCGTACTTGTACGAACTGTCCAGGAATCGAACAGATAAGAGAATTTTTCGTACGACTCTTTGACGAAAACGATATCGAAACGATTACATTCAAGCAGTGGGTGTCTAAACCTAGAACGACTCTTGAAACTCAGATTCAAAATGCGTCAGATTTTGTAGACGAGCTCTGCGAAAAAGCGGCTTGCTTGCAACGACATGCTTTTATCGCCAAACGGCAATCTCAGTATCTCAAAACTTTAAAATCGAGTTTGAACGAAGGGCAGTTCATCGTCATTTGCGATTTCGCCGAAAACTACGCTTTCGTGGTTCAAGAAGCGGTCCCAGGATTCCACTGGAATAATAATCAGGCCACGATATACCCTGTCGTTATATACTTCCGTCAAAACGGAGATTTGATGCACAGAAGTCTTGTCATCATTTCTGACTGTTTGAAACACGATGCGGTTGCGGTATATACGTTCAGCCGGATTATTAACGATTTCATAAAATCGATTTCACAATATCGGTTGCGAATTTTTTATTTCTCGGACGGGGCTCCTCAACAGTACAAGAATTTCAAAAATTTCGCCAACCTCTATTATCACGAGGATGATTTTGGTGTGCCGGCGGAATGGCATTTTTTCGAAACGGCTCATGGCAAAGGTCCATGCGATGGTATCGGAGGTACCATTAAACGCCTTGCGTCAAGAGCCAGCTTGCAGCTGGGTGTGACTCGCCAAATAACAACTCCGGCAGAGTTATTTGATTGGGCAGCTTTACCGAACAATTTCCCGGCAGCGCAGGTGAGGTTTTCGACTGAGACGGATTATTCCGATTCAAAAAACATGCTCGACGGAAGGTTCGAAAAAATCTTCCCCCTCAAGAAATCCCAGAAGCAACATGCTTTCATTCCGGGAACAGACGGCACGATTACTTCGAAATTATATTCGACGGATGACAAACATGTAATAATTCACAAGATTTGCTAATACTGGGCAATAAAAAACATTTACTTGTCATAAATATTGTTTTTTTTTCTTACCTAGTATGTAAAGTTAGAAATACAATAAATTTTGAAATCGTCAATTACACCATCCGAAGCTGCTTGAAGTTTCATTTTATAGTGTTATTTTTCAGTTATGTCCACTACTAATTCAAATCAGACTGATACAAATAAAGATAAGATGAAAAACAACAACAAAAAAATGCTATATCTTCTAAACCAGTTCGCGGCCCATGATGCCAATTTTTTCTGTATGTCCACACTAAGAACAGAAAATTCAGAAAAATTTAGAGCAAAATCAAACGTGACATACTTTTTGAAAATCGGTTTTTTTTCATTTATTATAGAATTTTTTACGATAAAAAAAAATGTAATTGTTAAAGTCAAAAGTTCATCCAAAATCAAAAATATTTTGTCCGATAATTGTTTTTGCCTGGGCCATAGTTTTTAAGGTACGTCTAGTTGAAAACTGATTCTCATTTTTCAAAAATTGAGATATCTGCAGCAGGACTCGTAAAAAAAATCTGAAAAAAATCACAGACACTCCTAGCAGGTACCTTTTGATAGTAAAAAAATTGCAGGACTCAGAAAAATAGTGAGGGTTTTGACCTTGCTGAAAACCTGTGGAATGCCTCATATATATATATATATTCTGTCTTTATATTCTAAGAGCGCACGTTGACTTTTAACGATATACAAGGGATCGTTCGGAGCTCTCGGTTTTTTCTACAGCGGACTTGAAAAGTGATGTAAGTACACTTCCTTTTTCTGCTTTCTATTTCAACGTATAAATAAATATTGTATGGTTTCAATATTTAGGAGTCATTCGCTGTAAAGACGTCATCACACGTTTAATAAAATTCTATTCATAATATTTGTTCGTTTTCTTTTTCAGTGGTCATACGAAGCTCATTCTGCGACGCCAAAGTCAAGGACATTGAAAATCGCATCGCAAAGTGGCTTCGCCGTGGAGGCGACCGGCTAAAGGCTTAAACTGGTGTCCCCGTAACTACGATGAAATACCATGTATGTATTTTATAGTAATATTAAATTATATTTTATTTTTCATTAACTAGCTAACATTTCATTTATAACCCCCTTTAAAACCGAAATAACACTATCTTATCTAGCTCTTTATCAAAATCAACTTATTAGTAGTTTAGAATATTTAATCTATTAAACATCGTTAATCACTAAAAGTGGGTAATGTTGGCTATATTAAATATCCTAGACTATTAATAATTTGATTTTCATAAAGAAATAAATTATACATATACATATTAGGGCGGCTCAAATTTGAGCTGTACTTTTTTCCTTTTTCTCACTATCCAATTATCTTCTTAAAAGAAAAAAAATGAACCTCGCGAAAGCTCTAAGCGGCCAATGAATATTTAGTGGTCGCTCAAGAGCTTCGAAATTCCCAATTTTCGCCAATTTTTTTTTCTCTTCTCACTCATAAATTTCACGTTTTGTAAAATTTCCAAAACAATTAATCCGTTTTTTTAGACACAGATTTTTCAAATTTACCTCATACTTCTAACCCAAGAATTATAATCTTTGTTCTCATAAAATAATTGTTTAAAGCTCTCGTCCGTTATCAAAATTATAAGTCGTTTTATTCGTGAAGTTGAATTCGATCAGTTTTAATTCAATAACTCTTTAGGATAAATTCGTACACTTTTTGTTCAAATGGGAACGTTGTAGCCCTTGAAAAGACGCGTCCATCAAGTATTTGTTCATCAATCTCCAATAATATCTTCAACTCCAAAAAAATTGTTGAAATACCAAAAAAAATGTTTTATTGATTTACTCAAAAGCAATCGATTTTTCAGGTATGGTTTAAATTTACGAAATTTAGAGAATGTTCTTTATATTTTCGTTTCTATGGAGACTGCCTCGAGTTTTGCTTTTTCCAACCCCTCTCTGGGGTGGAAAATAAAAAATGAAATTCTGGGAAAACCATTGACGGCACGAACTCGCCGCCGTGGAATAATTTGTAGTTTGAACCCTCAGCTAAATTTTCGTCCACAGCGCCAAACTCCTATCTCTTCAGTTTCGGTCAATAGTTTTACCATAATTTCATTTTGAATTTTCAACCCCCGAGGGGTTGGAAAAAGCAAAATTCAAGGGTGGTCCATGGAAACGAAAATACAGAGAAAATTATTCTCTCCATTTCGTACATTTAAACTATCTCCGAAAAATCGCTTGTTTTTGAGTTATTCAATAAATCATTTTTTTTTATATTTAAATTTTTTTCCGCCGGGTAAAGTTATTATCGGAGAGGGATGTTCAAATACTCGATCGACACGTCTTTTCAAGGGCTACAACGTTTCCATTTGAACAACAATTGTATTGGGTGTACAACTTAATTCGGTCCGTTCTTTTGCTTAAAATACGCACTTATTTGACTGATAAAATTAATTAATACATTAATCAAAATATTGTCCATCGCTAGCCACTACTTTTCCCCATCTTTCTGGTAATTTATGAATCTTTTGAAGCCAAGAATGAATCGAGCCAATTTTTGATACCCTGTTGTGACGTGAAGCGTATTTCAGTCAAAGCGTTCTACATCGATCGAAACAAATGGTAGTCGGAAGGGGCAAGGTCTGGGCTATACGGCGGGTGAGTCAGAATTTCCCACCCGCTATTTTCCAAATAGTTTTTAACCACAATAGCAACGTGAGGCCGAGCGTTGTCATGTTAAAAGATTATGGACTCGTGGCTGGTCGCATATTCTGGACGTTTTTCGGCTATAACTCGCTTTAAACGGATCAATTGTTGCCTGCAGAAGTCTCCCGTGATGGTCCCACAAGCATTCGGTGGGCTTCAGCTGCATTTTTCTTCCAATTGAAACAGAAAATCAACACTTCCCGCAAATGGTGCTTATTTGGGACGAAATTCGACATTTTCGCCGCAGTAAAAATTAAACTTGATGAGCAAAACTCAAAGGTCTGTAAACGATATTTGGTTAAGAGATGTTGATACTTCACGATACAGCAAAAATCAGCTGTTGCTGTCAACCATTTATAGCACCTAGAGCCATCTTTTGAAAACGGACCGAACTAAGTTGTACACCTAATATGAATGTTTCCTAAAAAGTTATCGAATTAAAACTGATTTTTCAAAATTTCACCCCACTTCTTCAGCCCCTAAATGAACCTACGCGACTTCGGCACTGTGGACAAAAATAAAGCCTGAATTTTTTTGAACATTTTATCTCCCGGCGCCGTCCTCGTAGGGGTTGTACTTCAGCATTAACTTTAGCACCCATGCCCCTTCATCCCCTAAAAAACCCTACACCCCGATTTTTAGGCAATCTTGGATTTAGCACCCACAGCACCTACAAAATCACCTGTCAAAAAACCAGCTTTCTGCAATTTTTTCCGATTCCAATATACAGCACGACTATACTAAAAATGAAATGGCAGCTGTTTTCCGCGCATCGTATTGCGTCCCACAGTTGGTCTCGTTAGTCAAACTACGGACCAATCGTAGCTGTACTCTGTGATGAACGACGCCATAATACAATAATGCATAATAATACATAATAACACATATCGCCTAATTAGTGTTTGTTACAAGTTATTATAATAAATAATTCAGAAAACGTAACACTTCGCTGTTTGTTTTGTTTTTATGCTACAAGGAATTATCGTGCATGCGAGATTTTTTTTTGCGGAAATTGTAAATCTCGTAAACCTAGAGCGACCACCAAATATTCATTACCGATTGGAGTTTTCGCGAGGATAATAGAAAAATTATAAAGCGTAAAATTCATGGGTGAGAAGTGGACAAAAAAAAACGATTTTTTAAATGTAAATTTGAATTTTCGGGAGGCTTGAGCGACCTCTAAATATTTTCGACCGCTCGCAGCTTCGGCGACATTTTTTCTTTAAAGAAGATAATTACATAGTGAGAAAAAGTAAAAAAAAAAGAGACCAAAGTTTTGCCACCCCAATATATATATATATATATATATATATATATATATATATATATATATATATATATATGTATATGCGTGCGCGCGCGCGCGCGTGTGTGTGTGTGTGTGTGTGTCGCCGAAAAATAGAAATCCATTCGATAGCACTTTTTGATACCGTTTGGATGTTGTTTTGTCAACTTTATGGATGCCTTTTGGGCAAATTTTAGATGCCTGTGTCATCTTGGCATTCTCATGCCTTTAAAAGGATATCTTTCGGATATATCGATTTGATAACTTTACGCTAACGTACCGACGAGCGATAAAGTTAACCTCTGGTGGTCAGTTTGTCAACCATTAAAAGTTGCCGTATAATTAACCAATTGGATTCAAATAAGTTATCCGCGTGAAAAGGTCATTAGTGATACTATTTGTAATTCAAACTGGCATCTTTTTGGACAACCAAAAAGTTATCCATATCTGTTGCGAGATGTCTTTCGGATACCATGTGGATAACATTTTGCTACCTGGGAGAATTAACTTTTCCGTCTAGGGGGGGGGGGGGGCAGCGCCCCTCGCCTAGGTACGCCATTGGCACTTTTTGTTGCTGGAGAAAAAGTGATTGATAATAATTATCAAAGAACTCACATACGAAACAAACTCCGATGTGCTGACACCCTGTTCGACATGTACACTGAAAAAACAAACGACTTGGGCTGACCAGTTCCATTCGGCGATGCCCATGAATAATTTGTTGAAAAACTGGAATATTGGGTTATTTTAAGAATAATTTATTCCCTCAAACTAACGACAACCCGGAATAATTAAATATCTTGGTGTTCTAGCCGAAAATTTCGTTGACCACCCGGCCACAATTTCGTTGATCCAAGTTATTTTATTGCGGTGTAATCTCGCATATATGCGCCTAAAGAAAATTCGCAAGGCTTGTCGATAAAGGACATTTTCGGAGATCAGCTGCATCGCCTATACTTGTAAACGTTTATTTAAAGAAATAAATGTGTAAAATAAGTTGAATACATGAAATTTTAAGTGATATATTTGTAATAAAAACATGCAATGGAGTTCTAAAAAAAATGTCGAATATCACCTTTTTGCCCCTTTGTCAATGAGGCGCAACTTTTTAATACCCAAGTCCACGGCTAGTTTCGCCGAAACGTATGTTCGATTATTATTACTATCGGAATATTATTCCACTCGGCTGAAATTCAAATACAAAAACTACTCATCTATTTCGTTGCATTCAATTACAGAGCCGTATTTTTCCGATACATGTCAATAATAACAGAAGTCAGCGAAAAAAAATGTCTTGGTGCCGGCAAAATTCGTACGATTTTTGATCAACTGACTACTGGTAAGACCTATATCAACCTATGTTTTAAATTACGACACAGGGTTTTCAAATCGATAAAAGATTATAATTAGTGCTGAAGCAGTTCATTTAAGGAATCATCACAGTGTTAAATTTGAAAAAAAAATTTTTTTTTGCATTCTAAGATAGTATAGACGGTTGTAAACATGCTGTTCAATTTTTGGAGCGAATTTCGAATTATTCCGGTTGCTACAGCCTTTCTCAGAAGAAGGGATTCAGCTGACCCAGGACCAGGGATTCAGGGACCAGCTGCGTGAGACCTGGCGCGGACGTGTTTTTCTCGAAATGTCATTTTTCAAAACGGTGTACACTCTCAAAGGAAGAGTTGTCAAGCTATCCGTCTCAAATTTTGACACAACATTCTTCGCGCCGCTCTTTATCTTGCTATGGAGTTTTTTTTTATCTTCATATTTTTTTAACGAAAAACTGTCAAAAAATAGGCTAAATTCAATACTCTTTTGTCAAACCATCGCCATTTTGTCTATTTTGAATTTTTTAAAACCTCCATAGCAAGGTAGATAGATAGATCCTAATACAATGTATTATATATGTGGAGAGAAAATGATTAAAAAATGTAGAAAACGATTACAGATTTCGTGAAAGGTGCTCTTTCTTATTATAGGATAGAAATAAGGGATCAAGATAAATTTCCAGAAAAACTTGGTACTTTAGTTAAGGGGTTAGGCCACAGTAACGGGTATAAAATCATGTGCGAATTTAACAATTTTTTCTCGTATGAAAAAGTGATTCACTCATCAAATTGATTACACATCTACTTAGTATGAATATCAAGCTGTTAGAAAATATATATGTTTTTTTTTCGATTAACAAAACGGCCGACTACTATTTTCTTTTGTTTTTTTTAGGCGCTCTGCGGCGTTACATTTAGCATCCACAATTTTTTACCTGAAACAAAAAACAAAAATTCTCGTCAATCTACATTCGAATACCTAGAGAAGTACGTACGGAATTTGGAAATATTGTTTTATCCAAAAATTGTAGGTATTTGAACTTGAATTTGAATTGAACTTGAATTTTCAGTGAAAAACTTCGTATAAAACTGCACATAAAATGAAAAGTTTTCGATTAATCAGAAATTCCGTAGGGGAGGCTGGGGTCAAATGGAACGTTTTTTGAGAAAATCGGTTAGTGTGACTTCATTTTATACCTTATCTGTTTGGTAATGGGCTTAAATTATAGCTAGATTATCTGGCTATATGATAGCATTATTGATTTTGCTTCTGATATGTCCTGAACTTAGGTAGAAACTAGTTAAAAACTCTTGGAAAACGTTTCATTTGACCCTGCGTCGGGGTAATCGAAACGGTGTCTGGGGTTAGTTGAAAAAGGTGTTTTCTGCTGACTAAACTCATGTTTCTACTAAACCCAGGTACTGTTAATGATGTGTATGCAGTGATAAAGTACATTTGTTGTGAACAAAATAACACTTTTAATTTAAATAATCGGTTTTATTGCTTTCCATTCCAGTTTTGGTATCACCGAAGGCATATTGAGGTGCTTCAATATTATTTTACTTATCTAATTTTTATTTACTAAAGTTAGTCTTCGAGGTTCTTTTTTACTCCCGTAGCCTGTTTTCTGCGGTCTTTCTCTTCAGTCTCTTTCCTTGTCTCTTATTTTTCTAGCGTATCGGTGTATTTTGTTGACTTTCTCTTTTTCCTACCCTATTTAGCGTTTTAATATTTTAATTTTTGTATATATTTTTTGGCATCTTCATATGCTTTTTATAATTTTCGACATCGCAGCTTCCGTGGTTCGTAGTTTCGGACGGTTTCTTGGCATCTAAAAAAAAACAAGATTTGGAAAACTTGCTTGCGTATAAAATGTTTGTTCGGGGTTTGTTTTAACTGCCCCCATGCCCTCGCTTCCAATAATGTATCAAATAACAAACAACCTAAATGTTGTAGGTAGGTGCTGACCACAATAAACTCACTAGAATATTCACCGTGTTTCTATCGACCCCAGCCTCCCCTATGTACTTCTCTGCGAAATGCAATTAGGAATATAACTTTTAAATTTGAAGCAAATCGAGTGAAAATTGTTGAAGTTATTTGTCCCGCCAATTGGAAAAAAGCTGTTTTGAGAAAAACGCGTTTAAAGTTTTACATTTGCCTCTGGCCGTGCCAGAGGTGGGCTTACGTTATACGCTCAACGTCGGTGAAAAAAATGTTCCTACTATAAATCGAATGGTAACTTATTCTTATGATGATAAAGCACCGGTCTAGCGAAAAAATCTATTTTTTGAAAATTCTACTGTGGCCTTACCCCTTAAGAGCAATAAGAACGCTTCCACCAATACATCAAAATCATGGAAGTTGGGAAACGCACACACGATGGCTGATTACGTTTGGAGTTTGACGCTTGACTGCCCCGCCAAGTTTAACTCAAGAAAATCACGAAAAAGTATCTTACGTGATATAAGAATATTTGATGTAACTTAAATTCTTCATTAATATTAGATATTATTCAAAAATTTATATTTCCCTGGTCTTACGTAGAATATCAATATAAATTGTTGAAAAAGAATCAATATAGAGATAAAATTCAGAAAAATATAGTTTTGCGGAACTCAATCGGCTGCCGAGTTGTGTAATTATATCGCATGGAAAAATAAGTGTTTAAATAGATCAAGACCAATGAATGATCCGAATAATGAAAAATGTGTAAATTACCAATTTCTGCAGTGCCCATGGTCCACACATGGTCCGAATTTCTGCAGTGCCCATGGTCCACACACTCAATATGTGTACTTTACGCCCTTCCATTTCCCACAAACTGAATTAAAGGGGGTCTGAATTGAAAAGTAAAAAAAAAATTATTGTCCTAATCGATAGCCTGCTGTATGGGCCCGGTATTCCAGATTAGCCTTCAACTGCTGTGAGTACTCAACAGGTCACAGATAATTACATTCTCTTCTATGTGAACCTAAGAGATTTATTGAATAAATGAGTTCATCAACTTTTTTAAACAATTGATTTTTTTTGCGAAATTCGCAACTTTTTATCAAAGTTTTACATTTTTGTTTAATCTGTGATATTTATCATTTTCTTTAGGTTCATACAGAAGGTAATTGAACAACATCTATGAAATTTTTCGTTTTTTTTTTTCATTTGAACGAAAATTCTGCACGCTATGTTCTACGCTGACGGTTATCTTCATACTTCGTCTACATACTAAAAAATCAATATTTTAGTATGAAAAAAATCGCCTCGTAATGCCAAAACAGGTAACATAATGCCCCAACAATTTCGAAAAGATTCGTCTCATCGAAACAACGAAAAAAAAACATGGAAAAAATTCAACATTTTTCAGCGTTCTAATTCAGGTTTCCTCTTCGATAAAATTTCGTGCGTCCGTGCGCGCGTGTACCAAGCTATGCCGACGTGGTCTCCAAGCGAGTCAACGGCCCTGGGCTCGTCTCTCCTTTCTCTGTACAAAAGCTGGCCATGCAGAGCCACACGCGCAATGCACGCTTCGTACGCTGGCGCGTTTTTCCTGACGCGTTTGCCGCTCGTTTCCATTTCTCGAGCGAGCCGAAGGAGCCTTTTTACCAGTCAACAAAATTCTCATGACTGACCTGCGATGGCGCGTCACCGGGAGCCGACCGCGCGCCAGAGTGACGCGCGGGAAGACCGGGCGGCGTTTTGCTCACTACGGCACTGAGTCGACGCGTTCTCTGCGTGCCCGTGGAGGGTGCAGGTGTGGACCGAGCGTCGACGGAGATTGCCGAAGCTCATCGTCCGACTGTGGAGCGATTGATGGGGCGGGGGGGGGGGGGGGAGCGAACGGCACTCTCGCGCCCCGAGGACCGTCTGTTGTCGGTGTACAACTCAGTAATGCTTTGCATGGCTAGCCAGTTTGTTGGGTTGTTCGTGACAGTTGCTACAAAAATTCTTAAACATCGTACGTTCGCGCTGTGCTCTTTTTTTCTTCATTTTTTTTCAATCTCTCGTGTTTACCCCGGAGATATTGTTGCCGTGTATGGGCGGACGCCCTCGTACGCTTGAATGTCGTGATATTGTGACGTGGAAATAAACAACAAATATGTACGACACCAAAATAACATGTGAATACATATAGATAGACGTGTTTGTATACACCTATGCATATATAATATGTGTATGTATATGCGTGTGTGCGTGGGTGTGCAAAAGTATGCATTGCATTAATTATGCGTCGGACTAGGACGAAGCTTAGAGTCAGGAAACCGAAGGCATACCAGCCAGAGACAGCGAATTGAAAATAGTGGCGAAACAACTGTCAAAAGTTACCCGACTGTCCAGTTCACATCATTGGTTCGTAGTGTGCGGATAAACTCGAAAGAATCGCCACCCCCCCCCCCCCTCCCCCCGAGTGAACGATATCGACGAAGAAAAGTCTTTCCCCAGAAAAGATTATAACACATTGCGTACCGTGAATGGTTCACCAACGATTCAAGATGCTGTCATCAGTGCCAGCGATATAATAATGTGGTGCGACGTTGGTCAGGTGAGTTTGAGAACGTTGGAGTCTCCTAGTGCCATCCGATGCGTGTTGCTTTTTCTTTTTCAACGCTCGTTTTTCTCCATCAGAACGGAAAAGCCAAGATTAATAGTTTACGTTTCTTTAGTGTTCGATAGAAGCGCACGAGGTTCTTCGCTATGCTATACCCTACAACACCTGGTTTTTTTGCTTGCGCTTCTTCGCTGCGACGGGATGAAAATTACTTTACTCGGATTCGCTTCTTTGTGCGAGCAGACCGTAAACTTGTAGCTAAAATTGCGAAATCAAAATACCTTGGCTAAAGCAGATCCATTTTTTTAATTACATATTCGCGGATTGTTTTGGTCCGTTCGTGGAAATTGACGAACATTTTTTCAACGAGGTGCAGAATCTTGTGAAAGCAAAAGGAAGAAAACGGGTAAATTGGATGTTCATCGCAACTCATTTAACTCCGCTTAAAAAAAATAAGCGATCTCCCCGAGTTGGCCGAAAACAGCCTCCAGGGAGCTCGAGCTGGAAGGTTCCGCATAGCCGGCGAACGTCCCGCGAGAGCGACCACGCAAAAAATATCCCTCGACCAAATTTGGGTCGCGCGAGCTACGCGAAAGTTCGGCATAATCGCATCGGACGTCTATCAATATCCGAGAAAAAAAAACCGTTTGCCTCGGAGCTCACATCTTGAGCGCCAATTTGAGCGAAATTTTTCCAAGTTGTCTTTCAATCTTGAGCGAGAGAAACAAAAGTGTAGTATCGTACCTGTAATGGCGCGAATGAAAGAACTCTCGCGAGGAAAACGTGCAGGATGAGAGAAAGAGGGCGAGCAATCAGTCGGATTTTCGTGGTTCTCAGTCCAGCGAGGAAAAACGATAGGACGAGAGCGACGCCACGGCGCACAAATCGCGCTCGTAAGCACCCCGTGCGGGAATGTCAGATTTGACGCGTGGTAACCTCGTGTTCGGTAGCTTGAATTCGAAGCGATCCCGCGTTTCCTTGGACAAAGTTGTACCGAAGGGGGTGTGCGGGAAAGGATAGAGAGGTTCGTGGTGGGGAGCTCAGGGGCTAGAGGCAGAGAGAGAGAGAGAGAGAGAGAGCGCTGGAGTTAGCAGCGGGAAGGCAAACGGCGATAGAGGATGCGAAGGCGAGCCGGGAGAAGGCCAGAGGAGAGAATCGCGTTGGATGGCCGTGCGAGGACGCTCCGGGCAGGAGGAGGGAGAAGTTCGCGGTGATTTGTGTCGCTGGCGCACCGGACCGAAGGAGAGACAGAAACTCCCAAGGTGTATACGACAGAGGCGCGAAAAAGGTCGGACGGGTTGCGGGATCTTAAGGAGCAAGCAAAAATTCAGTATACAAAGAGAGAACGAGACAGCGGGAGGAAAGAACGTAGAGCGGGATAGAGTCCATTTCTTTAAAGATGCATGGCTCAAGGAGGAAAAATAACTTATGCCGGAATGCCCACCGAAAGTTGCGCATTTCCCCGCTGTTATGAAAAAGAACAAATATCAATTGTTTCACGTTTTTATATTTGCTAGTTTCACCTGCGATTCCTTCCGTGTGGACTTGACGATTAGGTTGGCTCCGTCAAATAAAACAAAAATCACATAAGTTTGGAGAAAAACGAAGTAAATGGAAGGAACCGACTTAAGTTTTTTTCTGCCAGCTTCACAAATTTTGGGGAAATCCTGCTAACGTACATAACCCTCTTAGCATATCGTGAGTGTTCAAAGATTCGATATTTCCCTTCAAGGGATGGTTACTATATTAGCCAAATCAAAATCTCTATCAAGTCTTTAACAAAGCTAATTGTTGCACAATGTGGTCTGTCAATCCTAAATCAACAGCTAGGTACATCACAAAATGAATTCAAGTCCCTAAGTATCTGAGCAAAACAGTCGTAAGTAGCAATGTATCCGTAAAACCAAATTAACAACCAAAAACGCAAAGCAAAATCTTCAAGTTCGGCATTACCGCAAAGTCTTATATTTTCTACACGACTTGAATCTATAATAGCCCAATTAGTTACGAAAGAGTACAAGTGCCAGCATGTAAATGCTCCTTTTGTAGTTGTGTATAAAACTAAACCATAGGGCGATGTAAAATCCTCGTAGCGCCATCTGTTGTCGAATTACTGTACCATTTGATAAGGCGGCTCAATAATGCATGTTGAGCTAAAATTTCGTAATATGTATCGATAATAAAAAGTATCCTATGTGTTAGCCCGGGGTGAAAGTTGTATCTACGCCAAGTTTTAATCAAATTCGTCGAGTAGTTTTTGCGCTATCAGTGCTCGTACAAACAGTCAGACGAAGGTTCCAAAAATTGCTGTTTTGGTCTCTGTATGTATAGCAGCACGAAACGTGCATGGAGTCAAGTTTGGTTTTTGGCTCTTTTCTCAGATATATGAATAATATTTAGGACAAAAGAAAATCGTCCAATTGCTCTGTCCAACAATGTATGAGGTTATGTTACTTACACCGTACTCTTATGCTCATGAGGCGGCGTAGCCTCGAGAGAAAGATATAGAAGTTTGGAAACCAATAATTTTCGGAGATGTTAACATTTGGGTTGACAGCAAAGCGACTGCAAAGATCTGCAGGATCGAATGCAGCAGTTGCGAAAACATAGCATTTTACAGAAATATGAACTATTTCTGAAAAATGCCTTCCCCAAGGGATATAATACGTCATTGTGCTTCGACCGGAGCTTTACCCAGTGCCACGACTACGGTCCCGGCTCCGAGCATCTTCGTAACGCATTTGGTACGGTTGTGAAAACTTCTTTACTAGGGAACTTGTGGAGGGAAAGCTGCCGACGTCACTTGGGGAGATAGGACCGAAAAGCCTGCTGGGTGAATACGGTGTCGAACGGCATGAAGGGAAGCGGCGTACGATGGATGGAAGTCGAAGGGGCGAAGGGAACGAGCCCGAATGCTTATGACCAAGCTCAGTAGTGTTGCCAAGAGGGTGGGAGTCTCCCTGGTTACGTCCACGACAACAATTCCATACCGAGGGGATGCTTTTTTCTCTTTCCCTTTTCGACGATGTTTCTCCGCTCCAACGCCCTTCGTGCTCGCAACCCTTGGCTCCCTCGCCCTCGAGATTACGTTCTCATATAGTTCGGGAGGTGGAGAGATCTTGCCGCATCTTTTTTTTTCTGCGCGGAAAGATTTGGCGCCGCCTCGGCCATGGTTTTTTTGGCGGTAACTTTCGACCTTGCTGCTCCGATATTTAACTGCGTATGCAGTTATGCGAGTACCCTTCCATCACGCGTTTTTCAATGCGATGCGACTAGACGAAAGGTACACACAAAACGGCAGATTTTTATCGGCAATTGCATCATGTTCCGTATCAATTTTCCATTCAGCTGGACCCTTCTTAAAGCCAAAGATAAAAGTTTCTCCAATGTGCGGGGTATCCTATTCATCTTGAGACATCGAAATAACTCGAGGACAGCGAAGGGAGGCGGAAACTCCCGAGACACGTATCGGGTAGATTCAAACGCGGCGAAAAATGGCAAAAACAACTTTTTCAGTTAGTGGACGTTTTATAGTGATATCAAGGTCAACTCAAAAAGAAATGGGTACCCATATTTTTCGACGCGGCATCTCATTGCACGTAAAAACGAAAAGTTACTTTTGTCTGAAAGTTTTTTGAATTATGGCTTTTTACTTCCAAAAACAAATTAATACGGCGAATAAATAAATGATAATCTAAAAAGAGACTCACTCTGCCGGTACTGAGTCAAGCGTTTCGAATACAGTGCTCATCATGTTCTTTATCCAATCGTGATATGAGTTGCCTACAAAACAATACATGCGTCAATATTTCAGCTAAGGATCAAAGGATTGTGAAAATAATCGATTTATGAGAAATTTCGACGAGTTGATTTTCTAATAGTTAGTTATGCGTCTCGTCAGTGCATCAATAATCGATCAATGCAATTAAAAAGGCCTGCTTGCTACGTTGACCAGATCAAACCGGGCATTTCCACACCGTCGTAGCAACAAAGTTGCTCATTCAACGAAGGATCTGTCTATACGGATCGTGTTGTTCTTTTCCCGTGACGCTTCGTACTCATAAATTCTATGCTGCGTATACTCGACATACTGCCTCCTCGGCATCCATTTTAGGGATGCACATGAATATTCGCACGTGTGAGTGTGTTTGTGTGTGTACAATCCTCCAAAATGTCCCGTGAAAACGTCGCACGTGGCGCCCGCGATACTACCGGACTCCTCCATCTACAGCTAACCCAACCACGCGACTCCGCCGGCTATATGATCTACGGCCTTTTGTGTTTTACGAAGCTTCTCTATCGCTCTCATAACGGTTCACCTGCACAACTCGCGCTTCACCGCGGATCAACGTGCTTATCCATTTCTCTCTCTCTCTCTCTCTCTCTCTCTCTCTCTCTCTCTCTCTCTCGCACGCACGCACGCACGCACGCACGCACGCACGCACACACACACACACACACACACACAAACAAACCGTACATATATCAGTTGCTGCGACTACGCACTTCATCAACTGTCGAATAATATATGTACAGATGACGATTATACGTATATTGATATTAAAAAAAAAAAACACTTTAAATGATGTACGAAAAGTTCACTCGAGTACATTTAGGTAGGTTCCGTTTACCTTTTGCCAATAATAGTCTGACTGACTTCTAGCCGTACAAAAAGCTGCTCAATCATTTCTTATCTGGAAAAGCAGATTCAGCCGATTACGCGAAGCTTTGTTTGATACAAACATGCACGATACATTCGTTATGCATTTTCGTAATAAATCTGTGTGAAAAATAGTAATCCATATAAAAGTCGCATAAACATTCGAGTGAAAAATAAGTTTGCAAAGAGATATCGAAAACGAAACATGCAACAAAATTACCAACTCCGAAACATGAAATGAACAATGATAGTAAATACCTTCCAATAGAAAATAGAACGCACAGAGAAATTACGAAGGGCAAATAAATTAATACAAATTTGGAACCATATGAAATTTAATTGGAGAAAAATAGCGACCCTTCCAATG
The DNA here is from genome assembly GCA_944452715.1 of Ophion slaviceki. Lineage (NCBI taxonomy): Eukaryota > Metazoa > Arthropoda > Insecta > Hymenoptera > Ichneumonidae > Ophion > Ophion slaviceki. The sequence continues at coordinate 56,575,905 of OX101783.1, forward strand.
GTTTAATTGGCAAACAACTCGTTCATACCAAGTACTTTGTTTTTGTTTTCTATTTTTTTAATTACATGGTTCTTTGTGCTTTGCTATTTTCGTTTAAACGGAAATGGCGCCTTGTGGGTATTATGTTTGAGCCGCCATCTTCGAATTCAATTTTTGCTAAATATCTCTGAAACGGTTAATTCTCCGATTTAAATAGCCACTACCATTTAGGTCGGAGAATGACATACTTTCATTTACGTACAACTATATTTTGCGAGTTACAGCGTGTCAATGTTTTTAAAATGGAATATCTAAACAGTTTTTGGCACACTGAAAATGCGAACTATCAGTCTTGCGTTAACGGGATAATTTTCGTTATTTGATGTTCCCGGCACTCCGACCTTTCGATGCCACTACAATTAATATAAGGAACTTTATTTCATAATAAAGATTCACATTGATTTCGCTGCTCATCCACCAAGTTAAGTTTTCCAGAAATCCGTATGTGTTTACGTCACGAATGTAGACACAGTGTCCGATGAAAAGTTGATCGCGCGAGTATGGACACGCGCCCACTCACCTGCAAGCACGCACACGCGTCCATACACATTCATATATTTCCACATGTGTTGAAGTTTGAGAAGCCACGTGACTCAGGCTATCTCGCCCCAGACTCGCGTTCTAGTAACCGTGAAGCAGTTAAATTTTATACGCTGTGCGTACGCGCACGACAGGCACGTTTTCGTACATAGTAAACCGAACAAAACGAGAGACGGGGGAAGGGAGAACAAAGGCTGGGCAGGATAGGTGAATACCGAGACTTGTCTGGAATCGGTGGCAATTTGAACCACCATACTCGAGTTCCAGTGTTCGATTACAAATGCTTTCAGGCTGGATTGATTTGTCCGACAAGATGCTTTCGGTTTTCATAGCCGAATGCATAGGGCGACAAATTATTCGTTTATACAAAAAAATCTACTGTGCGTATTAAATTTGCACGTAATTTTCTATACGGTATAAATGTAATTTTATATCGCGGAATAGGAAATGAATAATCGCCGTGGAAGAGACTTCGCGATACTTGGATCAAATATTAACTAGAATGGAATTCCTCCGAACAGATAATAATACAACAGGCTCTATGAACAAAATATTTCACCTTGTTTGTTTCTCCGAGTAACTGGAATGAGCCGCTTTTATTGAAATCGGATCGAAGCCGTTTTTACACCAAACGGATAAAAAGATCCCTGAGGCTCTCGTAAGTCGCGTACTCGCAAACGGAAGACAGTGAACCCACCGGTACATCCGACACACACACATACACCAAAGTAAAGAGATATAGGTAAAGAGAATTAGTCAGAAGTCCCGTAACAAAAAATGTCGTCTCGAGATAGCCGCTCACTGGTGCCCAATATGAATAATGTTTTGGTATTGCAGTATGGCGAAGACACCGGAAATACATTATAATTTTTGGGTGCTCTTGTTATTCCACGAGCCTAGCAATTTATCACGATATTATGTATCTTATTCACAATTTCACTCAATTTTTTTGTAAGACGTCAGACGCTAACGCATCTGCAGACTGCAGCAAGTAGCTGTAGGTGGCGTTCACAAACGTCGTAAAAAGTGCCGCCTTAAGATGGCGGGCATGACGCACTTCCGCCGCGGTGTCACCGAGGTCCAACTACCTATAACATCCCCATTCTTTTCACACCCGATCGCTCGGCGGTGGCTTTAAGTCTTAACGGTAATCTCTCTCTCTCTCTCTCCCCCCCTCTCTCTCTCTCTCCCTCTCTCCCTCTCTCTCCAAACTCGCGAATTCTTCTACCTATACACGTGTATATGTACGGTCAAGTACATCTCACTATACGTATAACGTATGAGAGGGAAAACCGTTATGGCAAAAGCGTGTACTATCGCGATCCCACGTGCTTGCTCAGAATATGAGATCCGGAGGAAGAGGGAGAGATGGAGGGAGAAAGAGAAACACACAACGTACACAATACGGCTTTAAAAACTCGACAGATCGATCTCGTCCAGACAGTCTGCGGTGGTTGGAGGGAGTCGTCGCGCACATGCTTTTAGAAATATACTTGTACACACAATTCCGTCAGGACACTTGTTTTTCACACCTTCCGTTGTTGGCACACTGGGGATTTCAGAGCCATATCAGGTTTGTAAAGTATTTCGAATTTCCAAATAATGAGAAACAAGGGGTTACCTTTCAATGTACCGGCTAAATTGGCTAGTAGATAGTTGGTTATGGACACCATCTTGTCAAAACGACCGATTTTTTATCTCGCAAATCTATGCTTTCTGACATGTTTACCCAAATCTGACATGTTTACCCGTTTCTGAAAAAAAAAACAAAACAAAAAAGGAATGGCTGTAAATTGATAATTGTAGCCCACAGATTTGAACGAAAGCGAATAAGGAAATTAGAAAAACGGTTAATAATTGCAGCAATGTTCGTGTCAATATGTAATAATAATGATAAGAACAGCAACAACAATAATAATACAACTAAAAGTGGTGCTTTTGTCGGTGGACTTATTATTTTTTTTAATTTCTTCTATTTATTTTATTTTCCCAAAATGTCTTTACTGCCCGTTCATATAAACTAAAACAAGTAAATCAATCGTTTTGAAAAGAAATAGTCCGTACGTTTGCACGTTTACATCTCGAGAACCACTGAATCGATTTCGATAAATCTTCCACAGAAACACAGCTTAGAGGGTGGACTGGGATATAGGCCATTGGATATCACGCCATGTAGCTAATTACCATTAGAAAGGACAAACGAACAAACAAAAAGAACGTTCATATTAGACAAACAAACGAATAACGAAACAAAAATGAATGAGTAACACGAGTCAACAAACTGGAAAAAAAAATCTTGGTGCCGGCCAAATTCGTATGATTTTTTGTCAAGTAACTGCTGGACCGACCTATGCTAACTTATTACGCAGCGTTTTCAAATGAATTTTCGTCTCAAGGTGAGTGTCATTAGTAGTTGATTTAGGAATTGAAAGGAAAAAAGGCATTATTTGCTGTCATACATTAATCCAGTGATATGTCGACGGTATCTACTACTACTACCCTAACCTGATACAATCACGAAAAAGAAATTGTTCAATAAAATTATATTTTGTAAAAAAAATGTATATTTCCGCGTTCTTACATAGAATATCAATATTACGTGTGAACGTAGGATCAGTACAGAGATAAGATTAAGAAATAAAATATAGAGATTTGCGGCGCCAAATCGGCTGTTGAACTGTTCAGTGGTCGTGGGTAACTTTCCCTTTTTCGCGAATTGTCTTTACAGATGATTAGTTTCAAGAAATAAAATATCAAAGTAAGAAAACACACACAAAGTATCTTGTTCTTGATGTGACTTGATGTTCCACAACCTGTCCGGAGATATAAAAAAATGTAAAATTAAGGGGTTATATTTGTCGGCGATAGGATTTCAATGCGGGCAAAGTCAAGGACACAGCTGGTATATAGACAGCTTCTGTTCTTCATTAATGAAGCATGTTGAAGCTGTGGAACGATTTAACGCCATTTATAACCGGTAGACATTATGCGAAAGAGAACACAGGTATGATAGTAAGTGTAAAACGTGTGAAGGTCTTGTGTACGTACACAACACGCGAATACACGCAAAACACCCGCATATTTACAATTTGTGGGCCTACGCGTTTGCGTGTGAAGTGCGCGCAGCGTGAAAGCCTTCAATACCCTTTCTCTCTGGCGCAGTAACGAAACCGCAGTGCGACTCCTCCCTTACTCTCGTTTGCACAGGTGACCGACTAATTTGCGAGCCACCCACCGTTTAAAGAGCCCAAGCGTAGGTATATACGCGTATACGTGAGCATTGCACGGACGCCGCACTTGGAGAGCAACCTCGTGGCAATAAAAGGCAAATAACAATAGTACCTGTCGCGCTGCCGGCGCGACGACCGAGCCCTCCTCCTCCTCCACCAGTGTGCCTGTCTCTTCTGCTCCCGGCACTTTGGTTCCTTCGTTCATTACGGCCTTGTAGCACACGCGCATTATTCACCCGCACACACACGCCGAGAGGTCGAGACGAAATAGCCGAGTTGCAGCAGCAAGGAGAGAAATGGGAAAGTTTGTTATATCGGAGGAGTCACAGGTGCGCGACTATTTGACTCTTCTTTGACACGAACGTACGAGACTTGGCTTGCCACGATTGCCTTTTTTCCCCTCTCTGTGCCTCGCACCGACCTTGCAATTTGCGCTTCGTATGTGTATACGTATACGTAGACACGTGTAAATGGGTTTGTGCGTGCAGCTTATGTGTGCGTTGTGTATGCACGCGTTCTATATAGCGGTGCAACTGCTGTTCCAGATACTGCTGTATGAACTGTGTCCTTGACTCCCGAACTATTTTAGGCTCTACTTCGTGCCCGCCAAACCCCGCGCCCCATCACCCGATGCAAATTCATTGACCATAGATTCGACAGTTCTGCGATTTCCTTGCCTACTCTCGCCTCGTTGCTACCGCATTTCCACCTTTCGATTAGTTCGACCCGGATTCTCCTTATTTCGCTTCTCTTTTTTTACGAGTCCTCGGTGCAGCCACACGGAAGACTCGGCTTTTATACTTTGTACGAAAGTACAATAAAGACCGCCCCGTCTTCGGCGCTGTCTCTCTTGTGTGGCCTGCGCCTTCCTGTTCCGAAACGTACACCGGAACCTCGCAGCATCTATGTGGGCTTGAAGTTTGCGTCGTTGGAATGCAACGAAGATTCGTTCCAATTTTATTATTTCATTATTATTTAAAGACATATTATGCAGATTTGTCGTAGATCGCTAAATAAGAATGCTGAAAAAATGTTTGCGTGATTTTCCGAGCTCGAAACTGGCAACGAAAATTTCGGAAATGACACAACGATCATTTTCGTTGTATTCCAACGATGTAAACATCTTTAGTCACTCCGTAAAATGGCGGTCCATCGGACATCCCTTTAGAGAGCACGAACATTACATCGCCCAGATCCAAATGTACAAAGGATATATCCTGGTACTGCCTCAACTTTTTTTTCCTACGAATGGACCATCGTTGGAGGACTTTGCGCCTTTGATTTGGCCAGAAGCGCTTGGGAAGTTCCGACTGTGAGGGTTTTGGAATTTTTCAGGAGTAAGATTCCGTAGCTAATTTGGAGACATCGAGGTAAATTTCGGTACGGGGATAAAGTGTCGTCGAAGTATAATCATCGTTCGATCGGTTGATGGCGTGTCTACGTATGGCGCGTTTGAGTGACCCAGATAGAACTTAGAAATAGGTTGCATATTAGAAAAATGCGCATCGATGGTTCGTTGTTTGCACGGGAACCTTCCTAGAGGCGGAAGCAAGAATACAACCGGAAATTTGCCCAAATAGGCAGTTTCATAAGCGAAATGAAATTCCGACGGAGCAACGTGCAAGTTCCTAATTCGGGAGCATATTTCTGCTTTGTTCAATCGGAACGCATCAACTGTTGAGCCTCCTCGATCGAACGAAAATCATTGCACCGCAAATCTTGAGTCGCACATATCTCTTGCAAAGCTCTTCCCTGCCAACTGATAATACCTTACGATACTGCTATAATAGCACCTCATAGTGCAACACTGTTATTCATTCGATATACGTCCGAGATACTCGCCGTCTATACGTGGGTGCATCAACTATCGAACTACCTGCCCGTTTTTCCAACGACGCTGATAACACTCGCACTTCTTTCGTCGTTCGTTTATTAATAATATGCGTGACGTATGTAGCACAAGGCGGTGCTGACGCGTTGTGAAAATATTTGCAAAAAAAACAGGTAAATCTGCGAAGCTCGTTGCAAGATATGCGCGACCACACGGCGGCGAATGAATGAAGCTTATTTTGTATACATAGGAGTACACGGGAGTACGGGTCAATTCACCGTGCGAGGGGAAGGTTATTCGCGATTGAGTAAACGAGAAAATAATGTCCCGACGCACCACGTGACATGCCCTCTGTTCAGACTCGCCCCACCACTGTCTTCATGTCGCTCTCGTTTCGTCTATATGTGTGTATATATATATATATATAGGGGGGGGGGGGGGGTTTGCAACCACGGGCGGACCAAACGACCAGTCACGAAGAGAGCGTGAGGGAGGAAGGAGCATATAGAATACGGAGAATCGAAAAAGGGGCGACAGCACAGGAGGGAGGAAATGAAGAAGTACAAAAAGAGCGCCACGTGGAACGCGGATTGGCTATTTTTTGGAAGCGGTTCACGCATATCTTTCTATTCGTTCTCCGATGTTTGTTTGTGACTGACGTTTCTAACCGACGCTGTATTTTCCTATATCTCCGACTTGCTTTATATTAGCGTTATTCTTCGTTGACCGGAAATCGCAAAGAAGCGTTTTGTACCGTATGCATCTTGAAGACTAGGGATTTCGACCTATCGGTAAATATAGATTGCCGGTTATGCATATGTGGACTGTATACGAACCGATCGATGATTCTCGTTACACCTCGTTTGCCTCACTATTTTCTCGTACGTGTTTTTCCTTCGTTTGATCGAGACGCTTTGATCGCGGTTATTTTCCGCAGTATTCGTAAAATATTTAGTAGCACAAACTAAAGGGTGTATATGAATTTTCTCATTTGAATTAACTAGCATATTCATAGACGTAGTAGTACGCTCTGTGGCCGGAGTGAGGCGCAGGCCTCGAAGCTTCTCTCGCAACCTATTTGTATTCTGAACGTATCCATTACGGCCTTACATACAGATCTTGAAACAACGGAAGTGGGGGAAGGTTTACTTAGCGTGCAGTGTTTGCTTCAATTTTCGGCCGCATGGTGCGCATGGAAAAGGGGGTGTCGTGTCCGAAGAAGACAGCAATATCATATGTCTCTGTCGTCCATACAGTGCATGCATTTTCGACTGTAATGTCTCGGAATACGGGTTCTTGTGTCTTTTTTTGTAAGAAATATCCATTACACGGAAAGTAAACGACCAAAGTATGTATTTGCATGCTAAAATAAACAAATAAATACATACATGCTAAAAAAAATAACCGCGTGCAAAACTCAAGCGACTATGATAAAAATTAGTGACATTTTGTTTCTTGTATTGCCATAGTAATTGAGCTGAATTGTTACGCTGCGCACTCGGAACCCGAAAGTTCTGGACTGTGATATTCAACTGCACATGCGACGAAACATTGTATGATCGGTTTAGGTTAGTCTCATGACCCCCCCCCCCCCCCCCCCGATCACAGCGACACACGGTGGCAACGATAAGAAAAAATAAAAGCTTGGACACTAAGCGGCCCACTCACCTCACATCAAATACGACCGTCGTTTCAAGACCTGTATGTTGTAAGACCGTGGTATCGATGCATCACTAATTTTGCGCATTGTCGCTCGCGATCGTTCATAGTATCTATCTTCGTGAAATAAAAAATGAAATGAATTATATTACTCTAACATTATTTGGCAATTATCCAGCGCTCAAAAGTTTTGCGATTATGTGGAGTGTCCGAAAACTTTTAGCTGGCAGTGTATATCTAAATAACATATAATGTTGATTTCTATATGGAACGATAGGGTGTTAATTATAGTCTATTTCATGTTCTGAAGGATTGAAATTGTCGGTTTAGAATTCAACCTCATTCGATTTTTTCTTTTTGTTTTTTTTGTTTATTCAATAATGAGTTGATAAATGGCGACGGCCGATTACCGTCGATTTCAAATAAGATGTTTGATTTTTCCTTGTTTTCATTTTTAGCACGTCGAAAATTAAAAAAATATTTCTACGTGTATGTATGAAGCATATTTTTATTTTTTCCCGCTAAATATTATGATATTAACTAACCGCGTCTATTTGATTTTTTTTTAAATTTGTATTAACTAGATTTTTCATAGAACCAAATTTTTCCTATTGCATTCCATTATTAAAATGATTGATTTAAAAAATGTTTATTTATAGAAAATCAATCTATTTAATATCGTCCAATAACTACATATTTTATTTGATCCTAATAATTCTGTGATTCGGTTTTATATATATATATATATATATATATATATAATTCCTCTCTCTCCACCTTCACTACCCCCCGCCCCTTTGATATGAGTGTTACAATAAAGATGGACCATTAGTTCAATCAAATAGAAAAATGCTTAACTCTACAAATAATTTATTTAAGGTAAATTAAAAAAAAATAACAAGATCCATTCAGTGAACTTGACTAAATTGTTTTTTTGAACAGATGAAAATGTTAAACTGATGAAACCGAATCACAGATTTATTAGGATCAAATAAAATATGTAGTTATTGGACGATATTAAATAGATTGATTTTCTATAAATAAACATATACACACACACACACACACACACACACACACACACACACACACACACACACACACACACACACACACAACACACACACACACACACACACACACACACACAACACACACACACGCGTGTGTGTGTGTGTGTGTGTGTATGTGTGTTTGAAAAATCTATAGCTTATATGATACAACAAATAGTTGGAGGTATTCATTTGGTCTCTTATGCCATATCAGCGACCAAAATGTTATAAGCACTCGGTAGCATAGGGGCAGCGGCGCGTAGCTATGAGTAGGTAGGACTAGGTTCAAATCGCATATAGGGTAAATATTTTCTTCGAAAAAAATCATTTCCAAAGGCCAGGGAATGACGAATTACGATAAAAAATCCTTGCAGTAAAGCTGACAAATAATGCGTTCATTTTATTTTCGATTAATGAAATTTTTTTTGCATATAGTACACTAAGCTTTACAGTGTACATTGTAAGCAAATGAAGATTAATTTGAATCTCATCTTTATTAACATATATAAATATCTTTGAAAGAAATATGATCGTAGTAGGCTGGGAGACAAGGAAAAAAACCTATTTTATTTAAATAGATTCTATATAAATTAATTTTTTTGTTTAGCAGTGTACAGTAGACCGAAAGGGGGGGCAGTAGGTTCTGCGGGAGCGCTCGAAGTAGGCCCACCTGAGGTTCCGTAGGTTCAATTGTGACCCTCCCTGACCTCCTTTGAGTCAAAAAGTCTACTTTCTGCCATGCCGGAGGTTCATCGGAGGCTCTAACGCATGGTACTTTCAAACATTGTACCCTCCTTTAGATACCCAATAATCCGCTCACGCCGATTTCTGCTCGCCTTCATTTTGTGGGTTGAACGCGGCTCGAAAATTTCGACTCGGGAACAATACGGATAGCTATGTGTATGGAAAAATTTGGTGAATTTGGTGTTACAACATCGAAATACTATTTATACAAATACAATTGTTTATACGTTCGAAATAATAATTGATTTCAATTAAACACCTCTTTACTGTAAGCCAACAAATATATTTTCCATTCAAATATATTTCTTATACATAGGTTCAAATCAACAATGTATTTTCATCAAACACGCAGTTAGTGAATTGTCTACATTAACGCACGCTTGAAACAAACAAAAAAAAAACTTGAAACATATAAAATCGGAGCAGGCCGTAATTCAACGAAAAAAATCTTAATCCCTTCCCTAATCACTTAATCCCAGAGAATGAGACTTTTTTGGTATTTTTTTAAAATTAGATTACTAGAAGAGCAATCAAAATAAGCCTCAAAGGGTTTAATACAAACTTTGACTGATAACAAAAAAAATCTGTATTAAAAACACAAAAGGACCACTTAGTCGGTGCCATTTATACCAAGAGCGTTTTTAGGCGCTCTGCATGCGGACACAGAGCTTATGTAGAGCAGCATCTGGAACAAAGAAAAATTGGCATTTCCATTAGTTTTGCTAGAGGAGTACAGACGTTTATTAAAAAATATGTTTTTTTTTCGAAAAATTGCATGATTTTAAAGTTTTTCCCCCCTAAAAAAATCAGCCTTAATTTGTTTTATAAAAACGAAAATTTTTGATGAATCGTAAAAATCGTGTGTACTTTTTTAGAGGATCTATAGCTTCACATTTCAAGTCGACCGGACGAAAACTGGCCGAATTGTGTGTCCTCTCGATTTTAAAAACGCGCTTTCGAGCAAAATGCGCTTAAGTTTCAAAATTGATTTGGGAGCTATCGTCGACGGGACGGAATTGGAGCTCTCGTTTGAGTTCTGGGTGTACCCACCGAGACATTTTGATAGTAGGTTTTCAGTTGTTAAGTTAATCTTTTTTACAAAGTTAAGTTCAGTTTTTAAGTCAATCTTTCTTACAACGACTGGACTAAACGACTCCAAATTGCTACTTTCACCGCCAAAGCCGTTTCGTGCGTTTCGAAGCGTTCTAGAGTGCTAGAATTAAATAAAAAATAAAAAATTCCCGCATAATGCCTTTTGTATGTGATTCTAGTGATGTTTATCCATCATTTGAGCCAATAAAAAATCGGTCAAACATGTTTTCTACTCAGATGTAACGTCTTAAAAATAGATCCTAGTTGAATCACACCATTTTTCCAACAAAAAGGGCCTATCGACTAAATTGATATAACAAACGTGTATGATGTGTCTCGATAAGTACACGTGTATGCCCGGTGGCAAGCCCCCACTATAAATCGTCAACTATTTATTATACTGCGAGGATTCGGATGCTTACGTCTGGAAGGGTGACGGAAGACACATATCCGGCAAAGCCCTTGTGACTCTCGCATACCCGCGGATCTTCCAAGATCACGTGCTTCGCATAACTTTCTTTCCCACCCGCAAGCCCCCTTGCAATACAGGCAAGGCACTGCTGATACTACCACTGCACTACTATCGTGGATTCGCGCTCTCCCAGTTTCATCCCCGCCGAGCCAACGCGAATGACACACACGCAACCCTTTCCCATACGTCGTTCCCCCTTCTGCAGCTTCAACTCATTCACGTTCCAACTCTCCCGCTCTTTTCCGCCTGAGCCTGTGTTTAGCGTTATTTTCGCTTTTCAGCATTATTCGCCACTCCTCGTATACTCTTTTTCTTGCTCTGTTTGGTCAGTGCACCGTCTTCGGTGGTACTAGCCTGGCCACTAGAAGGCCGGCCAGATTTCGGTTTTTGGGTACTCGATGTTCCTCCAAACACCCCGCTCATATCGTAATTTGCACGCCATTTGCCCCGAGAGGCGCTACTCTCGACTCCGAGTCAGTCACGTGCGCCGGATAACTCTTGACAACGCGATACCATCGCAGTGTAATGATCTTGACGAATCGTTTCAATATTTGCGAACGGAGAATCAACGAAATCCGTTGGAAGATGCGCGCGGAGGACGTGTTTCTATAACGACGACAAAGTTTTCGAGACGTTCAGCCTACAGGCACCGCAAGACCGCAACGACCGTGAATGAATGAGTCTTACTTTGTGTACATTGGAGTACACGGGAGTTCGGATCAGTGCGAGGGGAGGTCATTCGTGATTGAGTAAACGGGAAAACAATGTCCCGACACACCACGTGACATGTTGCGCTCTCTCTCTCTCTCTCTCTCTCTCTCTCTCTCTCTCTCTCTCTCTCCCTCCCTCTCTCTCTTTGTGGCGCTCTCGTTTCGTCTATCTATAGGACAAAAAGAAGAGGAAAGTAATTGTGGGAGGGGCAAATGTGGAGGCACCGAGAGAGAGAGAGAGAGAGAGAGAGAGAGAGAGAGAGAGAGAGAGAGGCTCCGACGAATAGAATAGGAAGAATCGAAAGAGGGGCGACAGTCGGCGACGAGAGGGAGGAAATGAATCGAGAACCGTAAAAAGAACGCCACGTGGAACGCGAACCGGCTATTTTTTAAGGACGGCTCACGCATATTTTCCGCTCCCTTCTCCAACTCTCAAGCGTCCCTCGTCATCACTCTGGCCGCTCGTTTACGGCCGACGAGCCAACACGACGGCGTGACCTAAACAACTCGCCCGAGCAGATGTTTCGTATTTATGGAAATGTTTTTTCAGGCCCGTATCCGCGAATTGCTTTGCACACTTTTCGCTTTACTCTACATCTTTATTACTATTTCGTGGCAAATTCGCGAAGAAGGTATATATGTCTACTACATGCATCACAAAGTCCCTGTGAATTTGAATCAATGATTTTTATCACCTTCAGAGTACAACTGTAGCTGGATTCAAGGCCATGCATCATACACCGCGAAATTCCGACGCGATTTCCCAACACGACAGTGTTGCAGAACCCGTACTTTTTGGCTATGAGCCGCTGCAAACTACCTCGAGTTGTCGCAGCAATTGTATGCTACCGAGCCACAAAAATTCACACTACGGCTAAAAGTCGAGACCCAATAGGCGACGATTGCTGCAAACCCTTGTGTGTATGTGCACGTTCGCTATGCGGGAACTAGATTTTTCAAGATTGTCGACAATATTTTGAGCTTCGTCGGTACAATTTTTCTAGTTTTTTGTAAAAAAAACTCCATGTTCGTATTTCTCCGTCATTTGTTCATGAAATTAGTTTAAAGAACACTCAAAATGTAGAACGAGAAGTGTAATGAAGACATTTCACATTTTATGAGCGTGTATGCGGGCGTGCGTGTGTGTGTGTGTGTGTGTGTGTGTGTGCGCGCGCGGAAACACACATCAAATGTGAAATGTCCATCACTCTCCTGTGTGCGTGTATTAGGGGTGTGCGAGTAGCAGGATTGGTCGGGTCGGGTAATTAGACTATGATCCGATCGGGTACGCGAGTTTTTCGGGTACTCGATAAGTCGTGTTGCCGGAACGAAATTTCGTTTCAAAGTATAGATAGCGCCATGGAAACGTACCAAAAACGGACGCAATAGACTCCAACTTTAAGTTTTCTACCCTTCGCCGATAGGTTGGAGCTCATGAGAAATACAAATAATTTATTTCCACATCCTGAAAAAGTATGATAAATTATTAAAGAAGCATAAAAACATTTGGCTGTTTGTACTTTGATATAGTGAATCGAGAAATTCGTTGGGAAGAAAAACGCTATTCTAACTGATAAGGAAATCTCCAAAGCATTGAATAAAACGTTGTCTGCACAGCAATTAGAAAATGCAGCGAGGAGAATATTTCCACCGAAGAGAAAATTCCGATTTGCTGTGAACAGAACATTTCCCCCAAACAAGGAATCTCCTTTGCAGAACAGTATGCTCCTCGAGCAGATTCCTGAACCAGGATCTCTGGACAGAACATTTTTTTGGCACCGGACAGGAACATGGGTTTGCATAGAATAAAAAATTTCCTTTGCCCCGAACAAGAAATTTCCTTCACTCCAAACAGACAATTTTCTTCGCACTGGACAGAAAAATTGGTGCGCACAGAATAAAATATTCCGTTTTCCCCGAACAAGATATTTCCCTCACTCCGAACAATTTTCTTTGCCCTCTACAGAAAAAAAAATTTCCTTTGCCCCAAACAAGAAATTTCCTCCACTTCAGACAAAAAAATTTCTTCGCACTAGATAGAAAAAGTGGTCCGCACAGAATAAAAATTTGCGTTCGCGCCGAAAAAGGAATTTCTTTCACACTGGACAGACAATGTTCTTTGCCCTGGACAATAAAATTGGCCCGCACAAAATAAAGAATTTCCTTTGCCGTGAACAAGTAATTTCCTCCACTCCGCACAGAAATTTTTCTTCGCTCTGGACAGAAATATTGGTCCGCACAGAATAAAAAATTGCGTTTGCTCCGAACAAGGAATTTCTTTCACTCCGGACAGACAATGTTCTTTGCCCTGGACAGAAAAATTGGTCCGCCCAAAATGAAGAATTTCCTTTGCCCTGAACAAGAAATTTACTGCCATCCGGATAGAACAGTTGGTCCGCACAAAATAAAGAACTTCCTTTGCTCCGAACAAGAAATTTCCTCCACGCTGCAAATAAATTTTTCTTCGCACGAAGAGAAAACTTGGTCCGCATAGAATTAAATGTGCCCTCTTGCCCCTAAGAAGGATGTTTCAGCACTCTGGACAGAAACTTTTCTTAGCAACGAACAAAATATTGATCCGCACAGAATAAAAAAATGTCTTCACCGTGACCCTTTACCAAACAATTATTTTATACATACGTCAATAAACTGAGTGTTGCACTTACCATGGTTTCACAGAGCACATTATTTTCGTCATTCATGTAGGTCTGCTCGACGAGCAAAAACATGTGTTTCGCTTTCAAAATAACACAAATCGTAATTAAAAAACTCTTTCGCACGTCCGTCCATAAGGTAGCGAGGTTATGAAGTCTCCATATTGTCATATCAACTCACTGGACGCGTGTTGTTTGTGGCACACGCATGCAAGCGAGTTATTTTACGACGCTTTGTGTTGTTCGAGTCGCGTGTACCTACACTAACTAAGTGTGTTGTTCGGGAGAAAATGGGTTGATTCGACACACTTCATGTGTGTTACATTAAGCGTGTTCTTCGGCAACTCATTAAAAACGTATTGTTACCAAGAATGGTATAGAGCCTATACTTTTAACGCGGTAAAATAAGTTAAACACATTGTTTCAACGCATTAACGTAGTTCTGTAGTATTGGTCAAATCTTAGGAATTGGCTGAAATCTAAGTATGGTGTAGAAATGACCTTCATGAACTGATGCCCAAAAATTCAATTCGATTCACCGTTTAGTTCATGAGATAATTTCAATTGAACATGGGTAGTTTTGTACGGGATCCCTATACCTAACACGTAAACCGATAGGAGTTTCCTCGCGCTTCTCGATATAGGTTCTAAAGTGATCTTAGGATTTCAAAATAAAAGCACACGTGTACGCAGTACTATTGTGGGATTGATTAAAAAAAAATGACAAACTTTGACCGTTTAGTTTCGGAGATATCGACTTATGAAAAGTGGTAATTTTATGCCACGCCGAACTCGGACCCAACCATCTATAACGGAATGGCAACAGTGTACGTTGCAGCCAGTTGATCGGTGCGTGGTATGGGAACTCGAAGCGCCCCCCCGAGTTCTAGTAATTCTGAGATGGATGTGAAATAAATTTATTCTGCAAATTTAATTTGTTCAATTTATGCATTCATTTATGCATGTATTTGTCTTTGTTACAGCGAATACAATTCAAACTGTCGGCAAGATGTTGTAAATCCATTATCGAACGTCCTTCGACAGCGAATTTTTGTTGTTCATCGTTGAGGTTATGGTTATTTTCATCGCGTTTATCCGCATTTGCTTGACACATAGCTGCCACAGCTTTCACTCTTTTAGCAAGCGCATTTTTTCTTGCCAACTTTCCTTTGCATCGCATATGGGTTGACATTTTCACGCTTTTTTTATTTATATGAAATATTTCGCGGAAGACGGATCGTAGGAAGCTCATCGCTATGACTGCAGAAAAATCGCGCTGTTGCCATGAGTACAGCGCCGCTCTCTATACAAGTATGAGACCTATGCATAGATAGGCTGTGCATGAGGTGCGGATGTGTGGGACATATTGAGGGTATAAACTCTGTCAAAAGTTGACAACCAACAGCATCGTATAGGCATTGGATGTTACTATATATACGCTTCGACCGAAACTTTTGGCTCACACGTGTACCTACAGAACTACCTTAACCAGGTACTACACACGTTGTAGGCGTGTTGTGTGGTGCTTCAACACACCGACAGCACGCTTATTTTTTACAGTGCAGTTAGTAAAACGGGGTCAAATTGACATTGAGGATAACTTTGACAGTTTTTGGGGCTAACTTAACAGATCGCCAAAATATGGTCTAAATGTGTGCGCATTTAAATGTGTTCAAGTTTATTATAATATTGCTAAAGTTGTTTGTAATGTTGCTCAAGTTGACTTTCATCTCAATGATAATTACAAGACTGATTAAGTGCCTATAATATTACCCTAGGTACTTGATATTTTTATGTAATATGTTTCCTTAATAAAGATGACAATTTTATCGTTAAAAAATCGTCGTTTTTCTTTTAATTTCATGTATAATGCATAAAGTATTACATGTTTTTATCAAAATGATGTCAAAGTAACTCTTAATCTTTGACATAAGTTGCATTTCAATGCCTTGTCGAAGAAACCCTACACTCGAGGTTACTTTGACACTTGAAAAAAATATATACAAAATTGTGGGGGAGAAAGTTGACTTTCTTATACATTTGATAGCCACAGGGTATATTGTTCTGTTGCAGCAAACAAGTTGGAATTTAGGATGTTAAAAAGAAGTTACCTACAAAAAACTTCTAAAACTTGTTCAAAGTAACTCCATTTTACGGTATTCCCAATTCATCCTATGGTAACTACAATCTGTGATTTTTTTTCAAAATTTGCCGAAATGTCGACCTCCGGGCTTTTTCTGCAATAATATCACATGCACACAATCAATTTCGTTGCAATTGATTGTATCGTTTGGTTGAAATTGCGTTTAGAAATCTCGAAGCGTGTAATACGTGGCCTTAACGCCCTGACCGATTTTTATCGTAAACTCTTCGCGTCCCAATTTGCCGAAAAAGTTCACGCACGTGCGCGATCGTCGTATTTCGTTTAATTTTTCGCGTCGATTGGAGACAGCTACAAGGTGCGCAAGCGACTGTCTCAAAACCACTTGAATACTATCTTTCTCAAACCACCTGATACTATCTATTTTACTCGGACATATCGCCGAAAGCCCTTCCAGTACTTGATCATTTCTCGGTCCACTCCCGGTTCTTTCCCGATTTATTCGATCTGTGACTTGTCTGGTAATTATTCACTCGTTTCCCGGCCAGTTCCTGATCAATTGGCAAAAAAAGGAACGGAGGATTGCGGCCCATCCTAAGACCTGTTATATGGCGAACCTGATCCATGCTGGAAGGGCTGGCCATGGACTGATATTATCTAGGAAAGGCAGATAAAGGGCAGTACTTTTTCCCGGCTCAAGTTTCTACATGGGTTTCTTCTCGTTTGAATCTACCCGATACGTGTCTCGGGATTTTTCAATTGACTTTGCTGTTGAGTTATTTCGATGTCTCAAGATGAATGAGACACTCTGTACACACACACACACGCACACACAGAAACACCCACACGCACGCGCGCATGCACACACACACACACACACACATATATATATATATATATATATATATATATATATACATGTTTGTGTACGTAGATTACAAATTTCCATGTAAGTTATTCGACAGATATAAACTCTCCAACACGTCAGAACTACACTCGAAACTTCGTACACGCGGGTTTCCCCAATACCCCGACACAGTAGCGTAGCGCATCAATAGCAAGATTTAAGAACTCCCCGTTTTAAATAACAAAGCGATGACTCCAGAGTCCTCTTAGCTGCGCGACTGATGATGAAGCGAGAAGAAGACGAAGAAAGAGAAAAAAAACACGAGGCGGAAAAGGTTGCAGTGGTGTAATACAGGTGTCAGCACGCACTAGCTGTTGCTTCGGTTATTCCAAAGGGGATATAATCGGCCAAGCGGCAGACGCGATCGAAGTCAAATGTTTGACAACGTGCTTACCAGTTCGCTCTCCCTCTTTTCCGCTTCTCCCTCCTTGAGTACACCAATGAAAAAAAAACCCTGTCCACCACGTACGTTTCACGTACTCTTACACTAACTCATTATTCACGCGAGCTTGCAAATCCCACCACAGGTGTATGTATGTATTCTGCCTCTATCTCTCTCTCTTCTTCTCTGTCAACAGCGGTTTGTTGTCTCAACAAGCTTGAAAGTGGCCGACACTGCAGTCGGTTGTACCGAGGTAATTGAAAGGACCGCAAGACGCGTGCCTCTTTTCAGCCGGTGTTGGGAGAATAGGCATTGACGCACTGCAGTTGCTTGTCCATAAGATCGTAGGCCCTGTGGCCAAACAATTTTTTTGACTAATTACTAGTATCTTTGAACCGATGCTCTCGAGGACTGAATTGAGACAACTCTCCGTATGCTTCAATAAATCAAGTAACTCGAATTCGTCACATTATTCATCACCGAGGAGGCTGTAAATGTTTTTTGGATCCAATAAACAACTGTAGAAACGTTGGACGTTGGATTTCTTTGCTCTTTTGACGTAACAAATCTGGGCATAGGCTCAATTTGTAACGAGTGATGGGTGTTCGTTCTGCCAACCAAGAGTGCGCGACGATAGCGAATACTGAAGACGACGAGAGTGGTTTAGCATGTGGAAAACTTCTCGGTATTGTTACCTCACCCACACGTTCCTGACGCCTCGGTAAACGCCAATCTTTCCGTGGTCGCAACTCGAGAGCCGCGTTCGCACTCGCTGATGCCTCTTATATCCTTCTTTTCGCATAGCACCGAATTCTTCTCCAACAGCCCTGGTCTCCCATCAAAGACTTGCTGGAATTGCGCAACTGTGGCGGTATCGGCGGCCAGCAAAGTGGATACTCGTCCTACTCGTGTCGGCTCAACTGCTAGGTACTCCCCGGCGAGATCCGGGAGTGACTTGGACTTGTAAAGTTGGCATGTTTGGTCGGGTGGACTTTGGGTGGACTTGCCTTAATCCGACCCTCTAAGGACGGTTGGCGTAACTTCCAACTCCTTTAATCGTCATCGAAGCGGCTATCATTGATGTATTTGTTTTTCGTGTATAGCGCGAACTCGTAATGCCCATATAGCTATCATATGCATATTTTCTGACAACATTTGGGCTTATTCTAAATTGTACGTAAAACGACGAAAAAAAGCTGACAGGGTATTCTTAATGGTGTGGAGTTATCGCATGTGGAATCTACATCTTACCTGGTGACTCAGGTACAAGGACCGTGAACCTAAAATGGAATTTGGCTCACTTGAAATAACCGTATAATTATTCGTGAATCGCACCGGTACACTGATAAAAAAATTATGAAAATCAATCAAATGTATTTAGTTGATTTTGTTTTATTTGAGTTGACTAAAATTTTCGTAAAAGCAATGTTTTGGAATTTTATTTGATTCTACTATTCCAGAGGTTCATTTCGAATGTATTTATTTATTTCAATCATGATCTATTTAACAACGTTGAATAATGCGAAATTTATATGCTTCGAATGATCGCAGTTTTTTGTATTATTCGCTCAAAGTAATATTTTGTCGTATAGACTGAGTAAGACTATCAAGATTTTTCATTTGAATTAATCGGCCAATTCATAGACTTATAGTTAGTAGTCGTACGTTTTTTGGCCGGAGTGTGGTACAGGGCCTGAGGCTTCTCCCGCAAACCACAAAACGCATCGATTGTTTCTCGCGATGAATTAAGTGTATTCCGAAACATGTGAGAATTATACATCTCGTGATACCCATGCAAGATAAACATCCTCTCGTATAACGCGATTGCGGCAAAACAAAATCATTTTTCACCATTGCGGATTGTTTAACAACGCGAATAAATATGTATTGTATATGGAAAAATATGATTAATCTGTTGGTTGCAAATTGAAGTACTATTCGTTCAAACACAATTTTCATTCGTTGGAAATAACAGAACTTCGAACTTAAGACGCCTCTACTCTATGCCGATAAAAATATTTTTTATTCAAATATATCTCTTATACGTTCAAATCAACAATGTATTTTCGTCAAATAAGTATGCCAAAATGTATATTTGAAAGGGATAGAATCGCGGGACAACGAAAAAAAAATTATTTTGCTCGAATCGATACTAGTTAAATTAGATGAATGTTTCAACTGTGTACGATTATGAAACAACACTGCGGGTATATAGTTTAGAGATCGTTCCTTTTTTGAGAACTGCCAGACCTATTTATTTTCAGCTTGTTTCACACATCAATTTTTCAATGTCTATGAACAATGTTGACGTACCAACACCAAATTAGGTTACTGTGCTTATCGAAATTTCTTCCACTTTCAGAAATAAAGAACTACCGTTGCCCTGCATATAACAGAGCCTCGCAAATGTGATGAAAATATGAGGGGAAAAAAAAAACAATTTATAAAATATTCACTTTTCGCATAATACACGGTTGGTTGGTAATTTCATTTATCTCATGGGGGAAGATGCGGGAAATGCAATCGTAGTACAATTTAGGCAGAGTTGCCATTTAAGCAAGTCTTTTTTCTTCTAATTGCGAACCTGGGAAATGTACAGCGCGCGGTAAACACGTAAAACAGCGAAAACCTTCCAAAACCTATACACCCGATACATGTGAATATACGTATAGTTAGGTTCCCAGTATGCTCCAGCATGATGTCACACACCGGCCGAACCCCGATTGTTTCAATAGATCCATCAGTCTCGAGCTAGTATATGAGTGTTCACTATTTCCATGCGAAATTTTTCCTTCAGCTATTATCGGTTACTAGGAAAGCTTCCGGTTTTCGACCAATTCGCATCTACTCACAACTGTTGCCAAAACTCCCTAAATGTTTTTTTTTTCATCCTCGAAACACGGCATGTGCCTACGGCGATAGTTATGCTTCGAGTACATCTGTCCATATTCCCGACATAGTCGCAACTCGATGGGAACGCACGCCGATGAGGCAACAGGTCCAAAAAATCGGCCCAAAACCACTGTGTCGACGATGCTCAAGAATTCTCGATATCGTCCACACGGGTGCTAGCTTTGCCTAAAATAACGAGCATAAATATTTTCACTGTCGCCCTGGTACATGAATAAACAGAAAGTGACAACGGAAGAAAGCGTTCAGAGACAGTGAGCTCGGAACATAAATTCGCAATTCTACCTATTCTATAATTCTTTCATTTGGAACTTTCTGCGATCCTTTGCAATTAATATCCCGTGTGTAATGGCAACATCGTTTTCAGTGAAACGCGAAATAATCAGTGACAGTTCTGGAGAAAAAAAGGACGAGAAAGAGAGGGAGAGAGAGAGAGAGTACGCGGACGGGCGCAGAGTTCCTATCTCGGAATGTTTTTTACAGAACCGTGCAGTGTTCGAAAGTGACTCGCTCGGTTCTATATCCGCTCCTATATTTTATCGGCTCTCTCTCTCTCTCTCTCTCTCTCTCTCTTTCTCTCCCTCTCTCTCTCTTCGCCCTTTCTCTCTTTTTCTAGGTTTCTTCTATTGTACTCTCGTCTCCGTCCATCCCCAAGTAGGAGTCAGTGTCCTTTAAGTCAGTTAGGCGCATGCGCGCAGCATGAGAAGCTCAAGGAACAAGGGGTGGAAAATCAGGTTGCAAGCGCGAACATAGCTGCATACAAGCACACGCTATATATGTGGGTAGAGTGGCAGTGTGCTGGTAGGAGTGAGGATGGGGGTCGAGCGACGTCATCAGGGCTGGTAGTAGTGGGAGAGACGCCGATCAAACGGGTCGCGGCTGGAAGGGAGGGCGCAAGAGAGGGTTTACATGTTCGGTTCGGGGATGCCGCGGGGAGGTAGCGGTGTGGTGAGGTTCTAATAAAACTTCGGGCGCCACGACGGCGGCGGCTCGATGCAGTACCGACCCACGCCACGTGCGCACTCCCTAACGAACGGCCGCTTCCATTCGCCCCACCACTCGATACGTCCACTACCCACACATTCCCCTCATAGGTGAGACTAGTTTCGTCTTCCCCACCACACACCAAATTCGCCGCGTTGTGCGCGTGCGAATCCGCCCCTTTCACTTGCCTTTTTTATCGTCTCCCTAACTCTCCCGTCGTTTCTGCGTGTGTGAGACCACCCGCTTCCACTATATGCCCGTTCTTGGTCTGTCTCTGTCCGTCTGCCGGCCTTCCTGTCCGTTCGTTTGCCTGCCTTGCTGTCTGCCCGTCGACCCGCCTGTCTGTTTTTGTCTGTCCGTCGCTGTCTCTTACTGTCCATCTCTGTCTTCGTGTCTCTCTCTCTCTCTCTCTCTCTCTCTCTCTCTCTCTCTCTCTCTCTCTCTCTCTCTCTGTCCCTGTCTGACGCTGTCTCTGTCTGCTCTTCCCACTTCTCTTCGTGTCCCTCTTTCCCCCTCTTCCCTTTGTTCCTTTCCTCCTACACCCCTTACTACTACCACTAACGCCCCGCCAATCAACCGTCTCCTTGTGAACCTACTATATATATATCGCGCTGAACTATGACGTGGCATGTATCACATACACACAGATCCAATGCCAATGTGTGTGTATGGGGGGGGGGGGCGGTGTACACATACGAACTGCGCATATACCTTAGAAAATATACGTACACTCCACGATGCCAGTTCGTAATGTTATACACATATAGCAGCGTATATGCACATGTACTGCTACGTACAAACTTCAGACGTATGTACATGTCTATTGCGGGCATATTGGGCCAGCATGACATGGGAGATCGAGAGAGTTCTTTACGGTTGAATTTCAGAATGAAAGAGCGAGAGAGAGAGCGTGCGTACTCTCTCTCTCTCTCTCTCTCTCTCTCTCTCTCTCTCTCTCTCTCTCTCTCTCCCTGTCGATTCTCTCTCACCTCTCCACTCCTCTCCGCGTACGTATATACCTTGTAGATTTATGTCATTACCAATGCTCGTATGTACCTTATATGATTTTGTACGTACAGTAAAGCATACTAGCTCCGCGGCCTACGCATGCTGGAGCATAGCCTGAGCTTTCTGCAGCCCCTGGTTTCCTAAAACTCCAGCCAGTCGCATCATGTGTCGAGTGCACAATTCTCTATTCTCTATCCCTTCTCTTCGATCTCATCTCTCATTTCGCTCTTTCTCCCTTGCCTCATCTGCTTAGCCGTTTGTCGTAATCGAACGTTTTCGAAAGTATTCGCGACTTTTTTTCTTTCTTTTCGTGTATAAAGTAACGCGATTGCAAATGCAAAGCAGAAATATGGAGTTATTTTTTTAATCGCTCGAAGACAAGCAACATTTTATAACTTTTGGTATCGTGAAGCCGAAAACATGAGTTGTTCTTTCATCGATGGAGGCATTGAAAAATGAATGTCATTAGATACCAAGTATAGCAACAAATTTGCGCTTTCCGTTCATCAACCTCTGGACATCGAAAGTAAAAAATGTGGTTTTTTTTCTTGTAGCAATCGAAGACGATCCGAAATTCACGTTCTTGGGAATCGAGAAGTTAAAAATATGATATCGATGGGTTTTTGCTCAAATTGATCAAGGACAAAAAAACGTACATTACAAGCCAATGATTCAAGGGATTATTAAAACCTTTTAAATATTATCCAGTCTCTAGTCCAGAATCCACGCCTCGGATTCGTCTCTTGCAATACTCATGGGTTTACCCACTAAACAGGTCGACAACTGATTATTCACCGGATTTTATGAAAAAGCGAAATACCAAAAGACACTTTAGTAATTTTACTTTTTTAAGCAACTAACCCACGTAAGAGATACGTATGATTGTTTTTTTCAACTGTTACCAATGCTTTATAAAATTCATTTCAATAAAAGCGAATTCACTGGGACGAAAAAGTAGTATTCTGAGGTGACGAAAACTTTATGCGCCAATTCATTCCACAATAGCTGTCGTGCATAGTTTATTGATAAAATAATCAACAGGAAGCGGACTTTCCTAATTAGAAAATGACAATTAATCTCGTAAGCACGAAATCCTAATAGTTCAAGATCACGAAATTCGGAGCCCACAGAGAATCTGGGTTGAAAGCAGCTAAAATACAAGCCAAATCTTTATTCATTACCGATCACTCTGATAAAGTGCAAGAGATGAAGAAAAATGATCATACTTTTTCGAATAACACAATTCCCTTTGCGTAAGGACTCTATATGCTCCAATCATATTTACAATTCTAATTAGATCGTCAGGCGAGCACTTGTGTGTAGCTTTGCGAACAAAAGTTTAACAGTTTTCTTTCCCTTCTCCCTCGATTATTTCAATAAGCCATATACGACATCTATCGTGGACAAAAAAAACTAGCACACCAAGTTTTTGTCACCTCAGAGCACTGCATCTTGACTCCTGTGATTTTACTTTTATCGACATTAAATTTGTGAAAGCTTATGAGAGGTTTCATAGAAAATAACGATAATTAACAGTTTTTTTTTTTCGATAATCGGCGTAAGTTTATTATTTGAAAAAAAACCTCATTTACACAAGGCTTATGCGTTATCCTTCTCTCAATAGTGATCCATGATTATAGACCTTATACCCTCAATCTCAAACTATGCTTATTTCCACTTTTGAAATTTCCCCGGCTCTCCAATTTGCATTGTTTTTCATTGTAACTTGTTTTGATGCGGTTCGATCGTTTTAAAATTCATGTCCGGGAAAACTTTTTTGCCGCTGAACTGATGCACATCATAAAACCACGTATTCCTCTGTAAGTCCCGTTTTTCCGCGACGCCAGCATAAATAGTTGACGAATCTGGGTAAGCTTGCGGCTCAAAAAACAGTTCGATTTTCAATATTTGTTTTTACTGAGCGTATTGGGATGTCGAGGTCGGGATTTTACACACAATTAAAACATAGTCTTGCGAAGTTGGAGTTTGTTTTTCATTAAAAAATATTGATAAACGGTAAAGTCATCATTATTGAAAAAAGTGCCGCCATAGCTGCATGGCCAACCAGTATAGGCGATTCTGGCAACTTTAGGGTCAACTGAAATGAAAAAAAAATGTACTTTTAGTATAATAAAAAACTTTCATACGACCAGACACTTTTTTGATATTTTGGAAATTACGATAATGGTAAGCGGTAGAAAAAAGCCTTCGATTTTCGACGAAAAAAACCAACCATAATAATCTGTTTTTAACAAATAGATAATCATATATATATATACACATATATAAAGCATCCGGTCATACGATAGAAAATGTTAAAAACTATGCTCTGTCCGAGTCCGATGTGAATCGAACGAACAGATTTTGAGATACGACTTACAGCATTTCATATGCAAAAAATCGAGCTTTTGAAATGTTAAGCTTATGCAGAGCCCTAATTGCATAGAATCGATAAAACTACGTCCTGTTTCCACCTGTAAAAAATGTCGCGTAAAAAATGTCAATGTGGCTGTGACAATAAGTTCGAACTCGATGACATTTTTCGATCTACGTTTAGTCAAATGCGTGTCCTGAAATACTCGGTTCCTTCTGGTGTTGTTCTCCTCCTCCGATTTCCTTCAAACTCGACTCAGAAATTCCCAAGTTATATTTCCATCTTCGCTCTAGAGGTATATACATAGGGATGCGCGCTAACGTGTGTGCGTCACATCCTTCCAAACCAGTTTCACACGGATGAGAACGGATACACTCCTTGTTGCTCCGCGAGAACCGACGATTTCTCTTCTTTCTTCGTACTCGTTTTTTTCACTTCTCTCTCTCTCTCTCTCTCTCTCTCTCTCTCTCTCTCTCTCTCTCTCTTTCTCTCCCTTGCCCCTCCATCCTTGCCACCTTTTGGTCCGAATCTCCCTCCCCCTTGACCGCCCACGGGCAACGTGCTTTTGTCGTCACGATCCTACCAGAAAGCACGAAAAAAATGTATAAAAATACTATAAAAAAGAAACAGCTAACGAAGTTGGAAGAGACATGAATAAAATGCTTAAAGATGTTATGTGCAGTTCGGCATTAATTCAGCCGCGTTTCGAATTGACAAAAGTACCAAGTGGGTTGCAATTTGAAGGGGTTTTCCATGGTAACTCAGCTGAAAGCTAGGAAAATAGGGCCATCCGAATCACCATAGGTTATTCACAGTTTCTCGGTGCCCTTGTGTGTGATGGCTGTGCATGGGAAAGCGTGGCCCCGGACCACACTTTGAGGTATCGCACAGCACCTGGAAATAGTAATGATTTGTGTGGGGTACACTGATTAAAACGATTTATCGAAATCAACTGAATGCGTTGCTTTGATCCTTTATCATTTGCTCTAACTAAAACTTTTGTAAAATCAATGTTTTTTTTTTTAATTTGATTCTACTATGCTAGAAATTTATTTCAAATATATTTATTAATTTAAATCAACATCTATTTAACACCGTTGAGTTATAAAAAATGTCTATCCTTCTACTAATGTTGATATTTGGTATTGTCTACAGGGAAAAATATTTAGACGCGTAAACGAAATAGGTCTGTGTAGATTTTTTTAATA
Source organism: Ophion slaviceki (assembly GCA_944452715.1). Taxonomy (NCBI): domain Eukaryota; kingdom Metazoa; phylum Arthropoda; class Insecta; order Hymenoptera; family Ichneumonidae; genus Ophion; species Ophion slaviceki. The sequence goes on from OX101783.1 coordinate 56,601,802, forward strand.
AAAATCCACTAACATATCAATAGACGTAGTAGTACGCTCTGTGGCCGGAGTGTGACGCAAGGCTAGAAGCTTCTCCCGCAAGCCAATCGTACTCTGAGCGAAGATATAACAGAGTCGGCGAAATGTATCGATGAACCACGATTTTTTATGGTATTGAAGTTGGCATCGTTGAAATGCAACGTAAATAAAATTTTTTCACATTGCCGAATTTTTTCGCCATATTTAGGCTAAACCGTTTTTGACTGAAACGTTTTTGAGCATTTTTATTTAAAATCAATAGCCAAAACGAGGTGCAAAAAAGATTCTCGATGATAAAAATAAAGAAATGAAAAAAATCAAGAGGAATTTTCGTTGTGTTTCAACAATGCAAACTTCAATACGATGAATTTTTTGCATCGTTGCTCGTGGTCGGCCAAGTGTATTTTGAAAGACGTGGGAATTACACATCTCGTGATACGCATGCGGGAGGGAGGAATATCCTCTCGTAGAACTATCAGACTAGAAACTTGATTTTTTTTAAATTTCGATGCCCTCAACCGACCTAATAGCAAAACTTCTGCATGTTGAAGTTTTTAGTTTAAACCTCGAATGCAATTTTACCGTGGACAGCTCAGAGCTTTCTATACGCAATGTCAATTAAGGGGGGAAGTCACTGTGGGAGAACTTGCACAATAGCTTTCCCACATCCCCCAAGCAAAATTTGAAGGACATTTTTTAAAAATAATTCTTGAAAGTACATGTATTGAAAAATATGTTGACAACATTTTTATTCACGAGTCCGAAAATTAACGGAGTTATAGTCACTTTAGTGAGAACAGGTAGCGCGACCGGTTAGTGGCCTCAGTCCCTACAGGTGTGGCATCATTTACAATAGATAAGGTACAGGCTCTTATTATTTTGTGAACTATCATGAAAATGAAGAACCGTCATATCGCCCGCGACTAGATACTTCAATGTAAGTATCAATATTCTAGAAAAAATCGTAACTTTATATCAAGAAACACGGGACGAAAACTTCGAAAGCTTTTTTCTCGAAACTAGTTTTTTCGACCTTGTCCGAGCGAATACTTAAAAACTTATCAACCGCTTTTCAATTTCTTTAAAAACATTTTTGTAATCGCAGTGAGTCCGGCTGTACGTATCCGCGTTTTCAACATTTGATAATTATTATTTTTAAAGACTGCTTGAATACAAAAAAAGGGCCTTGACATTGGAAAAAAATGTTCAAACTGTCGGCATCATGTAAAAAAAAACAAAATAAAAAAACGGCTACGCATAACGATAGCTACAGTTGCATAGATATCGATAAATTGTTGACTTTCAATTTACAGATAACCTTTCATAAAACTATCGATGGGACAATGAAGAGAATTTTTTTTTCGTCGTCAAATCGAGGCATCTATCTCGGTTAATTTTCAAGATTTTGTCCTAAAAATTGACATAAAATGAGTATAAACCCGATCCTTTCATAATTATTTATGTCTATGAAAAAAAATCGCAATTATTGATGACAAAGCATCCATTACGTAACGGAATAGGGGGGGGTTCTGGCCAAGCGTTACGGTTCCGTTACGTGGGGGGAAGGGGGGGGGGGTCAAAAATTGGAAAATTTTGCGTTACGTAATTTATGGACGGCCCCTAACGTGGCAGGCGATTCAGCGTCGCCTACAAAGGGGTGGTTCTTCAATCGTAATACGGCCTTTCTGAACAGCGGCCGCGCGAATACTACGATGTTCGCCGAGTGTCGTCCCTGCGTAATTGCTCGGTACTGATAAATTCGTCAAATTAAGGTACTCGTGCATGTGTCGCGTGCCAACTTTTGGACTAAGCAATTCTACGGATCCGTCAATGAAGAGCGGCGATCGAAACAACGCAGAGAGAACTAGGGAGAAGCAAGAGATGCACGAGAGACGAAGAGTGTCGGTGCATGGAGGTTGAAAAAATATCCGAGGCACGTACTATTTTACTGTCAATGATGACACGAACCGAAGAAAGTACCATCTTTCTAAAATAATTATCGTCCGGGATCTGCTTGAGCTCAAAATTTCAGGAACATGATCTTTTTATTGCATCCTTTCGTAACCTGGAGTCTTATTTTCAACTTCCAACAAAGATTTTGTGATAATTCAAAAAATTGGCCGAGTTATGACTATTTTTGTTAAAGGTTAAAGCTCCAACTGCGCTAGTTTTATAAAAAAAAATTCTCGAAAAAAATAACTATTGTAATCGTATTTTTTGTAGCCAAAAACAAAAAAATCACAAAGATATTGAACAAACCTCTAAATTCATCAAAAGAATGTACACGAAAAATATAGACTTCGCTGTTTTTTTTTGCGCTTTTTTATCGAAACTATGTTTTATGAAACGATGTAAGTCGTAGCTCAAAATCTATTCGTCCGATTCACTACACATTCGGACAGAGCGTAGATTATGACATTTTCTACCGTATGACTGGATGGCTTTTGCATGTTATTATCCATTTGTTAATAACAAACGATTGAAGTTGTTTTTTTAAGTAAAAAATCGACCTTTTTTCTACATCTTGCTGTTGTAGTAATTTTCAAAATGTTAAAAAGCTATTCTGTCGTACGAAAATCTTATGATTATACGAAAAGTAAATGTTTTTCAGTCCAAATACCCTAGTCGCCAGAACCACCTACGAGGATTGGCCATGCAGCACTGCCGGTACTTTGTTTAAATAACGACAACTTCATTGTTTATCAATTTTTTTTCCGAAAAAAAAACTCATACTTGACAAGCCCATGTATCAATTGTGTGTAAAATCTTGACTGCGTCATGCCCATACTCTCATCACAAAAAAATATTTGAAATCGGCCTGTTTTTTGGGCGCAACCCATTGGAAAGATTTTTTTTTAATGAAAAAAAATATATATATATATTTGCATTCGACCTGTTTTTTGGGCAGACCTATTGAACAGTTAAAAGCGGCTTACGCCTGCGATTATGTTGCCAACTATTATTCCAATAATTTTTCCAATCGAGCTGATAGTTGTTTACTCCTCTTTCCTTGATACAAGCCGCGATAATATTGTCGGGCCACTCACACGGGGAAGCCTCATTGATACAATAATTTTACGTGATTATTTTTATCAAAGTGGTTCTCGATTGTAGTAAAAATGGACGCAGGAAAAGAAGCGCATGTGCGACTGCCTCGTCTACTTTTCTACGTTCTACGTCTCCGCGTTACGTTAGTTGACGCTATACACGTGCAGACGATACGTTATCTATCGCGCGGGAAAAATGCATTGCTTGCCGCTCGAGAGGACGAGGCGAACGCGGGAGTAAGGACGTCACGATATTCGCACACATCCAAAACCTGAGTCAAATGCCGTCTATCGGTTCCTTAAAGAAAACTTATGATGTTTGGTCAAAAAAATCGCTGCAAAAACCTTGCAAGTCTCTAAAGCTTGCGCTATTTTGGAGCCTGGTGTGCAGGCGACATCCCAACGATAACTATAAAACCATATGGATACATGTTACACGTGTGTATAAAGATATATACAAATATACGTATCGATGTCATTGACAAGGCATGGTATGGTAACGCACCTCCTAGGCACGGTGTCGTTGTTTCGAACACGCCTTTTTACGCTCGTACGATTGCGTAAACCGGTAAAACACGTCACGTGGCATGATAATCTCATTGACCAGACATTGTTTAATATTTATCATTATTCTAGAACTTTCACTGAGTCGAAATTTGCATCGTTGTAGTGCAACGAAAATTCTTTTTTCATTTCTTTATTTTCAGTACAATGTTGAAAATGTTTGTTTCATTTATCTAGGCTTCATTTAAGTCAAATAATTTGTTCCAATGCCTCACGGCCTACTACAATGCTATTTGTTTAAAGTATATAGATTTTTTCAAGCATTTCGCGATGTAGACGATTCAATAGATGCGTTCTTGACGAAAATTCATTGTTCATTTTAACGTATGAGAGGCACATTTAAATAAAATATATCCTCATTCGCATGAATGCAATCTTGCTTAAATTCTGCTGGTGTTTTGATTCACAGGCAGAACATTTACTATACTTTTTTTTATACCGGGTGTGTTAAAATGACCTGACATTTAAATTTATTAATTAAACGTATTATTTGTTTGGAAAGTACGAATATTTTGATTTTAATGGGTCTTCTCACTTTGGACGCTAAAGAGGCAATTCTCGTGAATTTTTTTTCATAGGTTTGTATTATACAGATTGATATAAAAGTTGTTACACTTAATAAATACCCATTAGAAATACATTTAAAAAATTTCTCGATTTATTTAAGTCACTATTTATAGACGAAAATGGTAGTTAAAAATGTCCTAAAAAAATTGTAGTTCTGCGGTGTTGATGAAATCTCGGAGATGGATCGTCCGAAACAAAAAATTCAAACGGTTTTAGATTCAGTATGTTAATGGCTATAGCGCATATCACACGATTTTTGACATATGCAAAAATAACAAAATGGCGGACATTTAAAAAAAAACAAAAAAAACGTGTTTTTCACCGTTTTTTGGCAAAAAAGTAGTAAATATCAAAATTTATCAAAAAAATCCTTGATATGCGACATAGCTATAGTTGTAAAGAATATGTGGTTAAAACTTCATAAGGATCGGTTCAGTAGTTTCGAAGATTTTATTAACAAGCCGTCAAAAAACGTTGATTCGAGAAAAACGCGTTTAAAGTTTGTTTGGGTCACATAAACACATTTTTTTTTAAATGATGTATTTCGAAAGTGGGTATATTAAGTGTAACAACTTTTATATCAATATCTATAATATAAAGCTGTCAAAAAAATTCATGAAAATAGCCTTTTTTAACGTCTAAAGTGAGACGACCACTTAATAGGTATAAGGTACAAACATGGATGTTATGTGTGCAATACAATATCCGATAAATGACCGCCTCGTCCCTTTTTGCAAACGTGTACTCTTTTTACGAAATGTTCAATAACAATTTGGCATAATTGCGGACTAATTTAATTAACCGTGCGCCCAATTGCTTGCTTGAGCTCCGGAATGCTCTGTGGATCATTGGCATACACTTTTCCTTTCACAAAAACCCCAAAGAAAGACGTCCAATGGCGTCAAATCGCACGATCTTAATGGCCAATTCAGATCGCCGCGGCGCGAGATTAACACGACCATGTAACTTCGTCTGTAATAACTGCATTGTTTCACCCGCAGTGTGGCAGGTTGTGCCACCTTGTTGGAAGAATATGTCTTCCAAGTCCATACCGTTTATGCCATTTATCGGATATTGTATCCACATATAACCTACATGTTTGTACCTTATATTACAATAAAAATATTCGAACGTTTCGAATAAATAATACGTTTTATTAATAAATAAAAAGGTCAGGTCATTTTGAGACACCCTTCGTAATACATATTTAACCTTGATCTTGGTAATCCTCAATAGCGAAATTTTAAAAAAATATGTTTATGTATATTAATATTACCACTATTTCGGTATGTACGAGAGAATGTTTCTCTTGCATGGGTATCACGAGATGCATAATTCCCACGTCTTCGGGAATACACTTGGTCGACCAATTCATGTTGTTGAGGGTTGCATCGTTGAAAAACAACGAATATTCTGCTTGATTTTTTTTTTCGACTTCTCATTTTCGTTATCGAAAAATTTGTTTCGCTAACTTTGACTATAGCTTATAAATAAACATCCCCAAAAATGTTTCAGTGATTTTCGTAGCCTAAATGAACGGAATAAAATACGGGAATACGAAAAAAAAAAATTTCTTTGCATTCGAACGATGCTAACGTCATTAGCATAAAAATTTGTGGTGTGCAATATCTTTCGCGGACTCGGTTATATGCGCGCTCGGAGTACAAATAACTTGCAGGAGAAGCCGCGAGCCCTGCGCCACACTCTGGCCACATAGTGTACTACTACGTCTATGAATTTGCTACTGAATCGAAATAAAAAATCGAAATAGACCCATTTCGTCTATACGACTAGATATTTTTTCGCGTAATCATTACCAAATACCAAAATTATTAGAAGCATATATATTTTATATTACTGAACGGTGTTGGAGAAATCTGGATTCAAATGAATAAATATATTCGAAATAGATCTCGGGAATAGGAGAATTAAAAAAAAAAAACATTGATGGTATGAAACTTTCAGTCAATTCCAATGAAATGCATTCAGCTGATTTCAATAAATCTTTTCTATGAGTGTGTATTCAAAATATTATCTAGCCAGTTTATGCTGTTGATCCCAAAATAAGGATTCTGAAAAACGTACTAGTGATTTTCGTAGCCCAAGTTCGCCACCAAAATATATTGGCAATACCAAAAAATTAATTTCCCCTGCGCTCACGGAGATGCAAACTTAAATATCATATATTTTCGCTATTATTTTCCGCTCTAACGTGTAATATGCCTTGTCGAGAAAACGTCGTCTGTGAAGTTTTTATCAAATTGATCCTTGCGTAAATCTCATCGTAAAATAAAATAAGTATTTAGCAAAAAAAGATAAAAACATATATATTTCTCGTACTTTTTTAGCAAGCTTGAAATTTTTCCGTCGTCCATCGTCTCCCTCATTTCGTCCTTCGTTCTTGTCTCTTTTCATTTTCCGCACGGTCTCTCTCATTTCTCTCCGCGCTTACTCTACCCCCGTCGTCTCATTCTCCCATTTCTCCCGACATTCTCCTTTTTCTCGCTCAAAAATCCCACGATCCCCTATCCCCGACCTCGCTCGTTTCTCCATTACTGCTCTGAGCTCTTTCTCTTCACCCCCTCCTCCGCGAGGCTGGATGAGAAGAGGTACGTTTTTCAGACCCTTTCCTCGCATCTTCCCCGCCCATTCCCTGCCTCTGCCACGATGCTGAAACTAAATCTTCTCTCTCTTTCTCTCCCCCTCTCTCTCTCTCTCTCTCTCTCTCTCTCTCTGGCCCCCTCGCAACCAACCATCCCTTAGCGCCAACGGAAAATCTATACGCTGAGAAGCGTGAGAGGAGGAAGAGGGTGAGCCAGAGAGAGAGAGAGAGAGAGTGAGAGAGAGAGAGAGCGAGGAGAGAGGGCGGCGGAGCGGGAGAGCGAACTCTACTCGTGGCAGGCGCGGTGCCGCTCGAGTCACCGACTACACTGCTGCGGCAATTTCTCCGCAGCGTTTTCACCAAATAGGTGATTTTTTGTTTTAAATTCTTATTTTCAGCCACATTTAGCATTTCGTCTTCTTTCTAATGATAATGTGACCACGAAATTTCGTTTTTCTCGTGACGGCAATAACCGGCGTTAATAAACTTATCCCGGGTAGGTATTTCAAAATTTGATGCTTTTTTTCTACATTTATTTCGCGCACTAACGAATCTTACCGACGTTTGCCCCGGCACAAGAGTAACAACTCAGGAGAGTGAATTTGAAAAATATGAAGGGCATTATTTCGAAACTTGACAAGATATCTCCTATAATCGATAGAATGTTCGATAACTCTAAACAAGAGTTGCAAAGACTCTTGTGTGGCTCCAAGAGTAGGTATGCATAACATCGTCACGCCCTGTAGAATTCACCGACTCAGAGCCTGGCGATTTCCACGAATACGATTAATCGCTTCGAAATTCCAAAAATTTCAGCTATCTCGCGCTCGTACGCCACGTTGTACAGTTTTGACTTTGTCTCAAGATGAAACGCGCCTGGACCTACGTAAGGCCTTGCAATAACGCCAATGGGCGTCAGAATCTCAGCAGTCTACTCGAACTCATTTCTCTGCCACTATTGCGACAAACTTGTCAAAGAACTTTGAATTTTAGCGTTATCGGTGTGTTGTGAATCAGCTTGTATATTCGTTGACGCGGCACCATGGTCTGGATGGTCGTTGGGGTGAGGAGGGTGGAGGGGGGGGGGGAGTCGATGTGGCGGTGGATACAGAGCATTCTGCACCCATCGGCACTAGATTGAGAGGGAGCGAGAGGGCGAGAAATCGAGCGAGCGAGGAAGGGAAAAGGCAATAGCTATTGGCCGTAACGAATGTACGGGACGAGGAGAGCGAATATTATACGCGCTCGTGGGGCGTTGCCATGGCAACCCCTACCACGTCCTCGGCTCCTCTCCACTTGCTCGGCAGTCGACACGGGCTCGAGAGAGCGAGCAGCAACGGCCAACTTATCGAGCAGAGAGCGAGATAAAAAAGGGAGAACGGGCGAGCAACGACTGACTTGTCGAGCGAACGGGAGAGATAGAGAGACAGAAATAAAGAAAGATGAGAGAATGAGGGAAATAGGGATAAGTACTGTAGTGGGACTGCCGAGGAACGAACGTGGTCGTAGAGCGGGAGGAATGGTTGGACGTTATAATGAGAGAGGGAGACAGCGTAGCCTCTGTGTATGGGTGCGAGCCTCTGTCAAAATCCGGCGAGTGGGGCCGTTGCGCAGCGGAGGGGAAAAGAGCGAGGTAGAGTGAGAAACGAGAGAGGAGACTGAGAACCATTCCGTGTATACGAGTGTGCGCTGTGCGACGGCGAGAGAAAGAGAATGACGCATCGACATAGAATGTCCATGAGCGAGGGAGAGCAAGAGAACTCACAGTGCCAGTGCAATCAACCCGTTGCACGTCCGCGAGGGTTGAGCTACCCTGAAAAGACTGCGCGTGGATGTGTGCGCGTGCGCGCCTGCTACGCGTACGCCGCCCGCGCGCGCACCCACACACTGTTACGGACCATTCCGGATCGTAGAGAAAACGAGCTTGCCTCGTGTACGAGGTCGCTCGGGCTGTGGTGAGAGCGCGCAAGGGCGTATATCTATCGGCATCGAGAGGAAGGGAAAAAGCGACGAGAATAAAAGGGGGAGAAAAAAAACGGCTGAGATCTTGCAAAATTACAAAAGATTAGACGCCGGGCTCGCTGGTAACGAGACGATATCGGTAAAACAGACTTATCACCCCCCACCCCCGCCGCATCATCATCGGGCGACTCGACGCACGGAAACACGTACAGAAAACTCGGTTGGTAAAGCAGCACGCGTATGTCTTTTTTCGTTTGATTGCGAAACAAACGCGAGCAATTCCATTTGGTGGAAAGACGTAGAGAGAACACAACGATGACCTCCACGTATTTCGTCAGTCGATATCTTCCGAGAGCACACGGAAACGCTTGGATCGAGCGTCGGCTTTTTTTTCGTTTGTTTTGTTTTTAAGTACGGGCAAACTGCGGAAAATTTGCCGAAGGCGTCATTCAGCGCGATACCAATTGCGCAAACCATTTTGGATTGGCTTTATTTATTGTTCGCGGAGTGCTAGTAATGGATCAGCGTTGATTCTCTTCGAGCTTGCAAATTATGGAGAAAAACGATAATTCTCTCAGTGTTGCTTTGCGCTGGAGGGAACCCTATAACAGGAATAAAGGAACGAAGGGATATTTTCGGTATACGAAAACGTTTTGCGAAGACAAAATTGTGCATATTTTGCCTTCGCAAATGAAGACGCAATTTAAGACGGAATGACACCTTATCGCGGTTGATATGGTAGAACAATTATAGATACCCAAAAATCTCCGAAACGGCTCTTCAGATCCCGTCGAAACCTTGCCAAACGACGTCAAATAGATAGACGAACAGCTGTCTGCCCCTAAAATTTTCTGAATTTGAGAAAAAATACGTAGATTGGCTTACCATAAGCTACCATACTGACCGCGATGAGGCGTCATTCCGTCTTGACGAACAAAATAATTTAGAATAGAACGGATAACGGCATTTTAAACTCCGTATGTTTGGGCAGGACATGAAATTTGCTTCGGATATCACATTATCGTCGTGGAGAATTGCCATCCGAGCTGAATCTGAACATTCTTACGTGAAGCTCTTGCGCGAAAAGTATCCGAGGAATTTTGCGTGGAAAATGAAAATCCCTATAAAAGTAACTCTCTCTCTCTCTCTCTCTCTCTCTCTCTCTCTCTCTCTCTCTCTCTCTCTCTCTCTCTCTCTCTCTCTCATGCCAATGAAAATCCTGAAAATGGAAACTCAACGAAAAAAACTGTTTACTTTGGAACGTTTTTATTTCTTTGATTTACTGTTTTTTTCGGAAACAAGACATTCGTATAAAAAATAGACACGGCGTTTATTTCAACAGGTCAAATGTTTTTGGGCAGCTTCAGGCTACGAACATTAGGCGGATTTTTTTTTAAAGAATTCTTACCCGAGATTTACAACTGAAACTGGAAAAATTATTTCGAACGATGAAAAAATTAATCGTTGAAAAAATTAAAAAAAAACTAAACAAAGAAATTAGATTAATTTTAAAAAGTATACAAATTTTTTTTATTTAACTTTAAAAATCAATCCTGGCAAAAAATAACTAAAAAAAAGACAAATCATTGAAGAAAAAAAAAGAATTTCCGCTAAGTTTCAATGACGCAAACTTCGATACCATAAGTGTTAATAATTTTGTACCGCATAATTGTATATTTTGGAGTAAAAAATTAACATTTTTGCTTAGTTATAGCAAATATCTCGAAGGCTGCAGTTAGTCGTGGCCGTATGTTTTATAAAAATCTACGTCTATAAATGTCCGATATCTATATATAATTTTAGGCTCTCTGGCTGCCTCTTCATCTCGTTCAGTCCTTCAGAACAGTGTACTCGCGTATTCACGTCGTCGTTGTCGTTGTCGTCGTCGTCCTCGTCGTCGTCGTCGTCGTCGTTGTCGTCGTTGTCGTCGTTGTCGTCGTTGTCGTCGTTGTCGTCGTTGTCGTCGTTGTCGTCGTTGTCGTCGTTGTCGTCGTTGTCGTCTCAGCGTCTCCGCGTCTCCGCGTCTCCGCGCTACACAGCGCAATTTCTCTATACTCCTGGAACCAGTTTTCCTTCACACGAACGATGGTTTGCCCAAGAGAAGCGAAGAACACACCCGTGCGTGTGTCCGTGTGGATTCGCGCGTGTGTGCTGATGATACCTTCTCTCGATTCTCTCGCTTCCGCTCGCTTCGTGCCAGCTGAGAGATTGTACGTCTCCCACACAAACACGGGCGCCTGCGCGTGCGCGTAGCGCCCCCTCTACGTCCTGCACACAATTTATATAAGCGTGCGTGTGTGTGTGCGTGCATAAAGAAGCGAAGAAAAAGTATCGTTGGCATCGTATACCGTTCTGGTGAATACAACGGACCCGGAGCGCTGTCAGCCCACGAAAGAAGCACGTACACACACACACGCCCATAAACATTACACACACACACACAGGCGCGCGCGTAAATTAAAGTAGAAAGTTGCGCCAGACTCTAGCGACACTAAAGAAGCATGGTGCGCCGCGCGAGGCTAGAATCCTTTCGAATTGTAACCGTTCGCGTCTACGTGTGAGTACATGCAGGCGCGTATGTTTGTATTCCTTTGTATGTACAAATAATATATTCGAATTATCATTTTTTCGTTAGGAATTAAAGTCCAGTAAAAGCTGTACCCATGAGATGATATTTTCAGAGATTTCACGTAGATGAATGATATTTAGAAGGAAAGAAAATCGTCAAGCTCTGCGGCATGGAGCCAAAAGTTTTTCGTAACGAAAAACAACCGTCTATGAAAAAATTGTTCGAAAATTGGTGAGGTCGTGTTAACCTTGTACCGCTATAACCACCGATAAAACAGTTTCGCGAATGCAGCCGAATCTAGTACTTAGGCTTTGCAACGCTCTATTGTCCGTAGGATACGTATAGCCCACGATGCAATTTGGATCTAGCTTTGAAAGAAGAGAACTTGCATTGTTGCCGCTAATCGCCAATGCTACTATGGAAAAGGAATTGTAATTATTATTTCTCTACAGGCCCGTCCACGCGACTAGACGTACAAAGTCCGATTTTTCCCTTGCCAGCGGTCGATAATGGGGGATCGATAGTTAGTGGTATATGGGCACGAATTAGAGATGTCGGGGGACAAGAAGGCAGACGCGTAATCCTGCGGTCTAGGCCACAGAGTGGTGACGCAACCCCATTTCTCTTGAGATTGGGCTCGCGAGGACGAGCGCTCACAGTAGAAAGTCTGCCGAAGCAATAGGGACGCCGCGGCCGCCGCCGTTGCCACCGTAGCGTTGTAGTACAGTATCGAGTTGAGAGCGCCAGGCGGACGAGCAAGTCAGGCGAAAAGCCAGGCATACGGAGAACCGAGAACAACGTCGTGGTCGCTGCCGAGAGCGTGGGTATCCGCACGGAACTGCGACTCTTTCTCTCTCTCTCTCTCTCTCTCTCTCTCTCTCTCTCTCTCTTTTCCCCTCCCTTCTTCCCACCCTCCCTATCTCTCTCTGTTCTCGCATGCTTCCTCCATCTCCGTCTATCTTTTTCTGAAAAGCATCGAAGCTACCTTGTCACATTTCGATGACTCTCGTTCTCCTTCCCTCTCTCTCTCTCTCTCGCGCTTTCCCCTCCTCCTCCTCCGAAGCTCCCGACTCGCGGCGGTCTATACGAGTTTCTCTCCATCGCATGCGCTATTCCTTCGCGATCGCGCTCCGATCCAGCGGCAGTCGCCCATTCGCGCGGCTCCATGTTACGATTATGATCCGAGAAACACACGTGACAATTCACATGGCAATTCTTTTCTTCATTATGTTAACTGGGGCCCATAGCTTACATTTTTATCAATAATTTCGATGTACTCTCCTGATCCGCTTGGGGTATTCGGCATCAATATTTCATTGCTTTGAGTACAAAATTGCACTTCTGATAACAACATTCAAATAAACCGCATTCAACGCGCAGCGCCGATTTTTCGAGCAGACATTATTAATGCCTACTTTTTCCGATAGCAGTGCTCGAAATCTTCATAACCCTACTATTTTCCTCCCTATATTCATGTAATTGCAAAATAGCAATAAAATTTAATAAGAGAACGGCCAAGGGGGCCGTTCTCTTCCATAAGAAACCACGACGCTGGATCTACCAACTTTAGATTTCATTGTGCATTAACTGTAGCATGTGAAAACAGATTGAACAGCGATTTGATAATCAAGTACATGCTCATACTATTTCAGGGACAATTCGTTCTCAAGTTGATCGTGTGTCAATCGTGTGTCGTTCTCAAGTTGAATTTCAATACCTCAACTACGATTTCTTCGGAACTCAATGTGACTTTGACGTTAGTGCTCGGCGTTAGTCGGAGAATAGCCGAAATGCGAGGCGTCATGCTTCAGCCGCCATCTTGGAATTCAGTCTACTAAATGTCGGTTGATACTACGCCAAAAACGGCCGTAATCATTTTTTGCAGAAAAGACAATTAACTATTCTTTCACATATTGGCATATTTTCTGTGGGATTAATAATTTTCGAGTTTTAGCCGGGAACCATTTTGAAAGTTATTTTTTTAAAGATGTAGAACACGAATAATGAAGAAACGTAACACCTCAATTGAGTTTCCTTCGTCACACAATTCGACTTAATCGTGTTAGTGCCGGAAGAATAGCCGAAAAACGAGGCGTTGTGCTTCAGCCGCCATCTTGGAATTCGGTATTTGCTAAGTATTGGTTAACCCTAAGACAACAATGGCGCGAATCGTCTTTGTACAGAATAAAATTACCTATCATTTGCATATAAACATTTTTTTCCGTCGGGTTCTTATTTATCGACTACGATCCGTAGAAGTTTTCTAAATACGATTTTTCGATAATGTCCTCAACGATTTACTACAAACTAAAAATAGTTTATTATCAATCTTGTGGAGTTCAAAATTCTCTATTAATTTGATATTTGACTTTTTCGTAGAATTAACAGTTTCGGATCCATAGTGCAGTAAACTTCACCATATAGGTCAAAAGCCAGATATTTTGCTGTCAAGTCCTTTTTAGTCGATTTTCCTTTTGAAATTTGTCAGAAATGTACCCCGAGTGTAAAAGCGAATCGTCGTGGCGAGTTAGAGGCGTGCTTGAGCCGCTATCTTGGAATTCAGTTTTTTTTAGCTTAATATCGCGTAAGCGGTTAAGGCGTTACCCCCACTTGTAGCGCAAAAAAGGCCTTTTTCATGAATTTTTTTAAAGAAAACTACAAAACTTTTTTAATCGATCAATACATCATCTTAAAAAACACATCTTGAAGAACTTTCAGTAATTTTTTTATTGAAAAATATTACATTGTTTAGTGGGCAATGGCCGTCAATGAAATAATGTTTTTATATACACAGTTTGCGGTGACCAACATTGCGGCGAAGTTTATCATCTGAAAAAAAAATGCGGATGGATTTAGTCAAATATAAGTATAAACTAGTCTTTAATCGAAGGATTTTAAAAAATATTCATTTTTCACAAAATGGCGGACAGTCAAAGTTAATGGTTCGATTTTAACGAAAAAAAACGGCCGTTTTTTGGCTATAAAACGGCCATTTTTTTTTCGAAAAAAAAATCGACCGATTAAAGACTACATTTTTATGTATTAAATAAGCCTGCAAAATTTCAAGAAGATCGGTTCATTAGTGTTCGAGTAATCTTGGTCAACGACTTCAGAAATGCCATTTTGAGAAAAACGCGTTTAAAGTTTCAATTTCAGTTTACACGAAGAAAATATTTTTTTTTGTAAACTTACATTGACTCATCTATTCCGGGCCCATACAGAAGTATGGGCCCGGATACTTATACTTCAAAAAAATGCAAAAAAAAAACGATTTTTTCAAAATCGCAAGTGGGGGTAACCCCTTAATCTTATGGCAAATATAATCATACACATTTCGAGAGAATAAAATTACCTACGATTTACCTATCAGAATTTATTTGTAGCGTTGACATTTCCAGCCTTTGAGTGTGCGAAAGCTTTCTACAAACTGTTTTTGGCCAATATCTCTTAAACAGTTGTTTAAGCCCTCTACGTTGTTTTTGTCAGTTTTGTATAGCATAGATTTCTTGACAAATTCCAAATTTTACTCCGTCATAGGATCAATAGTGTACGATGTACCCTACGATCATAGTTCGAAGCCTTTCAGAGACTTTCAATCCTACCACGTTAAATATCAAAGTATAATAAGAATTGAGCAAGAAATGTTTGACTCTGGAAAAACTGTTGTGGATATTTTCGTCGCAGGAGTAACCCTTCCGAAGATATGCAGCAAAAAGGGAATTCCGAAATGGCCGCTTCAATCCCACCTGCCCCCGCATCGCCAACTTTATTTCACACTCAGAGTACAGTTCCTGAACAAGTTCCAGAAGGAAAGTCGGATGCAAAAGTGTCTTCGGCTCTTGTCCTGCGCGACAAACTTTGCTGCCTTGTAGATCCTTAAATATTAATCTGACAAAAAAGGTCGAATGCATAATTTATAGGAAATTTTGGCTCTACAAGATTGATAAAAATTATTTTCAAGGTCGGTCAAGCTGTTGAAGAGATATGTTAAAAAATATTTTTGAAAAACTATTAGAATAAGACTTCGTTGCGCTGTAATTCGACAAACATTAGAATACAAATATGGTTATGACATTTTTTTTTCCATAGAATCCATAATTTCGACACAAAAACAGATTCGCGGCATTTCCAATGCTGGCTGCAGCATAACCCCCACAGTTGCACGAATTTGGTCTTGAGCTCAGGGAAGATGCCCGAAATAATTCCAAAAGGGACATAGCTTCCAGCAATTGTTGCATCGCAGGCCGCCATTTTTTCCTCCGTTGCTTGGACTAATAGGTCAAATGAGATATAGGCAGCTCAGCGTGCTGACTGGGTACGCCCTGGCGCGAAGTTTATATTTGAAAATGGAAGAGATCGCAACTTTGAAAATAGGCATCGACGAAGCGACATCGTGCAGGATTCTCTCGCTCGCACCAACGACAGTCATCGTCACCGCGGATGGTCGTGAGGCAGCATCGCGGCTGGAGAGGACCGAGGTCGCACGGCGCGAGACAGGAACATTCGAGGAAAGAGAAGCGGGCAAGAGGCAGTCGATCGGGAGAGGAGAAGGGTCACGGTGTACAATTTTAGACTGTGGACTGGCGCGTCAGAGTCGAGTTAAAAATATAACAGCATAGCCGGCCAACCATTCGGTGCTGTCTTCGTCTTCGTCGACTCTGTTGGCGTCGTTGGCGGCGTCCTGAATATACAAGCAGCACAAAATCCACTTTGTCCAACATTTTCGAGCTAACCTCTGCGCGCGAATGTCTTCGAAACATCCCTAAATAAAAAATTAATGTCAAACATCAGCTGATCCTTCGATCGACTGAGAAGATCACTTGCGGTAACCACTCAGCCACGAACTGTTCGATCCGATTAAAAAAAATTAACGATCATATGTCCCCTTCGCAGAAATTTCGTTAGCGACATCCAACATCTGATGAAAAAACATGGCGGTGGATTCCTTAAAACGGATGTCCCTATTGGAATGCAGATTGCTTCGAGATTGCGATATAGATTATGGCGATAGCGAGGTTTTGCAACGATGGCGCTACCCATGTGCCTGGTGACCCGCGGTCCAGACGTGGTCTAAGACAGGGTAACTAATCCACCAGGTGGCTTAACGTCAAGCGCTCTCTCCTAGCTGCGATACTGTTTACAAGAAAATACTTGGACCGATTCTGTGTACGACGCACGAAAATGAAAGGCATACAGCGTGTGCTGATAACGCCGGCCAACATGACTTTTGAGTCTGGCTTGTAGGTATATCCGTCATTTTTATCGTTCTTTTGTTAAAAAAAAAAAGGAATTTAAGTTGCTTCAACAAATTTATTTTTATCACTGGGAACATACTATCAGGAAGTTCATTGAAAAATATTGTTTCATTTGCAATAGGCGTTCAAATAAAGTCCATAATTTTATATGGGCTTCGACATAACCTTATTTCCAAGCAACACCTTTAAAAAAACCTAAAAATTAAAAAATTCGAAATTATAACTAAACGGTTATGTGTTTTCTTCAACGATAAAAATGATTATCCCGATTTCTTAAAAATCGGGAGAATTATTCTCCCTAACTATAGCCCCCCATCACATTTCCATTATTCCCCCCACTCATCCTCTATCTTTCACAAGACTGATGCCAGTCTCTCTTACCAGTGACCCACCGTACTTACTAGTATCTTACTTGCTCAAGCAAATAGAACGGCATTTGGAGTTGGACAAGTCGTATATTTACCGCAAAATCATATGAAAACTACAATTTTCGAAATATTATTTTTTGAAATGGAAAATCAGAATATTGTGGTGTTAATCTGGTCTGAAAAAGCGTGTCCGCTGTCCAGCGTAATTTTTACGTACTTTTTAGAGTGCGGCTAACTACTCGAACCATACACAGTTCTGTAGGCAAATGTAATATTGAATTAAAGCAATTAACTTATGTTTCATTTCCCCAACAATATATGCGGTTCTTTTCTTCCATTTTTCATATGCATTTTTTATTTAGAACAAAAATGGATGCTCCCATGATAATCCAATTTGGTAGTGTTACATTTATCATTGAGTTCCGATTATCGATCCAAACTAAAGCCCGAAATGTAAAAAGGGATGCTGGTTTAGCATCCAGTTGAACTTTTGACAATATGTCTGCATTGATCACTGCGCTTCACCTAAATGGCGAAATTCGCCACACTGTTCCCGCGCCCCACGACTTTCACCTCAGACGCGCTTAACCTTGCAACTCCTCTCGTTGCTATCGCCGACTTTTTCGCCGTCTACTCTCCTTCACTCACGAACTCTATTTTCGTACTATGATGGCGCGGTACACTAAAAACGATTTGCATACATATACATATACCAAACTAGACAGAATGAAGCACATAACTTGCTGTTTACTTTGCATTGTCCTTTGCGTTCTTCATTTTCTCCAGTACTGGATATACACACATGCATACGAACGTACACACACATACACACACACACACACACACACACACACACACACACACACACACACACCATAGGATCGAATATCAGGCCTGCGAAACCCGGTTTTCAGTTCTATGAGGCTCTTCCTTAGGAACCTTCCCGAATATTGAATTCGTTCGATCATCGGACCCAAAGCCTGTTCTGAGGGATTAGTTTGGATAAACGGATGTTACGTTGATTAACCGAGTTAACGAATGCGACATCATCACCATCGGTCTTGAACTGGCATGAAAAAGACCAACCTGCCGATTGAACCTACCAAAAATATCAATTCCATTTCACTGAAGGAGCACAAAAATGTAAGAAACTCGATACCCTGTTGGACCAAATCGTAAGAAGCGCTCGCGATCAATAAGTACGGCCCGAGGAGAATACTTACCTGCTTACGCCAAACAAGTACAGTATCCCTATTTACACGCCGTACTTGTAGATTACGAGCTACGGACGCACATACATGTATTGGATGCTTCGGACATACGTACATATCCAAGGCATGAGACATTGCATTCTTGTTTCTTGTATATCCAACCACACTTTCACCAACACCCAACCTAGCAGGCTCAGAGTTCAGCCAGCTTAATCTGCGCCGAGCTGTTTCTAGCCATCCAGGATAACTCTTAGTGTTGCTGTCTTTGCTGTTTTGCCTCCTTGAGGTGTGTACCATCAAACGCTCAGGATTCTTAGCTACGTTAGAAGTTTGATTCTTCGGCTGACCGGCCGTCTTCCGCGCATTCGTTGTATACGTTTTCCACATTGATGACGCTGCTCAGGATTATGCTCCGACTCCCAGCATCGGCTCGCCGAGAGCAAAGTTTGGCGTGCGGAATGCACGCAGTAAAGTAACAGTAAACTGTCCCACGTAGCGCGCAACAGTAAATTGCTATTATTCGTTTTGTAGCGTTATGAGAGTCGATACGAGTAGAATGAGGACGTAAGAAGACTGTGAAACCGGAGAACTGTAATACACGAAGAAGAGGCCTGATATCTTTGGAGCTATCACGACGCTCCCTCTCGCTGATTCCCCCTTAGGTACTAACTCGACACGTGTATGCACCTAGCATTATCCATTCGCCAGGAGCTCTTTAGGTGTGTACACGTACACACGTGGATAACCACCTGTGTGCTGTATTTTCTATTGGGATAGATCTTCATTTACACCTCCGTTTCTTCCCTTACCATCTTCCCTGATGCTACTCACTTGCAATACCGCTAGAAACCATAGGAAAATGAGGAACGAGCCATCGATGAAAATTGTCGTTTCGATTATAGATTTCTCGCTGAACGCCTAACCATTGCTACCCAGTTAACCAAGCGTACCATTGGTACAGCGTATCGCAAATGTGGAGTACGCCGTACCCCACAGTACCGGTAATGTACGGGTAACGGATACCAGCGTAGTCGTACCTCCACGGTATCGCTACCGTGGAGTTACACCGTACTGCAGTGCACGGTGGCTCCACGGTGGCGATACTGTACCGGTACCGTACTAGTACATTGGCGGTACAGCGAACCGTACGGCGTACCGGTAATGTATCAGTACCTTCCGCACGTACGAGGTGGCAACAGTACCGGTAGGGCGCTCTCCACATGAGCGGTACATTTCCGATACTTAGTTAGCTGGGTACCTCGTTCTACGGAGCTGTTACCATCTACGGCATACCTGCGGATGGTAACATCCTTACTTATCGGGCGTGTTATCCGTCTTGAGCTTGGCAGTTTCGCCGTCTTGTCGGAGGCGCAAACTTCGTAGGCCTTTCGCCTATACATGCTACTGTACGAACCTACTGCACACTCTTGCCCAACGGAAAGCGCCAACGCGATGAAAAGAGGGCTGCGCCTTTTCCACTGTGCACCAGCAGCATTTGCCGCTATTTTGCCATTTTTGGGTACTTTCCGTGCTAGCGTCCCGACTATTTTACGCACTAGTACGGAAAATGCGTCTCTAAGGCCCCTTAAAAATACGAATTTTGCGTATTGCTGCGAAAGGGGACGCTGAACGTTTGCGCCGGAACGGCAGCAGCAGCAACCAGACCAGATCAGACAAAAGGGAACCAAGTCGTCGCCAGCCGCCGACTGGTCGACCCTTCCCTAACTCTCGTTCTACAGACACGCGCGCACATGTACGTGCAGCATATAAAAGGTTAGACCGGCAACTGCAGCAACCCTGAGCAACCCTCCTCGCGGGCAACGTAGCACTCGCATACCCTGTCCAGGATATAACAACCAGGGGTCCCTAAGTGGACGCGCACAAACCCCAGGCTGTTTCGTCTTTGCGCTTCAGCCTGAGCGACTACTGGCTTAGCACGCTACCCCGAGTCTCCACAATAGTGCGCTTCTCTCGCATACTCACGTCGCACTCGAAATCTCTAACTCCGAAATGATTTGGGCTACCTAGAATACACTTTGGTCACTCACTGCCCTCTTTCTCTCGCGCCGACAGCTTTCGAAAAATCGTACACGCCGGGTACACCCTCAAACTCCAGCTGATGTTCAGCGCCGATTTTTCGAACCTTCAACGTCGCGCGCCTAAGAGCGCATTTTTCAAATTTTCTGCGCTATTTTCACATCCTTTCTTGCACCAATAAGTTTTTTTTTTCTTCAAACAATCGTTTTGGCAAACGAGCAAAAAACTCTGTCATCTTTGAATTACTCACGAGTTTCCGCGATGTATTAGAAGTGTGTTGGAGGTTGCCTCTTTCGAATGCAAAGAAAATTCTCTTTTGGATTTTCATCTCCTTATTTTGAGTATAATGTTAAATATTTTTTGGCACATTGGAAAAATGATTAAGGGAGTTCCGTAGCTAAGGTTTGCGAAAAAATTAAAGCGACTCAAAAAAGTCAATTCTCAATGCATGCAAATGGCGCGATCTCATTAGAAATGTTACATCCACACGTTACGTAGACGCAACAAAGCATTACGTACGCAATCAAAATTTACATTTTGGACTTTTTTTTTACGAATCGCGGATACTTTTCGATTGGTGTTTTTTTTTCATCATTGACACGTCGAAAATGAAGGTGGAAATGTCAACGCCAACGTCGTTATTATTTACAAACTTGGGCAAGGAAACGTTTCGCCAATGACTCGGAATCGAGGCTTGCGGGTGCGAGTCCAAATTTTGGCCCTACACTGTTAAGGTGGCCGAAAAGACGTACACGCAGGGTGCGAGTGAGCGTGAAAAATGCCTGCCTTAACGGAGAACCACTGGCCTGAAAACGAGTGTTTCAAAGGGGCCCCGGATCTCCCGAAATAGAAATACAAGAACGGTTGAGGGTCCGTCCTCCTGTTTGTATACGGGCTTCCCGACTGTGTCGTGTACCCTCGTCAAAAAAAAAATTCGTCGGCTCCAGGAAAGACGCTTCTCGCTCCTGCTTCGGTTCGTCCGTACCTGCGAGCGACGATCTAAAAGGCCCTGGAAGTCCAGGTAGAAATGATACAAATAGCTTCATATGTGAAAGCTAAAGATACTTTTGCAGTCGCTGCGTAACTTTTTTCTCTGCTTCTGCCTTCGCGATTAACATTTAAAAACTTGGAAAAACCCAACATTCGACCTGGAAAAAACAACAGACACTGAGAGAATTATCGTTAGTCCAATGTGATTTTACAAGACCTTAATTTTTGCTCACTCAATAACGTTTCGTATTTCAATAGATATACACATATGCACTACCGGTCTAAAGTTTTCGATTATAGCAAAAAGTTTCGGGTAATAGCAAAGATTTTCGACCGCTCCGGATAATTGCAAAATTATATTAAAATAATATGATTTATTTTTTAGAGGTAATGGTATCGTCGTAAAATAAGAAATAAAATTGGCTTTATTATGCTAATAAATTTTTTGAATTATCCAGAGTGATTGAAAACTGTTGACAGGTAGTGTGTGTGTGCATATATATATATATATACACACACACACACACACACACACACACACACACACACACACACACACACACACACAACCCAAGTCCAGTTGTAATATATAATGCGATGAAAAACCGTTTGTGAGTGAGAAAAGTAATTAAGCCCCTGTAAAATCTTGTTGGACTAATTAATCGATAATTCTTGAAGCCTTTTTACTATACGAATATTTTGTGTTTTTCTAAGCTTTTTTAAATATTAGTGGCAGAAACTTTTCCATAATTATACGCATCCGAAGTTAGGTTATATTAGCGAAGTGTGGGTCGGGAATGATAGGGCTGGGTTCAAGTGCGAAGGGCAATACGTAAAAGCTCGCAAAGGTATATGTTGGAATTTAAAAAAAAAACTATGAATAATGAACATATGTATGGAAATTAATTCTCGCGGGATTGAAATAAAAATACCGATACCTACCTCGAAAGAAGGAGAATAGTCATTTTCAGTCGAATCAGTCTGTGTTATCATTAAAGGTCCAATTGTACGCTTTCGAGTATTATGTCAGCGGATTCGTGTGGTCGTTTTGGTTGCCAAGTACCTGTACATTGTTCATCATTAATTGACAATTCCTTAAACTTTAATGTATTGCATCTCGCGTCGCGTAAGAGACTACGTTACAAAACGAATTATGAGCAAGAGGTCTATGGTCTTGTGTAAGTTCATAGAATAATCGAATAACGATTACATATCCGACGTTTTCCATATTTTTTCTCCGTTCCGTAAGGAAGAGGCAAGAGTACCGAGAGTAATTCGATTTATGAATACAGAAATAACTTATGCTTTGTCCGGAATTTTTTCGAAGAAACGGAACAGAAAAAAATGAAAATATAATCTGGATCACCAGTTCTTTCTCCCTTATGTATCATACGTAGCAGAGTTCGCTTTTTCCCTTAGTTGATGCGTATGGGGGAGAAGGGAGGGTTGACGCCGAGCCCGAGTACCAATTCTCCCTTCGTCTCCCACGCTCAAGGGACGTTTGTCCTTCTTTGTCTGCCATATGGCCTTTTTTCCTCTTACTCTACCATTCTCCCTTTCTCCGCCTGCCACTCTCGTGTTCTCCCTTTTTCCACAACGCACCCTTATAACGAACGAACTGGGGAGATGGCAAGTTTCATCCCATTACACGTACGCCGTTTGACGTTGGACAAACTGAACTCCGTAACATCGGAGATGCATCGAAAAATACTCATCTCGAACGTTCGCAACCTGTTCTCTCCATACAGCACGTAATTTGTGTCCATTTTTTTAAAAATATAGTCGGAAAAGGTTGACGCTGCAAAGTAAACAATCCTCTGATACCAGTCACGTTATATCGGTATCAGAGGATTCTGAAATACTTGCTGATATTGGGGAGATCGAACACTTTCCGAAGATTAAAATTCGTTTTCTGCTCGTGTACAATTCGGCCATTCGTTTACCTCCGATTTCGAATTAACGTGTACTCAATTGGCACACGCCAAATAAATGGCCAAGTCCGAACGTGCAAAGCTTGATACAAAAGATTTGCGGTTTCGAAGGGTACATTTGATGGCGATTTTGGAAAAGAAACAAATAAGGCCGTGTTGCTTCTAATTGCTTAAAAAATACGTGGTATTAGAATAAATCTAACGAAAAAACGACCATCTCTCTCACTATGTAGGGGTCCACCCGTGCAAATAGTAATCTCTTTATTTTTCTTAGAGATTTCTAAAGAATGTTATGGGTACCCAGTTGATAGAATAAACATTCCGTTTAGTGGCCTCTATTGTACATATCTTCAAGTATCTTTACAAATTGTTTCACAAGATTATGTAACCGAGATGCTGGAGCTAGATGAAGGGAGCCACCTTTGTCTGATAGGGTTCTGCAACCGTCAAGAGATCTCCTTCATTGTTCTAAATCGAACGAAAATTCGAAACAACTTGAGTTCTAGAGAAAATTAGCTTTCGAACCGCGTAAGGGAATTGAAGAATCTGGATTTTTCATGAAACGGTGCTTGTTTGTAAAAAAAAACATTATTTTCAGGAAAAAACATCGCCGAACATAAGTTGTTCTGAAAACGTTTTCAACATATTCAAAATCCCCTACGTACTGCGATATAAAATGTTGTTACACGATTCCAAAGAAAGTTTAAGTCAATCGGTGAAGAATTGGCGATGTAATGTTGCCGGCCGCAGAACACTATCAGACAAAGGGGGCGTACACAAATTACGGAACGCAACATTTTCCAATTTTTACCCCCCCCCCCCTTCCTCCACGTAACGGGGCCGTAACGCTTGGCCAGAACCCCCCTTCCTATTCCATTACGTAACGGGTGCTTTGTCGTCAATAATTGCGATTTTTTTCATAGACATAACTAATTATGAAAGGATCGGGTTTATACCCCTTTTACGAAGTATATATTCATCTAGTTTTATAGCGATTTTTATGACTAAATCTTGAAAATTACCGAGATATATGCCTTGATTTGAGGACGAAAAAAAAAAAAAATTCTCTTCATTGTCCCATCGATATCTTTATGAAAGGTTATCTGTAAATTAAAAATCAACCATTTATCGATATTTATGTAAATGTAGCTATCGTTATGCGTAGCCGTTTTTTCTTTGCTTTTTTTTTACAAAATGTCAACAGTTTGGAAATTTTTTTCTATTTTCAAGGCCCTTTTTCTGTATTCAAGCATTCTTTGAAAATAATGATTATCAAATGTTCAAGGCGCGCATACGTACAACCTTAGCCACTGCTATTAAAAAAATGGTTTTAAAAAAATTGAAAATCGGTTGATAAGTTTTTAAGCATTCGCTTGGGCGAGATCGAAAAAACTAGTTTCGAGAAAAACGCGTTCAAAGTTTTCGTTCCGTGTTTCTTGATATAAAGTTATGTTTTTTTCTAGAATATTGATACTTACATTGATGTATCTAGTCGCGGGCGATATGACGGTTCTTCATCTTCATGATAATTCACAAAATAATAAGAGCCTGTACTTTATCTATTGTAAATGATGCCACACCTGTAGGGATTGAGGGCACTAACCGGTCGCCCTACCTGTTCTCACTAAAGTGACCATAGCCCCCTCAATTTTCGGACTTGTGAATAAAAATGTTGCCAACATATTTTTCAATACATGTACTTTCAGAAATAAAAAAAAATCCTTCAAATTTTGCTTGGGGGATGTGGGAAAGCTACTGTGCACGTTTTTGCCCAGTGACTTTCCCCCTTAACTGACATTGTGTATAGAAAGCTGTGAGCTGGCCACGGTAAAATTGCGCGTGGGGTTTAAATTAAAAAATTGAACATGCAGAAATTTTGCTATTTCTGGCAGTTTTAGAATCGTGACGTAGCGCAAACCTTGACCCCCCCCCCAATTGCGTTACGTAATTTGCATACAGCCCCAAAGATTATTCGGGTCGTCGAGCGCCGCCATTTTGTGACAAAAGTCGTGAAAAAAAATTGTAAAGGCAATTACACATATGTAGCATGAAGGCTACTGAGGGGAGACTTTATTCTATCAAATGGGTATCCATAAATAAATGTCGATCTTCACCTTTTTTCCGGACTCTACACTTCTGGTATGCCTCAATTGCGGCAGGTCTGGATCTTTTCCTTCTATGGTTTTGTACCTTCCCACGAGATGTTCCTTGATCAATAAAATTGTTGATAAGTATTAGAATTTGATGGGCCCCGTGATAGAACATCTACGCGTTGTGATCCGTGCGGAATGACGATTAATACATTTTATTTTTCGATTTCTCACTTTTTCTGGACAAAACTCCAAATTCCCTGTTGTGTTCTATAGAATGAAGATAATTACATTCCGAATATAAAACACGCCTAAAACACGTTTCTTCAGATGAAGTAACGTGTTTAAGTAACAATTTCACGCACTATGAAATTTGTTTTCTCCATGACACTGTAGATAGTAAAAAAGCTTCCCAATTACGATTCTGACCCTTCGTAATATAATTATGTCCAAAATGTTCTCCGGTAATTCTATCGGATACTCGATAAATATCCCTACCTTCAATTGTGACTAAGATCCCATTTTTCCATACGAGCACTGTAAAAAATCAGAAGTAAAATTCGTACGTTATATGACCAATGTAAACGTATAGTAATATTCTGCAATAAGGATGAGTATCTGAACAAGTGCGAAGAAAAGATGGGAGAACGAAACAACCCCATTGCCGAAGTGTTAAAGCCCAAATTGATGAATGAAGTTAAATGCAGCAAGTCTAGAATGTGCTCAGAGAACACAGACTCCGATTAAATTGAATCTCGCAAAAAATTAAATAAATATCAGTTCACGCTCGGAGCGTGTAATTTTCATGTGCGCAGGGCAAAACGAGTCGAAATCTTATCGTCGGCCAAGCGCTATATCTCAGTTACGCAAGAGCGTTTCGTCCGGAGCTACCTGGTGGATTGGTAGCGAAGTATAAGGATGTCCTTGAGTAATTTTCCTCTATTTGTGCATTAGTCATCCGGTCCCTATGTCCCCGCAATTCAGTCTTAAAAAAAGAACACCCTTTTTTTAACAAATCCATACCAAAGCTCGATCGGAACGCCATCGAGTATCTTACGTGTCGCGTGTATACATGCGAAAAACCTAAAGCTCTACACTGATCAAACAGATTGATTGAAATCAAGCAAATGCGTTATTTGATTGTGTGTATTTGAATGAACTAAAATTAATGTTCTTTCAATTTGATTTTACTATTCCAGAGATTCATTTCAAATATATTGATTAATTGAAATATAGATCTAGTTAACACCGTAGAGTAATATAAAATGCATATGGTTCTAATAATCTCAGTATTTGGTATTATCCACGGAAAAAAATATTTACTCGTAGAGAGTAAATGGGTTTATTTCATTCGAAATAATTAGCAAATTCATAGACGTAGTAGTACGCTCTGTGGCCGGAGTGTGGCGCAGGGCCACACTCTCGTGAGCTTCTCTCGCAAGCCATTTGTATACTCTGAGCGTGCATATAACCGAGTCCGCGAAAAGAATCGACGCAACACGAAATTTGCGCATTGTCGCTCGAGTGGATTAAGCGTATTTCCAAAGACGTGGAGATTACCCATCTCGTCATAACCATGCAAGAGAAACATACTCTCGTATATACCGAAATCGTAGAAATACAAAATATTTTTCATTATTTTTCACCATTGAGGATTGTTAACGACACGGATATATTTACCTATGTGATGGAATATAAATACCTATGTGATGAAAATAAATAGTTGATTCAAACGTATAAGATATATAATTAAATAAAAAAATATCTTAATTAACTAAAAAAAGTATTTTAATTTGCAAGCAGAACGTTTACCATAGTTTCTCATATAAAATACATGTTTGTATTTTATATGAGAAACTATGGTAAACGTTCTGCTTGCAAATTAAAATACTTTTTTTAGTTAATTAAGATATTTTTTTATTTAATTATATATCTTATACGTTTGAATCAACTATTTATTTTCATCACATAGGTATTTATTTAATTGTCTACATCAAGGGATGATTAAAATAAAAAATTTTAAAAAATCGAAACAAATAGAATGGTAGTAGGTCGTGAGGCAACGAAACAATGATTTGATGTCGATAGATGCCGGTTGAATCAAACTTCTTCTACAGTACGTACACCTCACATATATACCTACACGTGCGCTCAGGTAGGCCTGACTGAGGGGAGCCGTCTGCAGAACTCCCGCAGTCTTTTTGGTTTCCGTTGGCATTGCGCCGCGGCTGTACCCGCATGCGCTTTTTTTCCTGCCAATATCTTATCCACCGCGTCGTAGATAGGACTCGACTGTAATCTTCGCGCGCACGCGGACTTTACACCGTAACGCCGATTCATCGGAGGTAGTAAACTCCTCCGTCATAAAACTTCGATCACACGATCTCCAAAACATCTTGCATCAAATCAATAAAGAAAATCTCATAAGAAAATCCTTGCGATTACTACGTTTTTTTCACCTCTTCGCGCTGGGACAATTCGTCTTAAAATTTCTGCACTCAACGACACATCTTGAATAAATGCGTCGCTGCGCTATCGCTCGGCAACTCCCCGGAACGTAGTTATATATATATATATATATAGCTGTACTGAGCGAGGCCACAGCATAATGTGTGTGTGCGTGTGTGTGAGGGAGTGTACGTGAAGCCCAGAACTGCGCGAGTCCCCTTTCGAAAATAACACTCCGCAAGGCTGACGTCATTCCGTCATGAGGCACCGCCGACGTCGTTGCGAGGCCGCTGTTATATGCTCGCCTCTCGGCAGCCTGGCCAACGACGAAACCGTGAGCCACGTTCACCATCGCAAAATCAAACTAACTTGAGCAGTCTCGACGATAGACACAACGAGAAGCTTCTCAATCAGAGGAGAGCCAACCCCTCGGGACATATACCCATCTGTTGGATGGCGAAATTTTGACACGAATTTTACGAAAATACAAGGTGGTCGCGATGATAGTTTGAACGGAAAGGTGGAAAATTCCATTGGAGGAGCCAGTCTTTGCGGAGGGAATTATTTTCATTTTGTATAGTAGACGATGATTTTTGTGTACTCCGCGTTACGGGAATAAAATTGACTTTGTAGGGAAAAGTAGAGAGATTGGTGTAGATTATTATCAGAGCTGGATGGAGGGCGGAGAGGGGGGGGGGGGTATATAGCTCCGGGGCCTCAACAATTCAAATCTTTCGGTAAAATTCAAAATTTGGGTGAAAAGAAAAAAGTTTTCGAACTTTTATGAAGCACTTTTAAAAATGAAATTTCAAAGTGTTTTTTTTTTGTTGTAACAAATCATGAAAAACACCAAA
The DNA here is from genome assembly GCA_944452715.1 of Ophion slaviceki. Taxonomy (NCBI): domain Eukaryota; kingdom Metazoa; phylum Arthropoda; class Insecta; order Hymenoptera; family Ichneumonidae; genus Ophion; species Ophion slaviceki. The sequence goes on from OX101783.1 coordinate 56,630,315, forward strand.
CACTGTGAATACTCTATAAAAGAATCTATTCCATGGATTATAATTTCGAAAATTTCGCGTGGATTGAGCAAATCATTCGTTTCTCAAAATTTGACGGTGTAAGCAGAAAAAAAAATTTGTTCACTTATTCTGTTTTTTACAACTGCTAAAATGCGCCTACGAACGTTTTAATCGTTAGCACCAGACTCTTTCAGCGGTCAGTATATGCAAATTACCTGAAAACAGTTTACTTTCCAATTCTATCAATGAGAAGAGAAAGAAAACTTTGAATATAGTAAGTTCAACTCAGGACCTCAACTATAGTTCAGCTACCGCTTTAAACAAAATAGCATTGGCTGCGATTATATAAAAAGCGAAGTATTAAATATATAAATCTATGCTTTAGTGGGAGAAGCACAAATATGAAACCTGACAAATTAGGACCATAGATATGTAGTTTGACGGTACAGTATATAATTACACTAGATTACACTAGGAAGTCTAATTACGTACTAAAAAAATAAATTCACGCGCATTAAAAAATGAAAAAACATGAAAATTACAATTGAATTTTGCTGATGTCAGGAAACGTCTCTTTCCTCAACTTTAAACACCGTACGTTGTTTGAAGGGATCTTGTTTTTTTCGCAATGAATTATTTTAACACCATCAAAATAATTATCATCTTTGAAAAATCAGGGGCCTTTTACTTCTTCGTGTTGTCTCTCCACTTCCCGAATAGAAATTTCGTAGGGTTAGCCTGACCAGGATCAGGCCCCGATCGGGGTGCGATACGGGTAACACCTATTACGGACATCCTGATCCGGCCACGATCGGGCCGGAAGTATTTAGGCCCTAAATCAGGCTATACTAAAATGGCCCTACTAAGGCCGTCCCTGATAAGATCCTACCAAGGCTTTTCATGATAGGGCCTTACTAAGGCTGCCCCTAATGTGGCCCTACTAGGGCTTTCCCCGATAGGGCCCTACCAAGGCTCGCCCTGATAGGCCCTACTAAGGCTTTCCATGATAGGCCCTTACTAAGGCTGTCCCTAATGTGGTCCTACTAAGGCTTTCTCCGATAGGGCCCTACCAAGGCTTGCCCTGATAGGCCTTACCAAGGCTTTCCCTGATGAGGCTATAAATAGGCTCGCCCTATCACTGCCTCAGCAGTCGATAGATGCACATAACCTCTTATTTTCCACATGGAAACTTCGATTTTACAGCATCGTAGCTTCGGAGTTTCGATGCATTCTTGAATTCTATTTAAAAACAGGCGCTATGGACTGTCACGTCAAAAAACGTTATGCAATTCGGATGCGTGTTAGATTTCGACAGCTTTGTAAGACGAAAAGAGAGAGGAATTATATATGTGTGTGTGTGTATATATGTGTGTGTACACACACACACACGCACACGCACACACGCAGACACACACGCGCGCGTTAAGTTTCAAAAATCTATATGTTAAATCTAGATGTTACAAGCACTCGGTAGCATAGGGGCAGCGTACCTAGCTTTGGGAAGGTAGGTACGAGGTTCGATTCCCATATAGGCGAAATATTTTCTTCGAACAAAAACATTTCAGCAGGCCAGGGAATGACGAATTATGATATAAATTCATTGTAGTGGAACTCTAAATTAAGTGGTTCATTCCATTTTTGATTTTTGAAATACATTTCTTTCTGATCAGACAACCTGATAGGGACCTGATCAGGCAACCAGGTCAGGCCCATATGTGACACAACGTTAAATTTCCTAGTAGGGCACTTTCAAGCTGCCTTATTAGTGCCCTACCAGGGCAGTCAGGCAACCTGATCGGGCCCTGATTTGGGCCCCATCAGCATTTCTACGCGGGTGCACACGGCGTATTTTCTACGCGCAGACGACACGATACAAACGCGATACACACTCGATCCACACGCTTTTTGGACTGAAAAACGCGCGTAGAAAATACGCCGTGTGCAGAGGCCCTAAATCGAACATGCCGGTTTTGTTTTTCCACAAAATCGGTGGTTTTGAAGGGAACCTAATTAATAAAAATCACCACTTCACCATCTAAACAGGAGTTGTGATACTTAGATTTTTTTATTATTTCAGTTTGTAGTGATGAAATTTCGTTAATGAGTACGATGAGGGTGACGTCCCCGGCGCAAATGTAATTTTCACATTGCGTTTATCGATGAAAACACTTGGCTCTGACCCGCATCTCGTAGCTCTCGCTGACCAAACGAAAAGCTGCGGTTAAAATTAGATATCTCCAATATTAAGAAAAAAGTCATTACTTTCGTTATTACATTGTTAATTATCCGATAATAATGACACAAAATAAATCCCGAATTATTGAAAAGATGAATATCTTTCGAAATTATAATAGCCATTTCCTAAATAATGGGTAATTGGACAGAAATGCATTTTCAATAACTTCATTAATGAATAATTGGTCCACAAATATTACCAGCCACTTAAATAATTAATAATTTCCAAATCCAGTCCCCAAATATTTGCAATTACACATACAATATGAAATTAATCATAATTGTATTTTTTATTACCAGAAAAGTGGATAATTGGTAAAAATATATATTTCCAATTACCCAACTGTTGATGGAATAGTTTTAGTAATAATTTTTCGATTAGCCAAATAATGGGAAAATAGCACTACGAAATTGGTATTTATCCGCAGTTAAAGTAATTTGATGATTTTTTTTCATTATAAGTTATTCCAATGATTATGTAATCAAAATCTTTTTCGATGGATTTGTTTCGAATACAGTTATTCTCAAGCGTCTAAAAACGGTATCGTCCCATTTGAAACATCGAACGCTACCGCGAGATCCCAATAGGACGCCGACGATATATATCATTAACCCTGATCGCACTACTCGATATATGTCACCCGAGCCTCGTTGGTTGTAATTAATATTCTCCAACGAGTGAGCGTGTGCACTTGGACCTGCACATTTATTGGATTAAATTCTGAGTTTTCGTTCCCGATCGATGTTCATTTATAAAGTTGAACGAATCTCCATTGCAAGTGTACAAACTTTACATTATCCAGAGGGCATAGTCAGTGGCGTAGCGTGGATTTTTGCCGCCCGGGGCTAACCCTAAATTTGCCGCCTCCCCTCCCTATTTTCGCAACTGAGTGCCGCCCGCCGCCGCCGCCCCACATCTGCGCCGCCCGGGGCCATGGCCCCTTCTGCCACCCCCCCCCCCCCCCCACGCTACGCCACTGGGCATAGTCTTGTCGAATTTTTGAAAAATGGATCCTTACATTCTTCAGCAGGAAGGTCGAAACTATTAACCAATAAATAGGTCGAGCTTCTTGCTACCTTGACGACACAAATTTTAGGTCTCGAAATTGAGTCGATAAGGAAAAAGCACGGAAAAATTGTATATATTTTTACACATTAAGTTACATTCACAAATTTACTTTTTTCGCCCGTTAGAGGTATATCAATACATTTTTCTTATACAACCTCCCCATTCATTTCGCACTGCAGAAACTTCCGGAAATCGCAACATTGGGCATTATCTCCCATCAATTGTACTCGACAAATATCGTATAGGTATAGAGCTTTATCGAGAAACATCGATGGCGCAGCAGATACTAGTACACTGCGATATCCACCCGTTCCTTTCGCCCGGTTCCTGAATATCTTCACCAGGCAATGATTCGTCCTTCCGTGACTTCCGGATACGACCTAACAGCTCTTAAAATTACTTACCGTTCAATGATTTGTACTGCAGACATGGTGTTGCACTTAACAAAAATCATCATAATCCAGTCTATATTAGGAATTTTTATAAAATTTTTGTTGAAAATTGAAGTTAAGACCCTGGGCTATAAAACTATGAAATTCAAAATCGTATTTACGAATTTTCACCATTATGCAGGCCCCTCAATAGATGGCACTGATAACATCTTCCAATGGATTGAAAAATGTCCGCGGCCAAACGTTCATAAATTCCACTGCATAGGTTGTTATTTTCTCGGTTTCCTCAAATAATTTGGCAATACGACAAAAACAACGTCACATATTGACAAATAAGTTGAACATCGGTGAGAGTATCCTGTACATCGAAATTTATGGATATTCGGCCCATGGCAATAATTCAATGGCAAGATGTTATCAGTCTGTCAATAGCAAAATCTCTCCAAACGCCAATGCACCACAACTTCACCCGGTGGCAACATTTCTGCGCTATGACTTTTTCGAGGCATATTAGTTTTGGATTCTGACGCCCTACCTTCGAATCTATAAAACGAAGAAGTACTGCAGCGAAGAAAGGTGCAATCCGAGACCCTTCCAGTTACGATTTCGTCCTGCTGTCAAAAATCTATCAAATATGTGCTGTCTCCAAACTGGACGGGTCTTTTTGCCTATAAAATGTGTCACTGCCAATAATAAGAAGTACTCTTCATCGTGAATGTCAGTCAACCGGCTTAGTCATTCTGACCCATTGACAGACGCACGTACACGTGTATCCATCCTTATATATCCACTGTTTGCTTCCCCATATACCGTTTGCAGCAGCCTTGACTTTGATTTATGGGCGGTTGGAAGGACGGTGCACATCCTGCTGCGGCGAATCCCTCATACTAATATACCTCTTGCTTTACCTCGAAGTTTTTATCACTAATTTACACCAAAGTTAGATTGAGTTATAATAAAAAAAAATTCTCTCTCTCTTTCTCACATTCACAATCCTTTTATGCCATTATCCCTGCTTTCGCTTCCTCTCTGAAGCTGCTTTATTCGCATCAACAACGTGGCGTCGCCCGGGAGGGCCTACTGCGTTCCCTTCATTCAACAAGTGCTCGAGTGCCTTATACACACGTGCCCACATTTATACGATTGGATATGCATTGTCGTGGAAGACCCGAAAATCCTCCTGTCCAACTCCTCGTGCGGGCTTTACCCATCGACGCTCGTACAAACGCGACTGCTTTGCGTCATAGCAGAGAAGTCGCTTGGAAGTCGTTGCAATCATTCGTGGGTTCTTCGTTCCGACACGAGCAGAAAGAAAAAGGTAACGGTATCTCACTCATTTTTTGGGAGGCGCATTTCACATGCTACAATGTTCCAAGAAATAATCGGTTTATGCAAAAGGCTCGCGTGTATTTTTTATAAATACTTATATGTACACACACACACACACACACACACACACACACACATGTATATAGACATTTAACGGAGTCTACCAGTCTAGGGCCCGGAAAAAGGTGGAACACGACAATTTTGTATGGATACCCAGTTGATAGAATGAAAATTCCGTTTAGTGGTATTTATCAAGAGACGCGGCAACGTCTTGACGCCAAGTAAACCTACATATCTTTCTTTCAGTATGTCTATACATTTTATTCAACAGATTTTGTAACAAAGTGGCGGCGCTGAAGCTAAATTGAGCGAGTCACCTCTGTCTGATAGTGTCCTGTGGTCGACCATAGTGCTCCAATTTTCTATCTGCAACGAAAATCCAAGATAATTTGAATTCTATAGAAGATTTGCCTTCACAGTGCGTAGAAAAATAGGAAAATATCGATTTTTTATTTAATGGGGCGTGTTTCAAAAACATCAATTGTTTCCGTTAAAAAAGTCGGTGATAAATAATTTTTTCGGAAAAAGTTTTCAATATATCAAGAATCTCCACGTATTCCGATGTAGAATGTTGTTATCGGGTTTGGAAAAAAATTCAAATCAATCCCTAAAGAATTGGCGATGTAACGTTGCCGGTCATAGGACACTATAGGACAAAAGTGACTCGCTTCATCCAGCTTTAGAGATGCCATTTTGTTACACAAAAATGGTTAAAAAGTCTGTAAAGATACCTAAATATGTGTCGAATGAAAGCTACTTAACGAAATCATTATTCTATGAACAGGGTATTCATAAAAAATGGCACAATTAAACATTTTCCGGGACGTAGATTGGGCGTCCGCCTCAATAAAATCGTAACAAAGTCGTGTCTGTACATGAAACATTTTTGTTATAAGAGTTATTGTTTTGCTTTCTACTGACGATACAAAGGCTATTACAGTAATTATTTTGTTTCCGTCTGTCCCGTTATCTGTATAGCACGCATCATACCCGATATAACTCATACCGCGGAATGACATATAGGATACTTTTTATTCCGATCGGTGACGATATTAAAATTTAACATGCACTTCTTAACGTTTCATTAACCTCGTAAGTCCTAACGTACTAAATTAATAGCAAACTCGCATATGTAGTTTAGTCCTGACTTTGTGAACCAATACTAAGAATGTGCTATAATTAACACAATCGGTCGTTAGATTTACATATAGCATAAAAGGTCGGGACTCACGAGTTTATGGCGACTTATCACATGGTACAATAATTCGACAGTAGGTTGCGCTACATGAATTTTACATCGCGCTATGGTTTCGTTTTATCCAAAACTACAAAAGGAGCAACTACTTGCTGGCACTTGTATTCTCTCGTACCTCATTAGGTTCGATACATTCGACTTGTGTGAAAAATATTGAATACTGCGATTATTTTAGACTCAGAGATTTAGCCTTGCGATTTTGGTTGTGATACGTAGCCAAATCATGAAGTCCATGGACGAAGTCACACATGTACACGCCCATGTACGTGAATATATACCCCCCCCCCCGGAACTAATACTCATTCCAAAGATGACTTCTTGCAGACGCAAGGAAAAGAAATTCCGTGGTCATTACACGAGCATGGTCTCTTGAACGAGCCGAACCTCTGAGTCACGGGACTCTCTCTTCTCCGTAGCGGACGTTCGTTTTCCAGACATGGAGGGCAAACGTTTTCACCCTGCCCTTCTCAGTCTCCAGTCTGGCAATAGAAGAAAGTGATCTCTCTGATTGGGGTTTGACTATGTTCGTACAAAACTTGGTCGTCGTTAAAGAACCGCCGATATGATGATCCTTTCCTTCTTTTAAAGTACCGCTACAGTTATCAACAGTGGTATCGTTCATGGTCGCTTTTTTGTCATTTTATGTATGCCGAAGATTCTGACTTCTTCGGCTATGAAATTTATATTCACCCATTTATATTGGTATGACTTTGAGGCACCCTGATAATCGCACAGTTGCAGTTAGGGACTATGAACTCGTTGGGAAATGCATGTAAGGTAAAATAATGAAACCCGAGTCCATTTTGTATCCAAGGTTGGTGCAAAATCGAATCAAACGAATGCAAAAAACCGTTGACGTATCTTCGTTTTAGCTTTTGTAGCACCTCATTTTTTCCATTCACTTCAAATAGTTTATCTTTGCAACCGGATGGATGAAATGCTGTGTGTAAAATGCGTATAAACTACACCGCATATGTCCTTCATCCCTCTAGGCATCCTTGTTTATCAGCTTTTCTCTTACCATTGTGCTCCTTCACTAACACGAGTTGTTGACTCGACCATCAGCACAATGCGATTGTACATCATATGTGTATTGGAAATTAAAAAATGTTAATGTCGACGAACCAAGCGCGGTAAAAGGATCGCAAAAACTAAATTTGTTGTTTTTTCGTGTACTTGCAGAGTTGTGCAATGATGGGTCTGCAGGCCACGGCAGGAAAACGTAAACTCGAGGGAGGCGTGGGCTGTATGGACTTTGACACGGAAATGGGCGAGAGCCCTGCGAAGCTCGGCAGAGTCGAGGGTAGCTGGTGGGCGGTGGAGGACAGTTATACGCCGCAGTTGAATCAGACAACGAGTTCGTACTACGACATGGAGGTGAGCGGACCCTGTCCACAGGCGAATCCTTGCCAACCGTCGTCGTTACCGCCGCCGCCGCCGCCGCCGCCTGCTGCGTCGACGTTGAATCAGACGCCGTCGCAGCAGCAACATCAGCAGCAGCAGCAGCAGCAGCAGCAGCAGCAGCAGCAGCAACAGCAGCAGCAGCCGCAGCACTATTATCATCATCACCATCAACGTGGCAACGCGAATGGCGTAGTGAACGGTGCCAGTGGAGGTGGTGTGGGCAACAACAACGTCTACGGCCATCAATTGTCGAGACCCCAGCCACAGTGGGGTGGCGCGCCTCATCATTACGAGCCGCCGATGATACGAAGAGAGGAGAACGGCAAGAGTTATCTCGAGCTTGGTTCTAGTTATCGGACGAACGACAGATGCTGCGAGGGCTCGAGATCGAGCTGGTGCAGACGCGGTAGGGCGTGCTACCGTCAGCGAAGATTGGCCGTGCTCAATATTTCCATGTGCAAGCTCGCAAGGTACCGACAATATCCCGACCCGAGTCTTCACCGTTCCGTACTCATATGCAACACCCTCAGGCACCTTGAGAGAGAAATGGAGAGGGACCGAAGTCCGCCCCCCATGGAACCCGTGGCACAAGCACCCATGGTACAGCTGCAGCCGACCGAGCAAGGAAGACTAACACCTTTTCCAATTCCACCGAGCTCATCGAGCGGCGGAAACGACGGCGATTCCGGGATCGGCGATAGCGACGATAGTCGCTCGATCAACTGGGGCAGCGTCCTCTCGCTCTCCAGTCAATCGCCCCTGGACCCGCTCAACAACAACGAGCTCCTCGATGTTGACATCGGACCCGAGCTCGATCTTGACTTCATGCCGGGATGGAAATTGACGCCGTTGTCCGCCGACGATATACTGAGAAGTACAAACGCCGCTGTCGCAGCGGCCGCCGCCCAGGAGAGCAATCATCACCACAATCATTATCACCTTCATCATCTTCATCACCATCACCATCATCATCAGTTGTCGCCCAACGGCTCTACCATCATCACCAGTCCGATATCCAGCAGCTGTAACGGCACTAGCCCCGGAGTGACAAACACTGCGAGCACTACACACGTCGAATCGTTGATGTGCGTCGGCTCATAGCCACCGATCCTCACGTCGCTGAGCCACCTCATCGACTTTTATCCACTGGCGTCCCAGGGAAAATAAGTTCTGCATCCCGAGACTCAGCACATTCGACGGAATCATCCACGGACGACCAGAAATGTCAAACTTCACAGTAACGACATTAGAAACAAACAACAATGGCTGGCTAACGCGATAGCGCAAGCGAACCGTCGATCCTTTGTCTTAGACAAGGTCTACTCAATCGCACAGCCGTTTTATTTTCGAACTACGTCTGGAACGTTTTTTCGTCGTTGTCGGCATTTTTTGTTCTTCTATTTATTAACACGCGGTTCGTGTCAATTACATGCCACTCGATTGAGATGATAGTTCTTCAGCATTGTACATTTCAAGCTTCACTCCCTCCACTCTCTCTCTCTCTCTCTCTCTCTCTCTCTCTCTCTCTCTCTCTCTCTCTCTCTCTCTCTCTCTCTCGCGACCGGGCGGCTGATCGATTTGAAAACTCACACGTATGTCGGACATTCTTACGTGATAATTGTCAATCCACAACAATTGGACTATGTCCTGAACTCAAGAGGGCCAGAGAGTGACGGAGAAACAGTTGAGAGCGAAAGAGAGAGAGAGAGAGAGAGAGAGAGAGAGAGAGAGAGAGAGAGAGAGAGAGAGAAAGAGAGAGAGAGATAGTAAATGTTTCGAAGGTTTCAACGTGTCATTGGTACCCCGGGCCGGCGATGCGCCAATGCGTTAACGACCAAGCAGACCCAAGGATCTCGGTATCTAAATTTTACATTTCCCCTTTTTTACGTTTTTATTCTCATTACTTTTCTGAATGAAAACCTCTTTCAAGGAGGCTTTTACAAACTGACATCGTCTGCCTAGCTCGCCATTGTTGAGGCACTTCGAAAACATATTACGTCACCGGTCCGAAAGATCTCGGCCCTCGCGGTTCCGCGCAATTGATTTGCAGTAAAAAATGCTTCGAATAGAGAAAAAAAGAGAAAGAAACGCGTCTGGTACTTGAGCCGCGGCGATCATCTGCGGAAGTTACCGCCGAAGCCTACACTCACGATTACGAGTACAAAAGTGCACGCGATGCGAGAACTCGTCACTATTACCTACCATGGTGCTAGGATGCCTAAAACCTGGTGCTTTTTCGTCTCCTTTTTCACCGGACTTCCTCAACCAACTGGCACGAGGCGGTCCTCCTCCTCATCCTTTAAAATCTTATAGCAAGTGGCCGCTGAAAGAAAGTTAGCCATTTCTCGAGACACCATTACTACCTATTGTACTGCCAATGGTTCATTTTTATACAAATCACGATTGAAAATATTAAATCTTGGTCAATTTTTTCACTCATTGATTTTCGACGCATCGAGATCCCTTCCACTTTTCCTCTGCACGCTCGTCTGCGAAACGTTGCATCAGCGATAAACAATATCTTTCTGCGATTCTGATCTTTTCGCGATTCCGTTGACGATCGGCACGAGACCACTTCCGGTATTTTGTATATTTCCAACGACACTTTCCTCCGAATTGAATGTACTTGCGTGTGTGGGCGCGAAACATCGCGTGAAATCGTTGGAATGTCAGAAGCGGGAAATGTGCTATTGAAAAAACACAAACGAAAATCCGAAGGAATGGATAGGAATCGAGTGGAAAATCGAAAAAGGGCCAAGTAATAGACGAGAATAGAGAGCCAATGCTTCGGGGACACGTGTCATTGCGTTTCCTTACGTTTTGTGAAAGAAAAAACACGTCAACAAGTACCTGGATCTTTAGAAGTCGAATTAATAATTTAGAAATTCGGCAAACATCGACGGGGGGTGGGGAAATATACATTTCGTTGTGACAGATGGAATAATCATTGTTACGAAAACTTATGATCTCTTATAGTTTAAATCTGCGACAAAGAGACATTGCGTTGAAAAAGAAGAGAAAAACAACATATGTTTGTACCGGCGATTGTTCATTGCCATGCGAAGAAACGTTCCTGCCTCTCCGCGATGATTTTCAATTACCTTGGATGTGACCAACGATTTGATGGTCGTGAAAATGGTACGAAAATTTCACGTGACATGCAAACACGAGAGGAGAAGTGGAAACTTTTGAGTTTAAAAATGAACATCGTACACGCGTGAATAAAAAAAAGATCATTAATAGACCACACTGATTACTCAAAAACCGAAAACGGCCCGAAGAATGAACGATCAGAGTTGTGAAAAAAAAGAGAATTTCGACGTTACTCGTTATGTCTTCCGGTGTCTCAGAATTTTCTTCCCCAGAGTAAACCAAGGTTCATTGTAAAAAACAACATAGATAACGACAAAAATGTATTTTTTTCATTACTTTTTATCGGAATGAAAGAGCAATATTACTTTTAGCAGGGCGTTGAGAAAAAAATTCGTCCGTTTCTTCGGTACGCGGCCAAGTTCTGTTCGTCGCAACGGGGATGGAAAAAAACGACCGGAAGGGTCAAGGCGAGCGAGAGAATTGTTCTTTCTCTTCATTTTGTCCCACGGTCAAATTCGCACGTTGATGACTTGCGCCTTAGATATTACTCGCAACCTAGAGGTTTAACAAGGAAGATGGAAATTTTGTCCATTGCAAACGTTCACTTTAAACTACTGGAAATTACACGTCGCTGAATTACTATCAAATAAAACTCTCGATCCAATGTTTTCGGTTGAACGGCTAACAAAAGCCTATGCGCAATGTTTTTTTTTTAAGTGGAAAATGCGGAGCAAAAGGCTTACTCAACAATCTCTCCGTACTCCTGATTCGTCCAATTTGTAATGGAAACAATGCCCAAGGTAATGGCACTCGAAAAATTTGACAATTTGCGGTAAAGACGATGTCGAAAAGAAACAATAAAAATAGAACTCAAGAAACCCACGGATCTACCGAACGTTGGTTTTTGTCGATCTTTTTTGTTTGCATTTGGCACAAACACGCACGCGTTTTCACACGCACATGCACGCGTACATATATACGTACGAATGAACGCCGAAAAATTGTGTTAACTAGCACAAAGAAAGGATTTGCATTTAAACGCTGGATCATGACGTTTGTGCAAACGATGCACGAACCATTTATCGCAAGAAAAACGTGAGTGCGAAGTAAGAGATTTTGAGATATTGGATAAAATAATAATAGCCATGGCTGCGCGGTGCGAACTGTATCAATAAGTTATCGTGAGAAAAAAAGGATTATACATTCGGTAACTACCGAAGAAAATTTGTAAATAGTATAAATAATAAACCGGATAGAGAGAGAGAGAGAGAGAGAGAGAGAGAGAGGGAGGGAGGGAGGGAGAGACGAGTGATGTTTAAGCGATGAAGAATAGGGATAAAATAAAATATACATAAGATATTATATTATATTAAATATATACATGTGTGTGCATATATATATATATATATATATATATATATATATATATATATATATATATATATATATATATATATATATATATATACTCACAAGAATTGAATATACATAAGATTATTATATATATTTACCTTGTTAAGTGATAAGGCGATTGCAGGGTCTCGTTCGACTACCGATTATTCAGTCTTTTTTTTAATTCCATTATTCATTAACAATGCGGAAGCTCCCTGTTGCAATCAAATTTTGAGGCGGCTTCTTACTCAAGCTTGGCGAAATTTTGTTTTCAAAACGTTTTTTGTTGTGTCTCAGCACAGTTTCACGGTATGTTCACTATTGATCTAACATTACAATAGCGGAATTTTTTCGTACATTTTTTTTTAGCAAGAGACCCGATCTTCCAGTTATTAGTGATCTCGATGGAAAATTTCACAATCCGTCAGGAATGTCAATAACGTTGGTGTTTTTTGTTTGACCGCTTCTCGAGTACCGCACGATTCTTGGGTTTGTTCACGCAGGTCGTGGATTGTCTGGGAGTGAAATGATCGGAATACACGACAGAAGAATTTTCATAAATGGGTCCATAAGGTGCATTTCGTTTACTGTGAGTCGACGACTCGTATTCGGCAATACCATTGCAATTTGTACAGCAAAAAATAATTTTTAGACAGGTCACCAAACATGTTTTCGAAATGTCGAAGAGGAAACGGAGACTCGATAATTTGCGGGGTTTTCGATTTACTTCGATTTATTTACACAAAACAACATCCCGGCGATCATATTTGTGGCTCAGCATTTCAGTCGTTTTTTATGTGGCCGTCTCTCACCAATCCTTCGAAAATATAAAAATAAAAATTATTAAAAATAATTTTACTGCCAAAAAGTTTTATTTATTTATTTTTATAATTTCAAATTTATGTTTTTATGCGTTTATTTATAATTTCATAAATTGATTTATAAGAACGCTTGAAAATGAATATTTATTCTTGATAGAGGACTCGAGGGTATACGCGCAAAAAATCGTGTACCGCAACCTATTGTTTTGTTGTTGTGAAAATTTACTTTACTTTAATTTTCATTTGGAACAAAATTAACGTAATGCAAATTGATGAATAAATGGAGTGTCGATCTTGATAAATTCATCCGTTTAAATCGAAACGTAGCAAATTCTTATGAAGGGGTGATGCAAAAATGTACGATTAAGTTCCTATTACGATATTCAAGAATTAGTTAGCCGTTATTTGGATTCAAGCGAAGTCCAAGTTTCAGCCCAAGTTCCGAACGTTACCCACGCATTTTGCAATTCCGCATCTCCGAATTACCGTATTCATCAATTACGAAAAGACGACGTCTAGTGACGCGATCGATTGAGAGGATTTTCAATATCATGTCCTTTTTTCAAGTTTGTTTTCTCGAGTAGACTTTTGTATCGGTATAGTCGAGCTCGTCCCAGCAACACCGAAAAACCTAGGGCTGGAAAGACAACAATGTACATTGTAAATATATATGAAAAAAAGTAGCACAGAGGACGAGGTGTTTACAGACAGACAGAGTTAAAGTTGCATTGAAAAATCTGCGCCGTGATGTTGGAACGATCCAAACAATATGAGCTACGGATGAAATGAAAAAAAAATCGAACATATTCATCGTGACAGATACAAAATAGTAATTTATTTAACTGCGAATACGTGTGTGAGGCTTATTGGAGCGAAAAAGTCTAAAGGATGATTTAAAAAAATGAGAATGCGACTAAGAAAAACACGCGTTCGTTCGAGAGTTCATCGTCGGATCGCTTCGAATCGCGGCGTAATCTTTTAACAGATGAACGAAAAAAAAACAATAGAAAGAAAACGCAAGATGCACAGTGTGTATCTAAAAGGCGAATCGATCACTCGAAATTCGTGCTTTGTTTTCCGACCGCGTAAAGAAAAACACTATTTTTGACTCGCATGCCCATGAATCACGATTGTGTTAAAAATCCGAAAAAGAAACGCCACTGGGCCACAATAGGAAGCAATGAAAGAAGAAAGTCTAATCGATACGGAAACGAAGGATTTGTCCCATTAGCGCGCCCTCATCGAACGACCGAAGAACATTGAAAATTGACAACAATAAATCTAGTCGTAAGCGGTCTGAAGATACAGCACGCTAGCGAGTGGTCGAAAGCGTTTTTTAGCGGTGAATTTGTGTACCACGTTATGTCGTTTTACCAAAATACTAACCACGGGAGAACGAGATGAGAATACTGGGAAAAAACTCGACACGATATGGACAAGAACAAGTATCAAAAAAAAACAATAAAGAGTATTATTCTATATATAACAATGTTTTATTGATGTTATCCAATCATTTGCCCTTACCTCACTTTAATTCGCATCACTGACGAAAATTCCTCCTGCATCCGAACGTGTTCAACCAACCCTACACTGCAAAAAATGTTTATTTGATTTAACTAGGATCTATTTACGTAATATAATTGTTTTCGTTGTCTCACGACCCACTGCGATTCTATTTTTTTCGAATATATTGTTTCATTTATTTCGAGCATTATTTGATGTACGAAATTCAATAAATCGTATTTAATGAAAATACATTTTCAATTAAAGCGTATGAGCGATATATTTGAATTAAAAATATGTTTATCTGAATACAGTAAATATGTCTCAAATTCAAATATATTGTCATTTCGAACGAATAAGAAATTGAATTCGAATTACTAGTATTTTTATTTGCAACCAGAAACTTTACCGTATTTTCTCATATACAATACATATTTATCGGCATTGTTAACAATCCTAAATGATGCAAAATTGGAATAAAATATTTTGTATTACCACCGTCTCGGTATACGAGAGGATTTACCTCTTCCGAATGTATCGCGTGATATGTAAACCCTCACGTCTTTCAGAATACCCTCAGCCGATCACGAGCGACAATGCGTAAAATTCGTGGTACGTAGATAAGTTCCACCGCCTCGGTTTATATGCTCGCTCAGAGTATACAAACGCGTTGCGGGAGGAGCCTCGAGCCCTGCGCCACACACCGGCCATGGAGCCTACTAGTCACTACGGCTATAAATATGCTAGATAACTAAAAAAAATCCAAATAGACCCAATTAGTCTATACGACTAAATACTTCTTTGAGTACATAATACCAAATACCAAAATTATTAGAAGCATGTACATTTTTCGACCGTGTTAAATGGATCTTCATTTAAATAAGGGATAGATACATATATTTGAATTGAATGTCTGAAATAGTAAAATCAAATTAAAAAAAACATTGATGTCACAAAAATGTAAGTAAATGCAAATAAAAAGGGATCAGTTGAACGCATTTCGTTGATTCTGGTAAATCTTTGTTATCAGTGTATCGAGATAATCGAAATGCGCGAACAAATATGATCAATCTGTCATGTTTTTCGGAACACTAGTATTATTGATTATTCTTTTTCAATAATAAATCCATTACGCCAAGTGAAGTGACATTTCCCTGCGATGAGCTTATGGCATATTCATTCTTCCGCGATGGAAAGAGGAAAAGCGAGGAGGTCTTTTATTTTTCAAGTGTATTGAGGAACTATAATTAAATTAATTATTTTATTTATAATTCATTTTACTTGACTATAATAATTGTTTTTTGTTATCCGCTCTCTTTGCGCTGGCAAAGAAACCAAAAATTAAAGGTCTCATGTTTTTCGCCATAATGCTAAATTTACAACGATCGTTTGGAAACCGCTCGGAAAATGGACAACACTGTCCAGGGTGATAGAAGGACTCTCGGCACGGTTCGTAGAATATGAATAATTAAAAAACGTCGGAAAATTCATTGTGCTTTATTTGAAATTGGTTTACACAGACGAGAAATCGGTCGATACAAAGAGATTATTGAATGATAGTTACTGCCTACCGTCAAAATTACCAATTAAAAGTATTGTCGATGATATGAATGAGCACCCCAGATTCCCGTGCTCCATCAAGAACCAATCAGAAGACAGAACCAACTAAGAAATAATAACAATAGATTTGTAGATCCCAACAAAGATTTTTATTAATCAATATCTCACAATGTGTAATTCGTAAAATTACATATTTTCTACCATTTTGACAATATACCGTTAAATAATCGATGTTGTAGCCCATCTATAAATGTGTGATGGTCCATAACGTACAAAATTGGCGACCGAAAATCACTGTGCGTGAAAGTACAGGCAGAGGTGAATCGGGCAAATGGGATTTAAAAGACTTCGAATGTTGACATTCTTGCGTATAACGATTCAACCATCTTCAATCTACATTTTCGTTATCCTACGTCAAGAAGTAGCATGCAATTAAAATTCTTTGAACGTTCAAATTAAGGGAGACTACCAGTCTCACCAGAAGGCGAATCTTATCAACAATTCAAATTATCTTGAATTTTTGTGACAGCTTAAAAATTGGAGAACTCTCGTCGGCCGCAGGACACTATCAGACAAAGGTGACTTGCTTAAATCCAGCTTCCGCGCCGCCATTTGGTAACAAAATGTTGTGGAAATTTTTTTAGATACTCTAGACGGGCTCTAGACTGCTAGCCTCCTCTAATGTGTGCTAGAAAAATTACAATAAATCCATACACAACTGAGAAAAACAACGCCGAACGATGTGAGAAAGTTGGTACTGGAAAGGCGTTACAAGATTCCTTCATATATCGTTATACAGAAGTAAATAAGGGCTCGCTTACACTAGGTCGACTGCCGAAGGCAGCAGTCGGCGTCGGCGCACTTTCAACGATGCCATGTCGGCGTACTTTCGTCAATGCCATGTCGACTGCTGCCTTCGGCAGTCGACCTAGTGTTAGCGAGCCCTGAAGCCGCGGTTAGATGAGAAACGTAATATCGCGTACTCCATTTGTCATGATTCATTTTCATTTCATGCAACGAATAACGGGATAGACCGATGTCGCGTTCAATTACAGTAAAGTAGAGAAAAGTGTGTTCAGTAGCCATCGGCCAACGTAAAACAGCAACAGAATTCGAAAGGCGTAGGTAAAAATTGCGAATGGCAACTCAATGGTCCTACGTAGCTTCGAGCCCGCTTGCATTGTGGTCATGGGATCTTTGAGTATGTAGACTCTAAGACCCGCCCAAAACGAGTAAGTGTATTCTATCCAGTCGAGTTTCCTCAGGTCACAAAAAAATAATTTGGAATCTTGACGACTCATTCGATCCCACACGGTTTGCGTCCTGTGAACGTGAATACGCCAATTGCCGGCGGTGAAGAAGGTCAACGCGTTCATATTTTTCATCATTAGGATCCAGGCAGCCAAGACTCTGAAATATTTACGAAGAACGGGGTTACTATTTTCGCCACCAGGTGTCAGATTAAGTTAGCTGGTTTTAGACCGAGCAAGTATGTTGATACATCAGTTTATACATCATCATAC
Source organism: Ophion slaviceki (assembly GCA_944452715.1). Lineage (NCBI taxonomy): Eukaryota > Metazoa > Arthropoda > Insecta > Hymenoptera > Ichneumonidae > Ophion > Ophion slaviceki. The sequence continues at coordinate 56,647,951 of OX101783.1, forward strand.
AGATGGCACCATCGCCACATAAAGTTCGGCTGATACTGCAGATTGCTATTTCACATGGCGGTAACGTGGAATATGCACGGAGCAGTGCTGCCAGTTTGGAAGATTTTCTCCTAGATTTAGAGGTATTTTACTTGGGTTAGGAGAGAAATAGGGGGAAAAAATTTGTAGGAGATTTTTTAGGAAAATTCTGAAGCGTGAGGGTATTTTTAGGGGATTATAAATTGCCGAGGTTTTTTTTTCTCAAAACAATTTTAAAAATGAACCACAAGTGCACCAATTCCGAGTGAACGCAAACACACAAGTAAGCCCAAACAAACGAAAACAATCATTCAAACCCAACCGATACAAACTGCGAAACAAAATGTCGGTCGTAATCGCCGAGGAATGCACGTTCGACTCGCGCTCAGCGTTGATTGCTGTGACTTTAAGTCGACAGCTCGTATGTTGAAGCGTTTCAGCTCTGGGAATATTTATAATAATATAAATGACAGCAATGTCGGAATCCTCGATATATTTCCTGAAAATTAGGGCCGAAATTTAGGTATCCATGCATCAGTGAATTCTTTATTGCAATAAGTATCAATCTGATGAGGAATGCACTCTGTTCTCATTCTATTCGTTATCGTTTTCGATGTTAAATGCTAATTCGTCCATCGTGCTGCGGATATTTTCGATTTTTGGCAGAATTTCAAAGAGGGACCATTGATTTTAGCAAATTTTTCCACATTTTTTCAATAAAAATTGAGGGTTTCGGGGGAATTAATAGTGAACTTGTATTCAGGGGGCAAAAATACGTAAAATGGACTTGGAATGGACCGTCTTCGATGAGTATAAGTTACAGTATAGAATAGTTCAAAGTATATACTCGGCTAATGCAAGAGGTAAATATGGTAATAATAAAGAAACATATAGATAAATATAAAAGCGGGATTCTTGTAATATACTAATTCAAGAAGAAATAAATCCCCTCCAAGGCTCAAAGACAGATTACCATACCACGATAAATGTTTTTACCGACCGTACGTTTCACCTAACTATAACAATTATTTCCATAAAAAAAAGTATTCATCTTCATCTATAATTCGCACAGATCGCAGCAATCAAGTCAGTCCAGTCCACGGTCTTATATACAGGTCTGGAAACGGCCACGATTTGGTAGGTACGCTTGGCCGATCCACGTTTCTTTACATTTTTCGCCAAGGACTTCCCCTCTGTATCGCATTCACCAGGACATTTCTGCCATGGGTATAGGGAAACTGCGGAAAACCTATACCAATACAGCCAGTCCCGAGTTCGCTTCCAAGTCTCGGAGCTAACCGCGTTTCGTCGAGAAATAACTCACAGGCTACAGTCATACTCACACGACACACACACGTACCGGTCCTTGCGCCACACCCGTGTAGAACTGGAGCTACGTCACGCCCGTGTTTTTATTTTTCTCCGAAACTACGAGACGGCGATTCGAACCCGCGACCTCCCGATGTGCTGATATCAGAGGCAACCACGCTAACCACTAGACCAGCACATCGGTTGTATTTTTTTTGTAATTATTGATTTATTTTGTTTTGGGTTTTTCTGCATTAGTAAAAATGGTATTAATCGGGTCATTATCTTCTTCAATTTTACCAGTATACGGCGATGTATTTTTACTTGATAATAGACGAAAATCAATTAACTGTTAAATATTAGAGTTCGTTAAAGAAATACTTCAAGAGCATGAGATGACACGCAGACCGAGGTTATGGTTCACTTGGCAATACGGGAAATAATAAGCGGCAAGGGGAGAAGGGTGAGATCACAGAAGACCGTGGGTGGGGGGTACCCTCCGATAACAGCGACGCATGTGGCGGCTAGAGGAATAAAACGTGGATCGCTCAACGGTACCATCCGGCTCCATTGAAATCGGGCTTCCTTTCCAGACCTGTATGTAAGACCGTGGTCCAGTCGGAATATACATGCGACCTATTCTCGGAGGCCAGCACGTCGTCAATTTCTTTGTAGGTTCTTTGGGTTGCCAGGAATGTGCCCTAAAGTTTCTCCCATAAAAAATGGTGTTTTGCGACCACCAGAGATTGTTTTGAAAAACTCGGTTTTTTAATTATATCTTTTTTGGAATCGGTTTTATCGAAAAATGCTTCCCACGAAAGTTGTGCGGAATGATGTCACCTATAAAATAACTCCTAAACAAAAACCGCATAAGATTGTTAGTTTAACGGTAAATCACCGAAGGAAGAACATTTGTTTTGCATGTACTTTCTTTATTAATGATTAATCAATTGAGTTTGAGTATTCTGAAACTCAATCAGCATCTAGAAGAATCTAATACTGTATAAAGAAATTCTAATTTAACTCAAAATATTTTTTATTTGAATTCAAACTATAGCTTTATTATATTTTGCAATTGAAATGTACAAAAAAGTGAAATAATTTTTTTATAAAATAGCCAAGCAAGTTTACTAGTAACGTTGTACACAAAATTGTTAAACCTTAGGAATACTATTTTACCAAATACTTTATTTTCATTAAAGAAATTATCTTACTATTATAACATAAAATTAATAGCACCATTATATAACTTTACAACGTATGTACCATACAAGTACACTGGAAATGCTGTGCAACGACTTAGCGTGTGATTAAGAAAAAAAGCTCGGGAAGGTACACAAATTTCCATTCCCACTGCCTGCATAAACAACTTTTACGGCTGTATTCTTTATAATTGTAACATCGGTGTGATTCGAACGGGATAACATTGATGGTGTTATCGGTGCATACATCGGTCCACACAATTCACGTTACCGCGTCAGAGCTACGTTATCTACTACTGATAAATATTCGACTGTACTTGGACAAACCATCGAATATAGCGCAATAAGGGTCAACAGTAATACTGAGATATTTCTTGTTCCACCAGCAAAACGACAGCACCGTAATTCGATCTTTAAACTTGCCGATGCTGCAGCTTGGCGACGGATAGTCTAACCATTACACCAAAGTCTATTCTAGGGTCTATCTAGGGTGATTCACTAACTCTAATTAGTGCATTACGTTTCTTTAATACTCATACATTGGATTCATTTAGATAATAGATCTCGTTGACCCTGCTTGGGGCCGCTGAAAGAGATATGAAATTTCTATTGTCTTCAAATTTCTAGTTCGCCATACTTCAAAATGTATATTTTTTGTCTGACGGATTTATTGGGTGTACAACATAATTAGGTCCGTTCTTTTTCTCAAAACACGCACTTATTTGAATGATAAAATGAATTAATATATTAATCAAAATATTGTCCATCGCTAGCCACTACTTTTCCCCACCTTTCTGGTAATTTATGAATTCCGTCGCGGAAGAAGCGTTCATCTTTTGAAGCCAAGAATGAATCGAGCCCATTGTTGTTACCCTGTTGTAACGTGAAGCGTATTCCAGTCAAAGCGTTCTGCATCGATCGAAACAAATGGTAGTCGGAAGGGGCAAGGTCTGGGCTATAAGGCGGGTGAGCCAGAATTTCCCACCCGGTATTTTCCAAATAGTTATTAACCACAATAGCAACGTGAGGCAGAGCGTTGTCATGTTGAAAGATTATGGACTCGTGTCCATAGCTCGCTTTAAACGGATCATTTTTTGCCTGTTGAGGTCTCCCGTGATGGTCCCACAAGCATTCGGTGGGCTTCAGCTGCACTTTTCTTCCAATTGAAACAGAAAATCAACACTTCCCGCACATGGTGCTTAATTGGGACGAAATTCGACATTTTCACCGCAGTAAAAATTAGACTTGATGCGCAAAACTCAAAGGTCTGTAAACGATATTTGGTTAAGAGATGTTGATACTGCACGATACAGCAAAAATCAGCTGTTGCCGTCAACCATTTATAGCACCTAGAGCCATCTTTTGAAAACGGACCGAACTAAGTTGTACATCTAATAAGAGCAATCAATATTTATATCATTTCAACACTTAAAGCTCTAAGATTTTTTTCGTTACGTATATTTGACAAGGAACCTTCGTCAAATTAATTTTTGGCTATGAAAAGGGCCGTTCGTTTGACATACTCAAAGAACTTTTTGAGATTAACACAACCCATATAGGGTCGCCTGTCGTAACAAAAATGCCAGCATTCAGCCATTAAACGGTTTGTTGATAATCGGCCGATAATTCGTCGACCAGCATTGGGGATGAACGGCTTGCCAGATCTATGACAGCCATTCGTGGGCCAATACTATCGCACCGATCATATGGCGATCAGCATTGGGGTATCGTAAGTGGATGAACGGCTTGCCAGACCTATGCCAGCCATTCGTGGGCCAATACCATCTCACCGATAATATGGCGATCAGCATTGGGGTATCGTAGACGGATGAACGGCTTGCCAGATCTATTCCAGTAAATGATGGTTTGTTTTTGGGTGTTTTGCAAATGCAGGTCGTTAAACTGTAACACGTAAAAACAAGGGATAAGGTTTCGAAAAGTATATCCCACTGATGAAGCTGAAATTTTGCACCGACCTTCTTTTCAATATTTTAAGAGAACCTTTAAAAGGATATTGGCGACCAGCAATAGTTTTCGATATATCGTATATTGAAAGTTATTTATTGTACTGCGCTTCTACTATATTAAATGAACCCAAACAAACCCATCCCACATGGCAAGTGATATGCACATACGGGCGAGCACTGTTTGCCAGGAAGCAGCGCGGCCGGAGGAGTGGGGGGTATCTATCGGATATATAGATATACTCGTATGGCGTGAAATAATAAACTTTACAATGCGATATATCGAAAACTATTGCTAGTCATAAAAAATCCGTTAACGGTTTCTCTTAGGATAATGAGAGGAAGCTCGGTGCAAAATTTCAGCTCGATCAGAGGAGTATGCTTTTCGGAACTTCACCCAAAACGAGCGAGTTATTTTTACAGCCTAAATGGACCAAAAAAATTGTCGGTAAACTTTAATGTCACGAATAAAATGATCGGCATAAAAGTAAGGAACGAACAAACGATGGATTCTGTAAGTGTTAGAATGGCTAAGTGGGTAGGGCGCTCAACACTAGAACGAAAGGCGCAGGTTTGATCTCGATGAAAGGTAAAAACTTGAACAATCCAGAAAGCGTTTTTAATGCAGTTTTCGATGTACGTGGACATAAGTAAAGCATAAGAAAACAAAAAAGATACTACTAGAATTTTTATATTCATAATTTGTCAATTTTTTGTTTTTATTTCCGGCAGAAGATCCGGCAGCCGTTTCTGGGCGAATATGGGCGTATGATAGTTGGCCAAGTCTTAGCGGCCATTCATGGTTTACCATTACCAACCATGCATGGTGCGGATCTGGCCCGTTTACATAGCCATTACCGCGCCATCGTTTGTTCTCTGGCAACCAGTCGTCCCAAATAGGGTTTTACAATCGGCACAGTAATGGCCCACGACTGGTTGCCAGAGAACAAACGATGGCGCGGTAATGGCTATTCAAACGGGCCAGATCCGCACCATGCAATGGCTGCTAAGACTTGGCCAACTATCATACGCCCCTATTGCCCCAGCAACGGCTGCCGGATGTTCTGCCGGAAATGAAAAACAAAAAATTGACAAATTATCAATATAAAAATTCTAGTAGTATCTTTTTTGTTTTCTTATGCTTTACTTATGTCCATGTACATAGAATAATTGCATTAAAAACGCTTTCTGGATTGTTCAAGTTTTTACCTTTCATCGGGATCGAACCTGCGCCTTTCGTTCTAGTGTCGAGCGCCCTACCCACTTAGCCATTCTAACACTTACAGAATCCATCGTTTGTTCGTTCCTTACTTTTATGCCGATAATTTTATTCGTGACATTATAGTTTACCGACAATTTTTTTGGTCCATTTAGGCTGTAAAAATAACTCGCTCGTTTTGGGTGAAGTTCCGAAAAGCATACTCCTCTGATCGAGCTGAAATTTTGCACCGAACTTCCTCTCATTATCCTAAGAGAAACCGTTAACGGATTTTTGACGACTAGCAATAGTTTTCGATATAACGCATTGTAAAGTTTATTATTTCACGCCATACGAGTATATCTATATATCCGATAGATACCCCCCACTCCTCCGGCCGCGCTGCTTCCTGGCTCGCAACAGTGCTCGCCCGTATGTGCATATCACTTGCCATGTGGGATGGGTTTATTCGGGTTTATTTAATACAGTAGAAGCGCAGTACAATAAATAGCTTTCAATATACGATATATCGAAAACTATTGCTAGTCGCCAATATCCTTTTAAAGATTCTCTTAAAATATTGAAAAGAAGGTCGGTGCAAAATTTCAGCTTCATCAGTGGGATATGTTTTTCGAAACCTTATCCCTTGTTTTTACGTGTTACAGTTTAACGACCTGCATTTGCAAAACGCCCAAAAACAAACTATCAATGGCTGTAAGAGATCTGGCAAGCCGTTCATCCGCCTACGATACCCCAATGCCGATCGCCATATTATCGGTGCGATAGTACTGGCCCACGAATGGCTGGCATAGATCTGGCAAGCCGTTCATCCGCCTACAGTACCCCAATGCTGGTCGACGAATTATTGGCCGATTATCAGCAAACCGTTTAATGGCTGAATGCTGGCATTTTTGTTACGACAGGCGACCCTATATGGGATGCAGGCCTTCAAACCTTTTTGCAATGCGAGATTTGTTACTCTCAAGCTGAGGTGAGGTTCAATCAAGGCAGTGCTCGATTGGATCAGGAACTAACGATGCGCAAGTGGTTGATTCCCATAATTAAAGTTACACAACGTACAACTGTTGATCGCACATTGGTCGAGCATACCGTAAAATACGCGAAGCGGCCATTGATAGATTTGTCTCGCAGTTGTGTGACGATGACAAAACTGGTCAGATAAATCGGTCCCACCCTTTCTTCGGTTGTAATCAAGAATTGCAAAAGGTTTAGCAGTTTCATCATCTATTCCAGGACTTTGGTTGAGTGAAAACAACAACAAAACAATGTTATTCTTTTTAGGAACGTATGAAAGTAACATTTTGCTGTGATCATAAACAACGTCAGCTGTGCCAGGCTTTCTTGCGGTTTTCAATGTTTCGTGAGTCTCACGCTTGTTCTTTCAGAGTGTTCCTAACATTGTTAATGAATATTCTTCTAACATCTTTTCAACAAACGGAACGGAAGTGAACCAATTGTCAGTGGTCCGTTTATTCTGCCCCCATGAATCGGTTCAGAATGTTTCCGCACACAAAAATCAGGAAAGCTCTCCAAGACCCGTATTCATAGTCGTTCCTTGAGGAATCCGCATTCTTTGTTCAGAACAAAGAACAAGGAAGCCTTATTTCTTACGGAACGACTATGAATACGGGTGTAAATGTTCGTTTGCGACAAGTCCCGTGTATGGAATTACATTCAGCATGTATTCCGTTTTTGCATCATTCATCTTAACTAGTTTAATGCCTTATTTATCGGCTTACTTCTCATAAAAATTCTAAAAGGACAGCGACCACGAAAACTGAGCAATTGTTCGTCAATTGTGCACCATTGCGAGGGCGAATAATATCTATTACAATTCTCTATTAATTCGTCCCACACTTCGCGAATTGGTGCGAGCCGATCTCCACGTCTTCTTGCCTCCCAAGTTTGATTGCTGTCAAAGCGGAGGCAAGATACTAGGAATCCAAATCGAATGAATGACACCGTTCTCCAAAACTGAATCATCCCCGCTTTTTGGGACCAGAGATCCTCGAGATTGCATTTCGACGCTTTGTAAATGCCGCCGAAGTAGAACAAGCCAAAAAGAGCATTCACCTCATCCAGTGAAGTAGGATGGTAGCATTTTTTATTTGACAAGTCTTGTTTTTTAACATTTATTTCCTCATTTGTGTGCAGTACAATTTTCTCCATCAGACTATTTGAGAAAAGAAGCGACCAGGCTTCTATTGCCATCCTTGCCTCTTTTGCTTCACCAGTGAAGTGCGGCAAAGACAGATTAATCCCACTGCACCTTGGTCTTGATGGTGCTACAGTATTCCACTCATAGCGAGATCTGCAAACACTGAGCCTCGTCGGTCGTCCTCGACTTGGACCTCTACTGCGGCTTCGGGGTCTACCACGTGACCGACATACAAATTTCGAACACTCAGTTTTGAAACTAAAACGAAATAAAATGAGAAATGATCACCTCGTGATACGGAGGGTGCTCGACGCAATGCGGAGCGGGCTCTTTCCGTGTCTTGTATTGGGCGTACAAATAAGTCTCTGCCGTTTGACAAAAGATGGCCCCACCAGAAGGTTATGGGTGAAATTGTCAGATGTTAAACGTCATATCGTAAGGTTGGACATCGGGCAAGACCATAACCTTGAAATATTAGCGATTTTGTATCAGCATCGAATAATTTTTCGTGCGAAAATGTCGAGTTTTAAACCGAATAAGCGTCATTTGCGGGAACTTTTGATTTCCTTCCGCCGGCCTTCCGCTACGTTCTTTGTCTTCTACGTGAAACTCACCGTTCTTAAACTTTTGAAAACCCTGACGACGACTTCTCTCACTTAAAGCAGCCTCACCATATGCTTCTACAAGCAATCGATGCGCAGATTTCTTCAAATTAAAGAAGTAATAAAACAAATGTTTCCGCAAATGACGCTTATCCGGCTCAAAACTCGACAATTTCGCATGAAAAAACCATGTGATGCTGATACAAAATCGCCAATATTTCAAGGTTATGGTCTTGCCAGATGTTCAATCGCACGATATGACATTTTACACCTGACAATTCCAACCATACTTGTACTCCCAATAGCATCTAAGAATCGTCAAAATCGGGGATATAATCTGGATCCGATGCGGAATTTGCATCGCATTCTGTATCGGTATCTTCTTCTCTCTCGACAGCCACCTTCTTTTCGGACGTAGTGTCATTATTATAAGATTCCTGTTCGTCTAAAAGATGCAAAACTTCATCCGCATCTCTGACGGCCATTCTTCGCATTGGAAACAACACAAAATTATGCAGAAACCGTTATCGTTTCTTAATATTCAATTATTCATCAGATTTGAAAATGTTTAGACCTGAGAGAATAGAGATATAGTAGCCTTACTTGCTCCAAAACGTCTTTTCTCCTTTATTCAGTGTAAATCTTTTTTTCCTCACTAGATCACCTTCAGAATACAACGAACTATTATTTTTAAACAACACTTTTATTTTTTGACCATTTTTAACCGTTTGTGTATACCCTAGGTCATATAAGACCCGAAAAAGCAGTTTCGTGCGCATTGCTCGAAAGCAAAGCTGAAACCGACGACGCCACAATGTCTTTCTGGAAGGATCTATTTTTCTCCTATTTTTTAGCGCAATAAATCCCCATCCCGGAAAATTCCCTTCCCAGAAGCGTTACTTTTAGGGGGCCGTCAAGTCACTGGTGACCCAGGTGTTGACCAGAGGGTTAAGGGAGATTTCGAAATAGTTAACTAAGATGGGTTAAATGTTGATAAGAACATAATTATTTGAAGGAACGTAAAAATGACTATATCACCTTCTTGTAATGAAGATGTCGGGTTATTTTTTTTTGGAAATTGCACGTCTCATAGAGACCTACAAGAATCTAAAAGAATACTTCAAGTAGGTTCAAAATTCAAGTACATAATTGAATTTGTTTATAAGCAAACATTTTAAATTTTCGAAAAGAAATATTTTTTATGGAAAAAATTACTTTTTCGCATGGTCATTTGCGTGGACATTCAAGAAAATGTCCACGCTAATGACCATCACGTAAGTTTTTTTCCATGTGGCCCTTCGGGATCACTGGCTATAAGGAGGTGCCGAATTTACGTAAATCGGTAATTACTCGTTAACTATATGACGTAGCGCAATAAAATTTAAAGATATTTTTTGGGGATAGATTTTTCTAAATGCTGAATGAGTTCCATAGCACTAAGTTTATTAATAAACAAAGTACGCGCAAAATTTTTCGTTTCGTTTTGTTTTCCGTCCACTGGTGATTTGCCGTTAAACTAACCTACGTGATTTTTATGTACGAGTCATTTTATAGGTGACATCATTCCGCACAACTTTTGTAGGAAGCATTTTTCGACAAAACCAATTCCAAAAAATATATCATTAACAAAACGAGTTTTTTTAAACAATATCTGGTTGTCACCCAACACCATTTTTTATGTGAGAAACTTTAGGGTACATTCCTGGTAATCAAAAGAACCTTCAAAAAAATTGGCGACGTGCTGGCCTCCGAGAATATGTCGGTCGAATTTCTGTACATTCCGATTGGAGCACGTACCGCCATCTATGGTGGTTAGAGTACAATAGCCAAAACTCCATGAGGGAAGCTCTAGGAAAAGCGTCCGCGAGGTTGCAAAAACAGGTACAAAATTTCAACACCGGCATCGCTTCGTTAATACGAGAGCAACCAATATAGCAATAGTCTGATCAGAAAGTGAAAATGACCGCGACGCTCCGATTAACCCTACAAAGGTAGAAAATTAAAAAAGACTCACGAACGATGTTACTTACTTGTGAAATACGACTGTAATTCGTCTATAAAAACCAACCTAAAAACATTTTTTGTAACCCAATTGTTGTAATACCGGAAACGGGAGCACGTAAATCGTAAGCACCTTAAAAACCCAGAAAATCCTTCACGGATGGAAACAATTAGCATTGAGATTGGTACTTTTTAAGTAGAATACGTTAATTTGTATTATACATGGGTAGATAATAAAAGATACTTGAAAATTATTATAAAATTACATTATAATACATGATTCGGAGTTTCCTCAAAAACATATGAATACCCAAATAGACATTTTTCGACAACGCGTTGCCAACACTATGCCATGCGACAGCAAGTTTCGACGGCAAAGAGGAATATTTTACAGCCACATTAAGGTGTGTTTTAGAAACACACTATTATGTATCCTCGCGTGAATGTTAGTATTAATATTGAAGTACGAAAGGAGAGAATATTGGGGGTACATTTGGAGTACGTTGTGGCGCTCCGTTGCTGGTACAAACGAGACAGGTTATCGCAGCATTGCGACAGGCAACTTCGAATCCGGCGTTTCGGCAAGGTGAGAGCACCTTGGAGACACGCCGTGACGTTCCGTTACCGGCTAAAACAAGGTACGTGATTATATCATAGACATAGTTATTCGCTACACACTGCTTCGACAAATCTCTGGCATATTTGGAGCATGCTGCAACCCCCCTTGCCGATATATTTGGAACACGATGTAACACGCCCTCGTCGGCATAAACGCGGCACGCTATTGCGGTGTTGTGACGGCTAAATTGTGTTCTGCATAACCGGTAGCTGGACAGCAATGTAATGTCACGCTTTATTAAAAAAAATAACAGCACTTTTGCGTATTTGTTCGAATATGACTCTAATACGATTTTTTCGCCAGGCAACTTAGGTAATTGAAGAAGGGAGAAATAATTTGTGCGTAAAAGATTTGATTGAACAAAAATCAATACATATTCTTTATAATCAATATTTTACCATTTTCAAGGCCGAACCTTTATATAATAAAGCGTCTCACAAATTACGCAATAAGGATCTTATATTAAAATTTGTAAAAAAAATAATCCATGGCATTATACTTCAAATAAAAAATAAAATATAGTGTTATATTCATTAAAAAACTTACAAAACTAATTTTAGGATGATGAATCGGTTAACAGTGCAAACAGAAAATATACGAATTAATATAAGGGTTGCGCAAAATAAAATACGAGCGTATTTTCCGGAACTCACTTAAAAATGTTAGCGTGGTGCTAACATGATGTTAGCGTGGTGCTAACATGATGAGCAACATGTTCAACAATTTTGTTGAACACGTAATTAAAAGGTAATTTTTTCCTGAATAAAATATAATTGAGCGATATGTAAGAGCGGTCACACCACCGTAATACGTGCCTGGTTTATGCCGACGAGAGGAGCGTTACACCGTGTTCCAAATATACCGGCGAGGGAGCGTGCTCAACAGCATGCTCAAAATATGACAGACATTTATCGATGCAGTGTGTAGCGCATAACTATGTTTATGATATAATGACGTACCTTGTTTTTGCTGTCAACGAAACATCAGAGCATGCCTCTAATGTGCTCCCACCTCGCCGGAATATCGTATTCCAAATTTTCTGTCTCAATGCTGCGATAACCCGCCTCATTTGTACCGGCAACGGAGCGTGCTTTCACTGTGTCCTCACCTTGCCAAAACGACGTATTCGAAATTCTCTGTCGCAATGCTGCGATAACCTGTCTCGTTTGAGCCGGCATTGGAGCGCCACAACGTGGTTAATTTATCAATCAAAGGTTCTGTAAAGGTAATATCGCTCCAAATTTGGAGCTTGCTGTATCAATACCGTTATGGCAGAAGGTTATAGTTGGGTTATTTTGCTTCAAACTTGCTATATTGGCATTAAGAATTTGTTTCGCCAAACTATGTACTGTATCGCAAATTTGCAGCCTAAATATGAAGAACAATATAACGTGATGGTACCACGGTGTGCCGCCCCATGTTGTCACCTTGTAGCTGTGATGCTGACATGTCAATTTTTACAGTACGGCTGTCTATCTGGGTAAATATTCATTTTTATACACTCTTTATAATTTGCATTATACCCGTATTCATATTGCACACTTCCGATTGATATCGAAAACAAATTAAGGTTATGTTCCTTTCAAAATAACATACGTATATATATATATATATATATATATATATATATATATATATATATATATATATAAAGGGAGTCTCAAAATGACCTGACATTTTAAATTGCGCGCCATTTTTTTATGTCGAACATAGAGTACTAATCTTCCACAACTGGCATCGGAAAGTATTGAGGTTTAGCCATGGATAAGTCTGGCATCTAGAGTTATTTAGTGTATAAATTATTTGATCGAAATGTCGCCAGTGTGTCATCGCCATAAAGCGCCGTACAAATGAGACGACACTTACAGTCGTCGTTTTCGTTGAAAGTTCGGTAACTTGGCTTGAAATTTTACCAGTGTGTTGGGATGTATTTTTACTTAATTATAGATGAAAATCAGTTAATTGTTAAATATTCGGGTTCGTGAAGCGAATACCTTAATCCGTGTTTACGGGGCACGGCATACGCGGAGTTTTGGCATAACCTCGATTCGCCTCTGTTACGCATAGGCCGCCGAGATTGCAGCGCTCCACGCTTTTACGGCCAATCTTGGAAGAAAGAGCCTCGAATAGAGACACACTTTGGATAGAGACCTCGAAGTATATACGAACATGAGCGTGAGTAGCAGACGGTTGCTGTGACACCTGTTGATAGTTTGCAGCGGGCCGTAGCCAAAAACTACGAGTTCTAAAATATTATAGTGACTGCGTCGAAATGTCGATCATGCAATATTGTTGCAGAAACAGTCTGACGGTGGACATTTTGTCACATTTCGAAACAAAATGTACAGATTGTAGTTACCATACGATTACTTGTGAACTACTACCGATACACTGAATTCATGCACATTTCAAGACCGTTGGACTTTTGACAGTGAAAAAACATATTTGCAGCGATGTTTCAACTAATTTTATGAAAAAATGACAGCGAAATTGGAACTTAGAATTTTTGTACATAAAATTAGCAAAGTTGTACCAACGAAGCCGAACATATTATCGGCAATCCTAAAAATTTATTGGAACAGTTTTCCCACTGGCGGTGATCTCACATGGCGAAAGTGCATCGCAATTTCGTACCGTGTGATCCAAGGCCTTAAGGTCATGCACAACACGCTGCAAAATTTCGGCGCGGTTACGACGGTATAGTAGATCTCGTAGGTTCGGCTATGAGGCGCTGCAAAGTACCCGCCGAATGTCGCAGCAACCGTCTGCTACTCTCATTCATTTACATCTCATCATCATATTTCACTGTCAAAAGCCTTGTGGTCTCAAAATGTGCATGAATTCAGTGAGTCAGTTAGGCCCGGTTCCACAACTCACGGTTAACCGAGTTATCCGAAGTTTAAGAGCGAGTGGACAATGAGTCCCACGCTTAGCAAGCTGAACTCGGGTTTAGTCAATTAACCGAGAGTTGTAGAACCGGGCCTCAGTAATTCACTATTCATCCTATGGTGACTAATATCTGTATTGTTTTTTTCACAACTGCCAAAATGACGGCCGTGAGGTTCTTTCTGCAATACTACATGTACATGATCCATTTTATTGCAATTGATTGTATCGTTTGGTCGCAATTATGGCTAAAAAATTCTAAGCAGTTGTAGCGTATGATACAGAGCCCCAAGGCCTGCCTTCCATTCAAGTCTTGCAACTCGATCTAATTTCAGTGGTGGGGATGACTCGCGTATTGAAGACGTTTTTGGTGTCGCTAGTATCGAAGGATGTTGTTTTATATCGTGGCGGGTTAATCCATGCTAATTTACAGCTGTTTCGTCTTATACGCTACGTGGAATCGTGTTGTGCGAAGCATACCTCAAATTTTGATGTGTTTGATTTAACTCTCGAAGACGTTCTAGCGACATATAATTTTACTTTTCCATGCGAAGAACATGGCTTGGATGTTCTATCCTACGTGTTTGTTTATTAGATTAGGTTGCACATGAGACAAAATTCACTCCACGAAAATTTGAAATTACACCAAACATGGTCTAAATTGGCGAAGCAATAAAATGTTGGTTATTTCGCTACATTGTACGTTTTGTTTGCGATTATATTGTACCTGCACAGCAGCAATTAATAAATATCTTTTATTCCGCCACCATGTTGAATTTGAAGGAATAGATAATTGTTTTTATAGGATTTGTCCAATCGAAATAATTCTTGCGTGCAAAGTATAAGGTGCTATCTCCATATTTATTATTCGAGAAAATAGCAGTAGACGTATACGTGTACATAGAAATACTTGAAGCAGTAACCTCAATTATTCGTGGTATTAAAATTTGCGTTTTCTTTCTGCAGCTATATATGCATTTAAAAAAAACAGTGAACGGAAATTGAACCGAAGATAACAGCTTTCCACCAGGCATTACCCCCTTCAGCTAGAATGTATTTTATAAATAAAAGAACAAAATTGATTTATCCATATTAAACTCGTTTGGATTTTAATTGTAAGGTTGATGGACCATTTGCCAATTAATTACTCGATAGATATTTTTTATTTATACTCGTCAGTTTATGAGTTATACACGTTTGGCTTCGCCAACACTACGGTCTTAAATACACGACTTGAAACGAAGGCGAATTTCAGTGGTGGGGGTAGGCACGCTTGGTGTCCGAGGCACTGCTGTCGAGGGGGATCCTTTCCCTGGCCCCTTAACCTGCCCCGTACATGATTGTTAAACACAACCAATAACCTAACATCACTAAAACTTTATAGTCAAGAACCTGTTCGCGTGTTGCTGTGATAGGAAAGTACATGGTTAAGATTTTTTGTAAGTCGTGTTCGTTTGTAGTCCAAGAGTTCAGCTCACGACATTGCTACATTCCTTCTCTGTCGCACACAACACACTTCGACATTATGAGCGAACCTTGCGGCGTAAATCAGAATTTACGAATCTTGGACACGAAGCGGGCCTACCCCCACCACCATCGTTTCAAGACCTGTATGCAAGACCGGGGCCAAAACTGAGTCCCACCACTAAAGTTGCAAACCTGTATGTAAGACCGTGCTCGCGGTCTTACACACTGGCATGGAGACTAGATACAGGTGACCAAACTCCGATGGGGAGACAGTGAATAAAGTGTACCCGAAAATGCGAATGATAAGGCGCGTCGATCGAACAGACCCATTTATATAGTAATATATCAGTCGACGAGGTTAAAATGATCGGACCAAGTTCAAACCTCACAACAAACCGGTCGTGAGGTATACTACTTCGAACGCAAAAAGGGACCCTTTAAAAGTTTTGCAAAACATACTCGTCTTTGCACTCCGATAAATTACGTACGAGAAAAAAAAATTCAATATAAAAAACTACGCAAATACGTACAACACTGAAAAATGTTTACTGCTTCATCAATATTGTATTCATATTAATTAGCGTATCACTTAAGCTTAAATTTTTTTATAACACTGTCGTGTGCGACAGAGAAGGAATATAGCAATTTCGTAAGCTGAACTCTCGGACTAAGAACGAACACGCCGACTTACAAAAAAATTATCACTAAGTACTTCCCTTTCACAGCAAAACGCGAACACTTTTTTGACTATAAAGTTTTGGTTATATTAGATCATAGGTTATGTTTAACAATCATGGATGCGGCAGGTTAAGGGGCCAGCAGCGCAATTCTGCAACTCGTTTTAACTCGGTAACGACAGTTTTCGTTATCGATAAATAGTTGCAGCCAATCACGTGCACGATCACAAAAGAAAGGGGGCCTATTATTGGCTGTCGCTAGCTAACGATAATGAAAACTGTCGCTACCGAGTTATAACGAGTTACAGAATCGCGGTGCAAAGGAAGGACAACCCTCGACTGCAGCGCCTTGGACACCAACCATGCCTACACCCATCACTAAAATTCGCCTTTGCATATAACTCCTATGCATTAAAACGCTATGTGCTTCATCCGAATTTCTTGACTCCACCCTTGACCTGTACGTGGCGCTACTTATGACCTAAGAATATTCTTCTGCGCCGGCGCGACTACCGCAAACGCAAGGCACACATTTCGAACTTCGACAGTTGGAGCATTTGGAGGGTAACATTTTCTTTTTACCCTTTTTGTATAACTACAAGTGTATAAGAACTATTTTGTATAACTACAGTTTTGTATAATGAAACTGTCGCTACCGAGTTGTGAGGAGTTACAGAATTGCGCTCCAGTTGAGTTTCCAGACTTGTATGTAAGACCGTGCGCTCGACTACAGAGTCGATAGCAGCGACGCCTGTGGCAACTGTAGCTAAGAGCATAGCTACGGTCATAGCGTGGGGGCTAGAGGAAGGCCGCGTCGGATAAATAGCTGGTCGCATTTTCGCAGAATAACCGGTGGCGCAACATAGCTGGCGGCAAAATAGATGAGAGTTCACTGTATATATATGGCCGCAGTGCGCGGGCGTGCAAGTTTGTCAGGTGATAAGTAGCGCAACGAGTAGCAGAGTGGGATACTGATAAATTCGGACATTTCGCATAGCGAAAATACGGAGCGCTACCATACCCCTGTGGTAAGTGTACTAAACCGATCCACATATATTTACATTTTTCGGCACTACGTGGCATTGCTATTAGTGGATGTGCACCAAGGCGGAGTAGCTTCTGTCTGTCTCTCTCACTCTCCTGAAAAAGGCGCATGCCCCGTCGACCTGGCCCCCTAATTTAACATATATTTTATAGAGATCCCGTGAAAAAATGGACATATTTAAACATATATAATTATTTATACTCATATAAAACATTATATACAATTATATATGCCTTAACATGACATTATGAATGATCATATATGTAGATATATTACCATGTATAGTATTTATGTTTTCAAGGTGTCGACCATATATGCCCATATATGATCATGTATGTTCAAAAGTTGGTACTCTGAACTTGTATCTGAACATATGGTTGTAAATATGAACTCATATATAATACAACATGTACTATATTTTATCATATACAATTGCATTTGCCCCCCAAAACCCATATATAAGCGTATATAATTGTATATGAGACCATGTGAGCCATATATGAGCCTATATATGATGTACAAACTATTTTGGTGTCGTATATAATCATATATGTAATCGTAATTATCCGCAACAACCATATTTGAACGTAAATAATAACAAAAACATATATGACCATGCATATTATTCCACATATAATACCACTACAGACTATTTTGATATCATATAGGATCATGTATACTGCGTGTCATTTTTCGTATAATACGGTCTATAAACGGCGAAATCAGCATGTGATGCTGATAATATTTTATTGTTTTATTATAAACGTACTAAAATGGTGATTTAAATAATTGTTAATATATATACAAATTACAAATATTTTTTTCGGTATTATTTATTTACCAGCATAATATCACAAATCGGTCAACACATATTGTACTTCTTCATATAATCATATTTTACACTTGTATTATAAAAAAAAGTATTTGTACATTTGTATCTGTATACCCGGGAAAAAATGGACATATATAAACATAAATAATCATGTACGATCTTTTCATAAATGATCATGAACGAAATTTGTCTCTATAGAATCATATATGATTATATATACTCATATACTATGGCATAATCATATATGATTACATGTGATCATATTTGGCTATATATTACTATATATGATTATATAGAGACAAATTTCGTTCATGATTATTTATGTTTATATATGTCCATTTTTTCGCGGGATACGAAATTTAAAAAAACAATAAATAAATAATAAGCTTATTGAAGACCAAAGTGATTAATAAACACCATCGCAATTGAGGTCACCTGCGTATCTTATCAGAATTTTATGGAACCCAAGCATCTTCGATAAACATAAACGATCTGTATTCCAAATAACGAGATTATAGATAGACTGAGGTTGTTTCACATTTCCAGGCGGGACATAATAAGAGGCGGGCGAGGAAAGGTGGGAGACATACTCCGACCGCAGCGACGCATGTGGCGGCGAGCGGAAAGAATAGAGACCCTGTTCATTTTTTCACGGGGAACAGGAAGACTAGAGGTAAGGAGTACGAACGCCTGTGGCGAGCCCGATCCAAAAGCGTCCGTGAAACTGTGGATTTTAGTAGTTAGTGTTTTCACGGCGTGCGTCGCTAGTGCATGACCGCACCGAAGTGAACTAAGCGACAAGAACACAGCCGACGTCATGTGCCATCGATGATTCCCGCTCGTCTTCCGTGTTGGCATAAAGCGGGTTCGGGCTAACCAATTTTGCGAATTGTGTTAGATGTAAAAAAAATAATTGTGTCTCGGTATAAAATATATTTAGTGATCTGCGGCGAAAACAATCAATCGTAGGTAAGAAAAATAGTTTACATTCATTACATACTTCATTCATTACATACATACATTCATAAAAAGGATGGTTTCGTTTTATCGTACCAGTCCCGTACCGAGTGAAATAAAAATGATCACAACCGCGAGATACGGAGCAAGTGTCCCGTTGATGAGACAAAACGTGCAATATATGAATTTTTCATATATTGCACGTTTTGTGTAATGCAAAAAAAAACAGTTTGTTTATTGTCGGCGTGAAAATGGGAAGTGAGTGGGTGAGTGGGTGAAGTATCGATTTTCTATTTTCATAGAAAGTCAAATTAAATAAAAGCTTGTAATATTGTTTGAATTGTTGCTTTCAGTGCCCGAACGCGAGACAAACTTGGAATGCAGCGATCGATCGACAACTGACATTAAAATCGACACTCTATTAAGTTCTCGATAGAGTTTCGGACACGAAAAATTTGCAGTACGTGGGATGCCAAGCACACAACGAAGAGCTATTATCTCGTCATAAGAGGATATTTTCTAGCGCGATCGGTCAACGAAAATAATCACGCAAAGAAAATTGAAACGAAAGACAATAGGAAAAAATCAAAACTGTAAGATCGATTTATCTGTACAGCGTATCACAATGTGTGAACATAATGTGTGATAATTTGTGAAAATTTGTCTGGATGCAAAACTCTTATGAATTTTCTTGTGTCTATAAATAAACTTTGTTTGTTACAGTTTCCGCAACGAATTATTCTTTATCTGTACAAGGGATCATAATGTGTAAATATGAAATGTGATAATTTGTGAAACTTTTGTCTGGATTAAAAATTGTTATGAATTTTCTTGTGTCTATAAATACATTTTTTTTGTTACGGTTTCCGCAACGAAAAAAAAAACTTAATTTCTGTATTTCGTTATTATTCTTTATCCGTATAGCGCGTCATAATGTGTAAATATGAAATGTGATAATCTGTAAAAATGTTGTCTAGGTACAAATTTCTTATGAACTTCCTTGTGTCTATAAGTAAATTTTGTTTGTTACTGCTTCCGCAACAAAAAAAAAAACATTGACTTAATTTCTGTATTTTGGTATTCTCCAAAACAATCTATGTATAAGAATACTGTTTATATAGAAGTTGCCTTCACCAACTGGTTGTACAATTAATTTGATGAAATGATCGCTCCATATGAAGTAGCAAAGGGTGCTTTTTGCATATCGTACAGCACTGCCTTTACAATTCATTTGAACAAATTATCGCTCCATATGAGGGAGCAAAGGGTGCTTTCTGCATATCGTACGGCACTCGTTTGTTGCTGACTTTACTTCGGTGCGGTAGGAGAGCAGCGCCGCCCTTCTCGTCCTCGCTTTTGCGGACGTTTCGACGACACGGCGTTCGTACTCCTTACCTCTAGTGTTCCTGACGGGGAAGCTCGTTATAGGACCTCACGGCACCACTGAAATCTGGCTCAGTTTCCAGACCTGTATGTAAGACCGTAGTCGCACCGACCGAGCAATCATGAACGCGAAAGAGATGGCTGATTTGCAGATTCCCTAGTGTTCTCCGAAGCGGTTGATTTTTCGGCAAATTTTCCGCTCTGTTTAAAGACGAACAACCTCTATCTTTCGTTTGCCCGAAATGTAATCCGTCTCTGAGAAAACTTGACTACGATTTTTACCGACCGGGCGTGTGACCCATGTCCTTAAGGTCTCAAAGTAATGGCCTTAGATTTTTTCTTCCTCCACAGGAGTCTTCGAGAAATTGTTCACAGAGGGGAAAAGTCACATAAAAAATGGAGAGGCATGCCTGCGTCCTTTGTTATTGGGGATGTGGCTAATATAACTGTTAGTTTAATATTCAAATAAAAATCCTCAATCTAGATCAACCTTTATATTACCGATAGCTGGATAATGCTGATTGGTGCCATGCCTCTTAGAGAGAAAAATATAAGCTGAATTATTTTTTGTTTACTCACTGTTTTTTTTTGCCTCTGCATAACAGTACGAAATCCGCAACAAGAGCGGTAATCAAGGGCGTCGTCGCTTGAAGGAACCAAAAGTACCAGGGACAATTGGTTTTCGTAGTATAATAGGGCCCCATCATATGAACCGATGGTGCATCGCTACCTCTGCTGAAGCAGTCTATTCGCAGTGCGTCCATGGTAATTTTATTCACAACGCTGGACCCGAAATTGTAGACGATCCCTTTCTTTTCAATCTCCCTGTTATATCGATCGAACCAGTGGCGATTAACACACAGGCGTGCGCGCACACACACCCACACACACACACGCACGCACGAACGAACGCGCGCACACACACACACACCCACCCACCCACACACACACACACACACGCACGCACGCACGCACGCACACACACACACACACACACACACACACACACACACACACACACACACTCACTCACGCACGCACACACACGCACGCGCACGCACACACACACGCACGCACGCACGCGCGCGCGCACACACACACATACATGCATATGATGTAAGTGCCCTTACTTATTATTGACAACCGCATCCCAAGTGGTAGAAATCATTGCATTTGCGCACATGTCTGCTGGAATGTAATCAACCGGAGTATGACCCTTATAAAGAGCGTGGATGAAACCAAGGCCGTGCCCTATTATCAGACCTACAGGCCCATTAATGTTTCCGCACCAACTGCGGATCGGTTCTAGGAATGTTGAAACGACTGTTCGACGAACAAACAAAAAACATTCACTTATTCGGTTCGACACTCACTTACATTGAAAGTTTTTCTTGAGCCTGCCCTATGAGGCCCTTAAATGGTCACACGGATTTTTCAAAATAATAAGGTATCCATAAAGTACATTTGTGGAAATCGAATGTCCGAAGAATTTTTGTACACGATAAGAAGGGTTGCGTTCTTTGGGAAATTGAATTTCCGGCCAATCGCCTGGTTTGACGGGTGGGTCAAGGTCGTATTTAACACTACGATTAGGGGCATTTAAATCATTACTGAGTGAAAGGTCTTATCCCAGAAATGGCCACCAGAGTGATAACAATTTTCAGAATGAATTTTTGAGAAAAAATCAGTGCGTTCTATTATATTTTAAATGTTTATTTTATATTTTTATACTATGCATGCTTTTGTGTTTATAAAGGGTGTCTCAAAATGACTTGACATTACAAATGTTGCGCCATTTTTTTGCGGGCGATATAGGGTAGCAATCTTTGACAACTGGCATCAGGAAGTATTGAGATTCAGTCATGGAGAATTACACGATCGAGCAACGAATAGAAATTGTTATTTGTTGCATTGTTACTGCACAGTTACTGCACAGACGAAGCTTCATAGTCATGTTCGACTATGAACTCAGTTTCATAATCGCGCCGCGGCGATGTGAATTGACCACCAAGATTGATGTGATTTGACGCCATTGAACTTCTATCTTTGGGGTTTTCTGAAAGGAAAATTATATGCTAATGATTTGAAGGCCGTTTCGGATCTCAAGGAAGCCATTGGACGCACCATTAATGAAATGAGTCCGCGATTATGCCAAAATGTTATTGAAAATTTCGTCAAAAGAGTGAATGTTTGCAAACAGGAACGCGGCAGCCATTTGTCGGATATTGTGTTCCACACATAATCTCCATATTAGTACCTTTAATTGAAATAAAAATATTCGTACTTTTCAAATAAATAATACGTTTTCCTAATAAATAAAAATGTCAGGTAATTTTGAGACACCCTATATGTGTAGATAATTGTGCAAATATTTCGGTGGCTTTACACCTTGAACAAGTTGAAATCAACTGTGAATTAAAAAAACAATAAAACTATTATTATTTCCAAATGTTCTTTGCTTCCGGTTTAAATATTTACATTGGATTCCATATGGCCACTTTCATCAATCAACGTTACATTGAAATTCAATTTTATGCTCAGACATGCGTATGAGGATACGTAAAAGGCAAAAAAATTGTTTCGCTAATTCCATATTGTCAGCTGGCCAAAAACAAAATAAAAACAACATAGATAGCGTTCGTTTGATTTCTCCAACTTTTTTTTCGTAAATTCCGGCTATCCGCTTCAGTTCCAAACTTTCGGCAAAACCGGCTGGGAGCAACTCAAGCAATAGGGCAAGATCGACGAAAACAATGCATCAAGGGGTCTACGTAAGCTTGAAATTTGAAAAGTATGTTCTTCTTATTGCGTAACTTTATAGCCTAGATTTATAAATAACAATTTTTGTGAAGAATTGCAAAACCCGCTGCGCTACCGCAAACCACTTCGCTGAGATTGAGGCTTATGTATTCCTTTTGCGTTTTTCTCAAGACTATGTTTTATGAAACGGTGTACGTCTCATCTCAAAATATATTCGTCCGATTCACTTCAAATTTGGATAGAGTATAGTTTATAACATTTTCTATCGTATGACCAGACGATTTTTTGATGTGTTTGTCTATTTGTTAACAACGAACGATAAAAGTTGTCTTTTTTCACAAAAATCAAACTTTTTTGTCTACATTTTGCAATTTTCTTAAATACAAAATTTTAAAAAATATCCCGTCTTACGAAAGCTTTATGATTATACTAACAGTATAGTTTGTTATTTCTTATGTAGATGACCCTAGTTGCCAGACCCACCAACACCGATTCGCCGTGTAGCAACGGCGACACCTTGTTCCAACAATTCTTCAAAGTTCAAACTTCATTCTTTATCAATATTTTTCAATTAGAGAAAAGTCAAAACGTGACAAGACTATGTATCACTTGTCTGCAAAATCCCGACCTCGTCATATCAATACTGTCATCGAAAAAAATATTGGGAATTGACCTGTTTTTTTGTGCCCCACGTGTATGCAGACACGTTAAATCGCCCATCAGCTTAGCGTGCGTACTCGGTACACTGTTACTGGTAATGATTTTGTCCATACTACATGGGCCTATTAAAGCAATCAGTAAACTCCGTCCCGACGTCCGTGAATATGAACAAAATACATTATTTCCTGAACGTCGAACAGATACTTCTTTTAAAAACTCACGCCAACAATACATACCCATACTTGGTCTGAAAACTACACAATTGAAAGATACATCTTTTGCGCATTCTTCCACGAGACTTTCGGCAGTCGATTTGGTAAAGACGTATGCATTTTTCCACTTCCCAAGGATACGTTTTAATTCTTCGTTCGTTATGCCATCGGGTCTAGAATCTCCAAGTTCCATTACTTCTTTCATCATTTTCAAATCCCCGGGAGGACGATAAAATTTCTCCTCTATATGCTGTTGATAACAGTGAGAATAGGCCGTCGAGATATACACGAAAGCGAGAAGATTTTTACACTCTTTGGCCAAATCCAACATGTATTTTGTACCGAATACGTTCACCCGTATCGATACATTTATTTTCTCTTCGAATTTCACGTTCGATGCGTTATGATATATTAACGTCGTTTCTTTGACAAGGGTAGCTTTATCCTCTGCGGATAATCCGAGGTTTTCCACAAATAAATCACCCTCTATAATCGATATTGTTGATCGAAAATTTGGATGTTCCACCTTTAATCTATCGAATATCTGAAAAGCGAATCTTATAAATATATGGTAGGCGATGAAGCAACGATCAACGCTTGTGCATTACTAACCACATCGTCGAAGTACTGCTTAATCCTGACATCAGAAGGCACGTTCTTCGGCCTAACCAATACATAAACCCTCTTGACGTTCTGGCAACTCCTCAGCAGCTTTTCGAGAAATACTTTGCCCAAGAATCCGGTACAGCCAGTTAAGAAGACACTTTGACCGGTGAAAAAATCTTGAATCTCGCTCGGTTCTGTGATCTCATCCTCGGTGGCGTTTAGATTGTCTAATCGTGCGTAAATGTCGTCCATCTGTGTGAACATCTGATTTTGAATCATATTTTGTTCCATCAGCTTAAAAATAGTACACTTAACTTTTAACTATACTTGGACAGCTTCGAGCTGTTATCCTCAACCCATTGAATTAGGATAGTGAGAACGGTAGGGACATTAGCAATGGGCGGTACCATAAAAAGAAATACAAATTACGTGGGATAGCGACATTCCTTCAATGATTCAATTCCGAACCTGGCCACTCGCCATCCTTTCCCATAATCATACATTCCATATAGCATACTTTAATTCAATCGTAAATCATAAATAGGTATCAAACTCATGGGGCGTCAGGGGAAGTACATAGGATCCAACATCAACGCGGCACAAAAAAAGTATTTATGCTACATTCTATTTAATCCAGGAATCTCCGTAACTCCACGGGTATCTACTTGTCAAAAACGATTGCCGTACCTACGTAAAGTGTGCTGGAAAAATTAATCAAGTTTCGAACGCTTTCATTGCACTAAATTATGTATTTACTGTTGAACGAGTCATCTGCAAATTTTCATGAAGTTCCAATGATCCGGAAGCTATCACCATATATTGTTTACTTTTAACCTCCTGAAGCCTGAACTTGTACTACTATTAAAAAAAAAATCATTTAGTTTTATGGACCTACACATAAAAATATGAATATCTCCGTAACGATAAAGTATTAGGGTTTGATACTTAGACGGTGTTTTTATATTGACGTCCGGATACCGAAACATAGATGAAAACCCCCAACATATTTGTTTAGGGAGGCTGACTAAGCAGAAGTATAAACCTAAGGTGCCACGAAGTGCAAAACTTTAAACTTCGTGTTGTGCCCTCGAAGATCGTTAGATGGATCTTTCCAATGACGGGTAAATCTTCAAATTAGGATATATCAACTTATACGATATTGAATTTATTATAGTGAGGCAATAATTGGGTTCAAATGTTGTTTGTTTGATTTTGCTTTGAGACCAGCCGCCTCGGTCGCCAACCGAAGACCGATCTTGTCGTTGAGCTTCGTTATTTGTTAGCTCGGTTTTCGATGGAACGTTCTAAACGTAGGATGCCGATTCAGCTATACGAGCTGCCGCCGAAGTCATCTCTGAAGGTGCTTTGCCGCGCTTACCAACGTGCTGTGGTTTGCATCGGAGAATCCGTGCTTACAATTTTATGCATCGATATTGCTAATGCTCATTAGAATATTTGCATAAATTTGCATTGCTCATTAGAATATTTAATAAGTTCGGAGCACAATATTCCTCCTCCTTAGGCAGAAGAAATCTGCCTGCAGGCAGAAGAAACCTGACAAATTCTTTGTCAGGTCATCTCTTGGCTTACAAATTGTTGTATGGATGTACGTATGTGTGTGTGTGTGTGTGTGTGTGTGTGTGTGTGTGTGTGTGTGTGTGTGTGTGTGTGTGTGTGTGCACGCATATCCATGAGGCGTTACAACATTCGCGATTTTCACGTACTGGAGGTGGCGCAGCGATATCTCAATATGGCCGGTCAATGTAAAGCCTCAAACGTAAACAATTACTCCATTCTCAATTTCCTGCGAGTTGTCTATTGGACCTCCATGCAAGATTCTAAAAATGCTACAACAGTGAATAATTTACTTTCCGCTTTTTTTTAGTTATCAGCTCCAGATGTACATTTTTTAAGTTCATGAGATTCACTCGCTGGTTGCGGGAAGGAGTGATTGTACTTTTCAGAGCATACTTTCTATAATGGAGGTGTGAAATTATAAGTGTACATTGTATATACATTGTATATGAAGTATTCCACGTGAATCCGATGGACTTTTTTCCTGACCCCCGCCAATTCGATTTACTTTTTTTTAATCTGATTCCATTGAATCTAAAAGACACCCTGAATTCTTTTTACATTTTTAAAAACAAACCTTATACAAAAAAAAAATTCTCCGAAAAAAGGCCCCGATTTGAAAATCTGAAAAATTCCTCAAAATGCGTGATTATATGTAAAAATTTTCGAGCTATTACCCGCAGTGGAAGTATGATTTTTTCTGTGCTTTCTGAGCGATAAATGTTAAAAATCCGAAAAATTCCGTGGGCATCAAATATTTAAGTATCCGCCCGAAGTAAGAGGTTCTTGATTTTTTCGGATTTTTTTTTAACGTTAATCGCTCGAAAAGCATAGAAAAAATCATACTTCCACTGCGGGTGATAGCTCGATTTTTTTACATATAATAACGCATATTTGGGATTTTTTTTCAGATTTTTAAATCGGGGCGTTTTTTCGGAGATTACACCGGCTACAAAAAATAATAAGCCGGGCACGTGGAACCGATGACCGCCACCAAAAATGCGACGATGCTAAACGTCAACGATATGGCGTACTACTGAAGTCGAGTAGTCGATTATTAAGGTTGTTTTCATATTATAAAAATAATAGGGAACTCGAAATTCAATACTTGAAAAATATTTCTCGAAAAATAGGCCATATACATATATCTAAAGCATGGCGGTATTGTGGCGTGAAATAGACTCTAAGTTTACTAGCATGGTCATCACCGTACCTCCTTAATAGTCCACCAGGTACGGAGATAATCTGCAAATGAAAAAATTTTTGTCAGGCATAATCAAGGCGTAATCCAAAACAACAAGAATGTGAGACCAAAAATGATTCGTACACTCATAATTTGATTGCTAAACTTTGATACACCATCGCGCGTGACCTGAGCTCTGTCTAAAAACAAGTATTCATTTACACAGTGGCCTCTTCGATGTCGTTAATACATCTTCGAACACTTTCCAGAGATGACAGCGAAAAAAAGCGAAATATCCGTGTCAATGCAAGATAGGGGAATTTTTCTTCGGAAAGACGGTGACAGATATTGAAAAATTGGTAAAGAACTAAATTCAAGTTTTACCACAGTACAGTACATTGTTAAGAAGCATGAGACAACAAAAACTACAGAAAATAAGCCACGAACAGGTCGACCAAGGATACTCATCGTTAGACAGCGCAAAGTATAATTCAAGTGGCTACGAAAACTCAACTCTGGCTATACCTATTTATGTTATCGCGCTCTTCGCTTTGTGTCGATCTTCATCAAGTTTGGGCGGTGAAACCCTCCCTCCATCGCTACCACGACCGGTTACCAAGCATTATAGGGAGGGACCATGCAAAATCCAAAAAACACAAATGAAAAAACCATTAAAAAACCCAAAAATTAAAAACTGACCTTAAACAAAAAAAAATAGAAACTAGAGCAACGAAAAATATACACAATCACAAAAATATTCTATTACACCGCCAAAACAATGAACTGTGGAAAAACAAAATAATTATCCTACGATGCTTTGTGTCTACCTCAGTATTCCGCAGACATCCGAGGGGACCCACGCCCACACTAGTTTTTCACGCACCCCACTATTCCGCATGCACATCCGACGTGTCCTGCGCCCACACCAGTGTTCTACGCACCCCGTCATTCCACGCACACATCCGAGGTGCCCTGCGCCCACACCAGTGTTCTTCGCACCCCAACGCACCCCAACATTCGCTTAAAATGGGGAGCGATGTTATCCGCAATAACATTTATAGGTACAGCCGGTTCTGAACACGTTAGCTATAGATATAGTAGGAGCGCGGTAGAAAAATAACTTTCAAAAATCGATATCTCGAAAACTATGGCGCGTCGCCAAAAATCCTTTTAGGGAATCTCTCAAAATATCAAAATGAAGATGTATGCCAAATTTCAGATCGAAATACGGTGTCCGCTCTTCGGAACTTTATCCTGCGTTTCTCACAATGTTTCAATTTAAAAATCGACGGCCGTGACGGAACTTTTCCCGTTCAAATCCATTAAACCAGTGCCCCTTATCGTTGTGTACTCAACAGCGAATTGTTCACAATTTATCGTAAGCGCTTCGGTTGCAGGTACTGCGTACAACCACTTTAACGCACTTCTCGCTGTAAGGCGATGACCATTAATTTTTTTAAATGTTCACCAGACGGGGTGTACAGTATAGATTTTTTGCATTTGTTCCATTATACGTGGTTACTTCGCACGATGCCTTGGATCGTATTACTTGTCTCGTGTGTTTCGGATGACAATAATACTGGATGTTCTTTCATTTACAGGCTGAGAATTCATTTTCGGTTAGCGATAAATAATCCCGCTGTTCTCGTTTCATTACTATAAATATCGTAGACTTATTAATTTTCATTGCTATAAATATTATATGGTTTCATTACTATTAATTTCATTACTATATTAATTTCTATTACTATATTAATTTAATTAATTTCATTACTATTCATTACTATAATCTTCATTACTATAAATATCGTAGACTATGGATTAAAAATTGTTTTGTTCTACTCGTACGGGCATAGGATACGCACTTTATTGACAGTGAATTCGATATTTTCAGTTAATAGTACTCTCATGACTAAAACGAGTGTACTTTCGTTAGAATAATAGCCTATTTCTTTAACTTTTAGTAAATCGTTAATTTCGTTGCGTTCAACTGACGTTGACAAAATACACGTAAGTCCTTGCGACGAACGAGGTAGTGCTTCTTCTAAATATGCTGTCAGTTCACTAGGTGATGATATAGTGGGATTGATTTTTCTGTTTGGTAATGCTGATCCAAAAGTTGTTAGTTGACGTATGTCGTTTGATAATGGTTCTACGATTACCCTAATGCCGGTTATTTTTTTCATCAAGTTTTTGTCTCGTTAATACATCAATCACTAAATTATTCATACCATGTGGTGATTTTTTTACTATGCTTTCTAGGTAATTTTCGTTTGTAAGAAGACAATTCGCGGTTCGGTAAAACATTTCTATAGCTGATTCCAGAAATTTAAGTTTTCTTTCAGCGCATCTCTGGACGTTTTTGTCTTTCAATTATTGCAATTATTTGTTCGTTTATTTTGTGGACTTCGGTCGCATCTAAATTTTAAGTTATTAATTTTATAGTTGACCCTAATCCTTAAAGTAATCCGCTGTGTACAATTTTTTTCTTCGTTCCTGTCATATCGTAGATCAAGGGATGTGACAGCATCTTGACGCCAGTAGCGAGATTCTGTGACTCGGTAGCGACAGTTTTCGTTATCGTCAGCTAGAGACAGCCAATCGCATGCACGGTCACTGAAGGACGGGAGCCTCTTATTGGCTGTTGCTAGCTAAAAATAACGAACACTGTTGCTACTGAAAAGGAAACGTTGCGAGGTCGATGTCTCCGATTTCGATGAAATTTGGCATGCTTGTAGAATGGGTAAAAATAGGCGACACGTATTTTTTTTATATCAGCGGAACCCGATTTTTAAGGGTTGAAAAGTACCCTCGAAAATTGGGGTGTTTTTTGTTTTTCGTCGATAACGTTTTAACGGTACGAGATATGGAAAAACTTCAAATTGCAACAAGGTTTATTTTTTCGTGTACTATACATTGGATATGAGAACGATGCAGAAAGCAACAAATTTCATCTTGTTTATTGCAAAAATGCAATTTTTTCAACCGTATCTCCGAGAATTTTTAATCGATTGGGATGTAAATTTGCATACATATAGAGAATGGAAAAGTGCGGATACGGATTTTTTCTTTTTCCGATATGTAACAATTAAGGGGTTGAAACTGGCCGTCGATTTTTTTGCCGAGAGCATCGTATAATCAGCTAGCCTTTTGGCATTTCGGTCTAAATTCACGTCAATATACGTTCGTGTTATGACGCAATTGCATATTTGTAACATTCCAGCCCCTCCCCCCCAACGGTCCCCCTCTCGAAAGGCAAACGTTCAAAGTTCTTACCGTGCGGCATGGACGAAAATTTGTAGAAATAAAAATGGGTTACAAAGAAAGTACAATCAGCCAAAAAAATCGATACACATTTTCTCGTTTTGGCGGAACGACACTCTTAAGGGGTCAACGCACCCTTAACAACTTCGTTCTTTCTATAGCTCGTGAACGGGCCGAAATAAAAATAAAGTTCGGAAGGAAAACATGTTGTATTCTCCGACTACTAGACGTTCATGATGATAATGATGAGTACAGCAATAAATGGCGTGTTGTTTATTGCAATAATTCGTGAATTACTTGTGACAAATCACTGTTCAGTTTTCTACTAATATGGGCAGAGGCAAGGATCACAATCACGGACTGACTTCGTGCTTCGGGAAGCAACTGGATTACAATTGTATATTTACGAAAAAAATTCTCCCCCGCCACGTACTGCCTTTGAAGATTACAACACAATCGGAAAAGTGTTCTCGCGCTTACTCACTTAGGAAATGTTTTTTTATGGATTATACTTATTACAATAATGATAGTCATGATAAAAGTGTTTGAAACAAAGAAATTTCTTACACCACGCACAAGTGATAATAGCTGCTTCGCCGCATATATCGCATGTCGGTACATTTTGTGAAAATTCTACCGGATTTTCGAAGTTTGGTGGTCTTTCTTCTTCGTACCCGCTTTTGTACCACGCATATTTGAAAAGATTTGTAAACCGTGGAGAAGAAAACTGGTTGTGTGTAAGAGATTGTAATTTAACAATATTGTCTCTCAAATGCAGATTGACATCGTAATTGTATAATATTACTGCGTCAGAAAAGTGTTTGACGAAGTTTTTCCATACACGGAAGCCATAAACATCAAGGGGCTGTATCATTCCAGTCGTACCTGCAGGAATTACTAACTATCATATGGACTAATTGTCTACAGAACTAATGAAACTCGTGCAATATATTTACCTGCTGGAATGGTTAAAACTTTAATATCTTTCCCTTGCATATCCATTTCTTGAAATGCAGTTGGACATCGACCGCTCCAAGAATCCCGAAGTATTACCGATTTTGGACCCGGTTTGGGAATATATACTTCTTGAAACCATCGCTTGAAATGATTAGTCGTCAATTTTCCAGATTTCGAAGCCTATAGAAATATATTTTCGGCTCTGAACATAGTTTGTTCCACTCGAGGACCAAATTTGCCGGTAGGTTCGTTTAAAACGATCAACATAGGTGCCAAAAGCTTGCCACTCGCAGAAACCAAAGGCTGTATAGTATAACTGTGTTGTTGATGTTTTCGATTGCACGACTGCCTCAACGGATTTCTGCCCTTCTTTCGCCAATGTGCGGCCTGTATGTAGCTCTAAATTGAATCCACTCTGATCAGAATTAACACGGCAGTCAACGTGTTAAATGTGTTTTCAGCCCCAACGTCGGCTATGTTGACTTTCACCATTTCTATAAATTCGATAGCTTTGTTTTGAAGTGTATCAGCGTTTAATAATTGTTGTTTTGTTACATATTTAGTAATCTTCCGTGACACAATTCCATGTTGGTTTTTGAATGTCCTTAGCCAAGAAGCGGATGCTTGGAAATTTGCGGCTGGTATTTCTACAATTTCTCGTGCACGTAAGGCCCATCGTCGAAGATCTATATCATGGACAGGCAGCCTTCTGTCCAAAGCATCATTAAAATTGCTTAACGTGTAGTGAGCTATCTTTGTTAACTTTTCTTTGTAAGTGCCATCCTTATTTATACTATGGGCCCACCAGCGCAACTGCGGCTCTGATTTCACCTTTTTGAATTTCGTTTGAACAGATGATAACTTTCTATTCCCATTTGCCCCGGATCTCCAGTAATCTAGAGCTCTTGTCTTGTATTCGTAACTCAATTCTTCTATATCTTGGGTACATACATTTTCATCAATTTTTGGATCTAGGTATCGTTGTCCGTGCCAATCTCCTTCACTGTCATCTTCTATTACGTCTGCTTCATGAATTTCATTTGGTGACAGAAAATCCAAACCAGTTTCGACTTCCATTTTCATAGGTTGATCCATCGCTTCAGTGATCATGTTTTCTAGATCCTTACTGAACTGTTCTTCCTGTTTGGTGATTGGAGTGCGAGGCAAATTCATAGCACTTATCGCTATGGATAGAAGTTGAATAACATTCACCGGATTAACGTACATTTTTATTTGTATTTCGAACACAAAATGTATGGCTGGCTTCTCCGTCGTAACTGCAGCAATAATGATCGTTGGTGAATTTATATGACTTGAAACCCAATTGAAAAATAGACACGAAAAAAACAACGACGACACACGCTATTACCAGAACTGCTATTAATCTTTAATAAGGCGATTTCAAGGTTGTCATGAGAGCCGCTCTTTGCACCGTAGTCGCTCTTTGCGAAGATTCATTTCCTTCCTTAAAGATAAAGATTAAATTATGCTGCGTTATAAGCTGATAAAAATGTTTGCATCATTCTGTTCATGAGTTGCAGCGGCAACCCAAAAACGCTGTAACCTCTGCAGATAATGCCTTCGATACGGTGAGCGGAGTGGAATTTCTTCGTAAATATACAATTGTAATCCAGTTGCTTTCCGAAGCACGAAGTCAGTCCGTGATTGCGAGCCTTGCTTCTGCCCATATGAGTGCGAAACTGAAGAGTGATTTTTCACAAGTAATTCACGAATTATTGCAATAAACAACATGCCATTTGTTGCTGTATTCATCATTATCATCATGAATGTCTAGTAGTCGAAAAATACAACATTTTTTCTATTCGAACTTTATTTTTATTTCGACAACGAGAAAATGTGTATCGACTATTTTGACTGATTGTACTTTCTTTGTAACCCATTTTTATTTCTATCCATGCGTTTTATCTCGTCCATGCCGTGCGGTAAGAACTTTGAACGTTTGCCTTTCGAGAGGGGGACCGTTGGGGGGGAGGGGGAAAGGCTGGAATGTTACAAATATGCAATTGCGTTATAACACGAACGTATATTGACGTGAATTTAGACCGAAATGCCAAAAGGCTAGCTGATTATACGATGCTCTCGGCAAAAAAATCGACGGGCAGTTTCAACCCCTTAATTGTCACATATCGGAAAAAAAAAATCCGTATCCGCACTTTTCCATTCTCTACGTGTATGCAAATTTACATCCCAATCGATTAAAAATTCTCGGAGATACGGTTGAAAAAATTGCATTTTTGCAATAAACAATATGAAATTTGTTGCTATCTGCATCGTTCTCATCTCCAATGTATAGTACACGAAAAAATAAACCTTGTTGCAATTTGAAGTTTTTCCATATCTCGTACCGTTAAAACGTTATCGACGAAAAACGAAAAACACCCTAATTTTCAAGGGTGCTTTTCAACCATTAAAAATCGGGTTCCGCCGATATAAAAAAATACGTGTCGCCTATTTTTACCCATTCTACAAGCATGCCAAATTTCATCGAAATCAGAGACATCGACCTCGCAACGTTTCCTTGTGAGTTACAGAATCACGCTACAGGGGGGCTATTACGGCTCTCGGGTAAAAACTTTTCCTTTCGTACTTTCATCGCAAGTGAATTTTGATACGTTATTAATGATCGGTCGAGTGGAAATGTGGGACACTATGAACTTTCGCCTCAGCATCTCTCATTTTTACATCGCCATACAAGGGTCACGCTAGCACGCCAATCGAACCCCGCCCAAAAAAGAATGTGTGTATCAATGAAAACATAAGCCCTTTACTCGGATAAACATAAAGCGAAAATAGTTTATAAGATTGCAACGAGAACGTTGCAGAAAGAGAAATCAAATGTTATTAGATTCCATAAAACAACATGAATAATTAGCACGAGCCAGACTGCGGTCTAGTGGTTCGGTTAAAAATACTATTGTAGTAGGTTCTGTATCATATTAAAATATTGTCGCTGCTTTAGGAAGAGACGCTCACGCAAGCGCATTACGATTTCCGCCACATTTCGTACCAAGTAAACTCACGCGGATAATCTCACATTTTCACTAGGTGAAAAGAATCGTATGAGGATGAGCTGCTTACTTTTGCTATTTACACCCTAACTAAGAACTGTAATACCCCCCGGATAATGAAAAAGAAAATTTCGACGCCCCTGACAAACATGCCGCGTACTCTTTATCGGTAAGTTGGTCTTTTATTGCTCGCTTTTGAACTTTGAATCGAAGTTACACGAAACCGCGTCGATTAATTGAAAATCTAATGATATTTCACCAATGTTATGTGATTTTTTCCTATCGATTTTGTTCAGGTTATTTTTCGATCCGTCCACTCAATCCTGAGATGTCATCAATTCAAGCTATTCCTTTCACGAACCCGAATATTTAACATTGAACTGATTTCCGTCTATAAGCAAGTAAAAATACATCCCAGTATACTGATAAAATTTCAAGTTAACAAAGGGAGGTCGGCTACTCGTCATCACCGATTTCGTCCAGATTTACAGTATATGCAGGGCTTGACTAGAAATAAAAGTGACGCAAGTGGGAGGTCCAGACGGCCAATCGTTTAGGAAATAAATAGGGGTGTGCGGGTAGCAGAATTGCAGTGGCGGATTAAGGGGGGGGGGGGGGGGGTCCGCCGCGGGCCTCTGGTCCTGGGGGGCCTCCAAATCTCGAGAAGTCATTTTTAGTCAAAATCCAACCAAGGCCGAAATATGTTCAGTAAGGGGCAGTTTGGGGTTGGAGGCCCCGTACGTATGCAAAATATAAACATAGGTAGGTAGGTACTAATTCACCTGTTATCAGGTCATGATAGCAATTGTCAATATAGCATAAAGCTCTACTTACTTATAGCCAGCCCCATAAAAATGGTGCGCCCCGCGCGGTGGGCCCGCTCACTCTATGGTGGCTTTGGCGCGAAACATAAATACTCGATCCGAACAATAGAGAAATTTCGTAAAAACATTACATACATACGTACTAAAGAAATTACATCCATGCGTACTAAAGAATAACAACAGGGGAAATCAACCGATCTGAACCTTACTGTTATCAAATTCCATTATAACTTGTTAGAAGCCATAATAAAGATAGTAGTCGCCGCTGTTGCCAACTTGTTTTGTTATACCCACTATAAGCGGTTCTTCAAACCACCAGAAAACCTCTAATACCGCCTGGTATGA
Source organism: Ophion slaviceki (assembly GCA_944452715.1). NCBI lineage: Eukaryota > Metazoa > Arthropoda > Insecta > Hymenoptera > Ichneumonidae > Ophion > Ophion slaviceki. The sequence continues at coordinate 56,683,704 of OX101783.1, forward strand.
CCGCTTACTGTCTAGTAAGTAAGCAACTACATCTGATGCACTTACATAAAAAAATTATTAAGTATTTCAAAACATACTTTTTCAAGCAAATTGAACTCGATTCAATTACTATACCCTGTGGTCTATATTCATTCAAATCTATATACAACCAAAATATTATTCACGGAATCCCCATGGCGCTGGTAGGTATTTACAAGATCGTAGTGTTGCCTACACCATAAAAGTTGACACACTTTGTGTCAAAGGGCCTTGTCATAGCAAAATATAACGTACAGGGTGCGGCAGCATAACTACCTTTTTTCAAAACTTAATAAAACCCATTGTATGAATCAGAACATTTTTATTTGTTTTTTATAATATAGGCGCATGCCTAAAGTTGTGTTTTACACAATTTTGAAGATCAAATCACATAGGTCACGTTCCACATTCTCCATACACTGAGTAAACCGATTTCTGCCGTTTGTCATGACTCTTGCCAGCATAGCAGGTGTTATGTTGGCAATTTCTTCCCGGATGTCGGTCTTCAGCTCTTGTAGAGTCCTTGGACGGTTTACATAAACACGGGATTTCACAAAACCCCACAGAAAAAAATCACAAGGGGCCAAATCGGGACAGCGGGGCGGCCACTCCAAATCGTCCCTAATTGAGATGAGGCGCTCTGGGAAGTGTTCCCTCAAAACAGCCATTTTGTAAGGAATGGAAATGAAGATCATCATGAAGAATTCTTCTCACAGAACGATCGGAAAGTCCAAGGGCAGACGCATGTTTGCGCGCAGAACGCCGTGGTGATCGCAACATTGAAGCTCTCACTGCCTCAATGTTATCAGGTGATCTAATGGGCCGAGGGGCTCCAGTTCTTCGTCTTGTCGCACTTGCAGTTTGTCTGAACGTAGTGGCCCACGTAAGAATTCATTTCCGGTCCGGGACAAGGGCCAGCGGGGCTGAATTAAAGCGATTCGGAAAGGCACGCTGGGTTGCGATCACACAACATTCACTCGAAAAGTAGTCCTCCACGGCAACAGCACGCTCCTCACTGTTCCAACGCATGATAGCGATTGAACTGTGTCGGGATAAAACTTAGTCCCCCCTTTGAACGAGACCACTAGCGCTCAGTTACGACATCAACCGACTGAATGGCGCGCAGTTTAAAAAAGGAAGTTATGTTGCTGCACCCTGTATTATAAATTTGTTTACACGTTAGTAGTTGAATATCTTGCTCACAACAACAACTTCCTAACAAAAACTCCCAGCCACTAAAAACAAATTTTATCCACTAAAAGGGATGTCTAACCCAAATAGGGTTTTACAATCGGCACAGTAATGGCCCACGACTGGTTGCCAGAGAACAAACGATGGCGCGGTAATGGCTATACAAACGGGCCAGATCCGCACCATGCATGGTTGGTAATGGTAAACCAGGAATGGCTGCTAAGACTGGGCCAACTATCATACGCCCATATTGGCCCAGCAACGGCTGCCGGATCTTCTGCCGGGAATGAAAAACAAAAAATTGACAAATTATGAATATAAAAATTCTAGTAGTATCTTTTTTGTTTTCTTATGCTTTACTTATGTCCATGTACATAGAATAATTGCATTAAAAACAGTTTCTGCATTGTTCAAATTTTTACCTTTCATCGGGATCGAACCTGCGCCTTTCGTTCTAGTGTCGAGCGCCCTACCCACTTAGCCATTTTAACACTTACAGAACCCATCGTTTGTTCGTTCCTTACTTTTATGCCGATAATTTTATTCGTGACATTAAAGTTTACCGACAGTTTTTTTGGTCCATTTAGGCTGTAAAAATAACTCGCTCGTTTTGGGTGAAGTTCCGAAAAGCATACTCCTCTGATCGAGCTGAAATTTTGCACCGAACTTCCTCTCATTATCCTAAGAGAAACCGTTAACGGATTTTTGACGACTAGCAATAGTTTTCCATACATCGCATTGTAAAGTTTATTATTTCACGCCATACGAGTATATCTATATACCCCATAGATACCCCCCACTCCTCCGGCCGCGCTGCTTCCTGGCAAACAGTGCTCGCCCGTATGTGCATATCACTTGCCATGTGAGATGGCTTTGTTTGGATTTATTTAATATAGTAGAAGCGCAGTACAATAAATAACTTTCAATATCCGATCTATCGAAAACTATTGCTAGTCGCCAATATCCTTTTAAAGGTTCTCTTAAAATATTGAAAAGAAGGTCGGTGCAAAATTTCAGCTTCATCAATAGGATATGCTTTTCGAAACCTTATCCCTTGTTTTTACGTGTTACAGTTTAACGACCTGCATTTGCAAAACCAAACCATCAATGGGTGGAATAGATCTGGCAAGCCGTTCATCCGCCTACGATACCCCAATGCTGATCGCCATATTATCGGTGCGATGGTATTGGCCCACCAATGGCTGGCATAGATCTGGCAAGCCGTTCATCTGCCTACGATACCCCAATGCTGATCGCCATATTATCGGTGCGATAGTATTGGCCCACGAATGGCTGGCATAGATCTGGCAAGCCGTTCATCCGCCTACAGTACCCCAATGCTGGTCGACGAATTATTGGCCGATTATCAGCAAACCGTTTAATGGGTGAATGCTGGCATTTTTGTTACGACAGGCGACCCTATATGGGAAGCCACAAATTTACGTGGAAAATCCACTAAGTTGGCAACACTGTCAGCCGCTGCGAGACTTTCCTGACCCACGGTCTTGCATACAGGTCTGGAAACGAAGCCACATTTCAATGATGCCGTGAGGCACCGTTACAAGATCCACTTTTTATTCCGCTTGCCGCCACATGCGTCGCTCCTATCGGAGGATATTCCCCACCCACGGTCTTCTGTGATCTCACCCTATGCACCCACTTATGATTTCCGTGTTGTCATGTGAACGATAATCTCGGTCCGTGTGTCATCTCATGCTCTTAAGACATTTCTTTCACGACTCGAATATTTAACAATTCATTGATTTTCGTCTATAATCAAGTAAAAATACATCCCCGTATACTCGTAGAATTGCAACCCAATTTACCGAACTTTTAATAAAAAATGACGACTCTAGAAAAGTCTCATTTATACGGCGCTTTATGGAGATAACGCGCTGGCCATATTCCTATGTAATAATTTAAACACTAAATAACTCTAGATGCCAGATATAAACTGCTCACACGAGTAAAATATTGTAAAGATTTCGTAACGACAATAAAAACAGCCGGTCACGGAATGTTTAGAGAAAATATTCAGGATTAAACTTAGAAAAATGTGTCTAGCAGACAAGTTTTCGTAGGTGCGACTTTTCAGAGAATGAGTCTATCAATCAGTTCACTACTTAGTCTTCAGTAAGCGTATTATTTGTTCATTTGGTTATTTATTCGTATCCTCATCAAATATTCGGGGGCAAGGTCGACGGCGCATGCGCCTCGATCTGGAAAGTGGGAGAGACAGACAGATATTCCGTCCATGTCACACACGTACTCGTCAACAGCAATGCCACGTAGTGGCAAAAAATGTAAAGAAAAGTACATCGGCTTAGCGCGCCTAACATATCGTGGTCATTTCCAAACCTGTATTATTATTGAATGGGACTTCAGTGAATCTTTGCCCTGTTTATCACTTATAATCCAATACTTCTTGACCATTTGTGTCTCGGTCGCATTGTGCGAGAGAAGTTTTTCTAAACTGAAATTTATAAAAAAAATATCGCCGATCTACGGTGAACCAAGAACGCCTAGTCAATCTGTCCATTCTATCAATTGAAAGGAAAGTTTCAAGGGAAATAGATTTTACCGACGTTATTGAGAAGTTCAGTTAAATGAAAGCACGAAAACATGTAAAATAGTTACAAAGCAAAAGCTTTGTTTTTCTACATATAAGTACAATAAAAGTTACTTTCTTATTATTGTCTTCATTATTTCGTTGCACTCTACCTCCTAGGTACTGTGCTGAATGCTGATCCGTATTCTAACTTTTTTACTCATATTATAAGTAGGGCGTATAGTAAAATTACATATCATGAATAATACATCAATTTTTTAGCAGACCGGGGGCACCATTAATATGCCGCCCCGGGCCTCTGATGAGCTTAGTTCGCCACTGCAGAATTGGTCGGGTCGGGTCGGGTCGGGTAATTAGACTATGATCCGATCGGGTACCCGCGTTTTTCGAGTATTCATCTCACATCGGGTACTCGATAAGTCGTGTTGCCGGAACAAAATTTCGTTTCATAGTATAGATAGCGCCACGGAAACGTACCAAAACGGACGAAATAAACTCCAGCTTTATGTTATCTACCCTTCGCCGATAGGTTGGAGTTCATAAGGAATACAAATAATTCATTTAATAATTTTAGTATTTTTGTTATGTATATATTTACCATTTTTTTCCGGCAAATTTCTTTTAAGATACTCACATTTCAGGAATTATCGAGATATTTGAATGTCGAAAAACTGAATAAAAGCAAGATTCCTCGTCGAATTTTCTAAATTCTGTCTAGTGCTAACTAGTAATTTCGGCGATTCATTCTTCTTAATTTAATTTTTTATCATTTTTAAATTTTTTCCAGGTAAAACTTGTTCTTCAAACGCTTATATCTCTGAAACCAATCAAGATATTTTCAATTTTAAAATGTCAAATGGAAGCTACATTCTTCTTGCTTCGAATAAACGCAAGGCGTTGAATCTTGGTCTTTTTGGGTTTTTTCTCCATTTAAAACCCACGTTAAAAAATTCAAAACTTCAAGGCGTTCGCCGGAACAGAAGATATTTATTGTACATTTTTTCCTTTCGCACACTTTTTAGTGATGCCAAATCGCAACTTTCCCGCGCTATTACGATACGATTCGCCAAAAGTGACCGTTTTTCACTCCACCCTAACACACACACACACACACACACACACAGGCTAGAAAAGTGAGACGAACAAATATTTTTTACAGTATTATCATTTATTCGTTTTATTGCCTTCTTCGAATTCTCGTTTTCTCACAATATTTGGTCGATACACCTAAATAAAAAATAAAAATGAATATAAATAATAGATACGGATCTCCGCGTCGTTTACGGATATTCGAAGTTTAAGAGTACTCGACGTTTACGAGTACCAAAAATTTGAGAGTACCCGATTACCGAATTCGGGTACCCGATAGTGGCGGGTAATGCAAAAACGTAACCCGTCGGATACCCGACCCGACCCGAACATCGGATACCCGAGTGAATCGGGTACCCGCACACCCCTAGAAATAATTTTTTTTGCCGCGGATCGGCCAATGTCGAGAGCATAGGGCGGCATTATTTTAACACGAGCATACTCGTGGAAAACTTGGGATTGCGAATAACTTTCCACGAAGAAATTGTAATTAGAGGGTACACGAGGACTTCATATATAAAATTAGGTACTTTTATTATTATACAGCTGATAAATTGCATGTACTTGGGTGATATTCATCGTAAAAAAAGGGGAAGCAGTAATTGTGTCGGCACCTTGCACACGTTATAAACGCGGCAATTTTACAGTTACATGGTTGTTTTAAATTATCCATACAAAGACAAACTTGATTTCCATTCATAAAACATTCGTTCTCACCGTTAGGCAACGAACCATGCGTTCCCAATCGCAAATTTTCCACGTTCATGCGCCTGTTAGAAGAATGACGCCCTATGCCTTTTGTGAAAATATAAATAAATACAAATACATTATGCATTATTTCGGTTCATTTGTAGCGTAAGTATCGTAAAAATTGAAAAGAAGCCGAAGAAAAAAAACGTTTTCGCATGGGGTCTCGAAGCGACCCCCGTATTACGAATCTGAACTCTTATCACTGCGCCAACCACTGCTTGAAAATCATACCAACATAATTATGTATAGACCGATCCGGCCATATGTATAGACCGATCCGCGACACAAAATTTATTTCCTAAACGCTTGGCTATCAGGAGCTCCCACTTCTGTCACTTCCATTTCTAGTCAAGCCCTACATATGCTGTGAATCCGGACGAAATCGGTGATGACAAGTAGCCGACAGCCCCTTGTAAATTACCGAACTTTCACGAAAAATTCCAACTCTAAAAATCGTCTCATCAATACGGCACTTTATGGAGATGGCACACAGGCCACATATCTACTCAATAACTTATACACTAAAGAACCCTACATACCTCATATAAACTACTCAACGTATGTAAACAATTCTAAAGATTCCGTAGCGAAAATAAAAACAGGCGGTCGCCGAATGCTTAAAGAAAATATTGATGATAAAACTAAGAAAAATGTGACTAGCAGAAGAATTTTCGTAGCCGCCACTTTTCCGAGATAATGTAAGAATGTTAAAATCTTACTAAATTATCCCGAAATTTTTCATTACAGTTTATCGTTGGGTATAATAATTGATTGTGACTTATTTTTTATTAAGTGCTACTGGAATTTACCAATCAACCAGAAGGGCCCTGCTTATGCCTCCACAAAGTACGGCTCTCCGCGAAAGGGACACAACCGAATTTTCGGGCGATCTCACGACCAGAAATTTTGCTTCTACTTTGCTTTCTATTTTCTTTGCAATAGATTCGAGGGAATCCACTTACACGGTGCACGAGACTTATTCCGGTATTCGAGGGCAGATTTCAGGCAAATTGTTCAGCGCTCGCGAGTTGAAAAATTTTCCACGTGAAATTCTTTATTTTCTTTCCCGGAGTTATTGTTTTCTTAATCCTAGGGATGGCGATTAGGAATCGAAAGAGAGGATTACGAAGTTTATCCCTTGGTCTCTCTTTAAAAATACAGGTTTTTTCTCTTTATCCTAAAAACATTTATAAATATGCAATACTTTGCGTTTCTGAGGGTAGGGACGATGTTTTTATTACACTTTGTATCCAATCGGCTGCTGTGTCAGCACCACGGTCTTACATATAGGTTTGGAAACTATCTCGAATTCCGATGGTGGGGGTAGGTCGTATTTTTTATATATTTTAGAGCCGCTATGTTTATGACTATGTTTGAAGACTTGAGAGTAACAGGATGTTTTTTTAAAGTCTATAGCAGAAATAATACCACCCTATGGGTAAAATCGCCTGTTTTTACTATTTATGGCATTATCTTTGACTTGTGACCCTTCCTAAGGGGCGAAATGGGGGGTTACCTTGAAAATCGGGGTACAATAAAAACATGCGTGGACGAATGTATGAAAAATATTTTCTATCGCTAAGAAAACGTATTCTTACTTATTTTGGTATAAAATCCACGAATTTGGCTCATACAGCGTTTGCAAATGTAAAATATCTTCAATGTATATTTATATTCTTATATATATATATATGTGTTTTTTTTTCTTCGATGGAGAATACACTGATATATCAGCTGTTGTAGAGCTAACAAGAATATTGCCCAGTTGGACGTTGAGTACTCAGAGTTGTTGTAGAGTTGATACATTATAGAATTGATGCAATATACCAAATCTGTATTGTGTGGTTGATGCAAATTCGAATAAATACGTTGTAGGGATAATCATAAGGCTTGATGGTTGTAGAGGTTCAATATTGCAAACTTGAGACTCTTGTACAGTTGGTGGGTTTCCAAGTTTATACAGATGAGAGATAAAGTTATTGTAAAGTTAAAAAACGAACTTGTAGCGTTGTAGAGATAAACATTGTGAAAACGAGACCTTTTCGAAAAATGTCTACAAAATGTGACCTACCCCCACCAGTGGAGTTTCCAGACCTGTATGTAAGATCGTCGTACCGGCTGACACAAGCTGACAGTTTGTAGCGATCCTACAGTTTCAAATTTTGCCACTACGCAGCTACAATTTTTCCAGTGTTTCTTGCAAGCAGTCGCTGAGGCATGCTTATGAAGACTAGATATAGGAGACCAAACTCTAATCGGGAGATAGTGAATGAAGTATACCCACAAATGCGAATAACAGGGATAGCGCATCGATCGAACAGACCTATTTATATATCATAATACATCGGTCGACGATGTGCAAGTGATCGGAGGAGCTTCTACCCTCACAACAGACCAGTCGTGAGAATATACTACTTTGAACGACTTTATTCGCTGATTTTTAAATGTTCACATGAAACTTTTAAGAGAAAATCTATTTCAATATAAAAAAATGAGCCTCTTAAGAAGTTAAATCATATCTGCACACACGAGTTCTACACAATGATGACTTTCATCAACATCTACTGGACGAAGGCTATGACTTGTATAATATACATAATGCTGACGAATTCAGTCTAGCCTGAAAATCATTGCCAAGACGCACTCTCGCAGGAAGAGATGACACTACAGCTGCTGGACGAAAATACTCAAGGATCGAGTCATTGTAATGTCTTGTTCGAATCCAACTGGGAGTCATGGATCAAAGCTGTTGATAATTGGAAAGACGAAAAAGCCCGGTTGTTCCAAAAACGATGCAAAGTTGCCAGTGACTTATCAAGGCCAGAAACGTGCATGGATTGATCGATCAATTTTCGAAGAGTGGTACAAAACCGAATTTCTTCTATCAGTCACAATAATGAAGGAAGGAGCGAATTATACATTTTTGCTCTTATAGGCACTGCACTTTCACACCCATCGTTTGAACTTTTAAACGCTATCGACAGCAGACGCATCGCGCTGTAATTGCCTTCAAACGTCACTGCGGTGATTCAACCAATAGATCAAGGAATTATTGAGGCCATGAAAAGACACCATCGGAAACCTTTTCTGCGGAACCTCGTTCTTAAAGAACTAACAGATACGGCAGGCATCATAGACTTTCTTAAAGGCCATTTGCCACACGCCAGAAAATTTCGACGCGGCGGCCCGTCATGGCGGTAGTGCAGAGCTTGCAGTTTTAAGCTACGAGCCGTCGCATACTACCGCCGGATGGCGCAGTGCTCGTTTTCTATAGGGCCTCGACGTTCACGCCGTGAACAAGTCCACAGTATTGCCAATCACCAAATTTATATGTAGTATTAATCTCTCTATTTAAGTGATGTACAGATACTTTATAAAATGTGTTTACTACTAATCCCGAGATCTATGTACAGGCTGTATGTGTTGTCTTATCCCAAAGCCTTCGCTTTATATCAATAAAAAAAGGCGCTATGTCCAAGAGTCGAGTCCCAATAGGCGACGATTGCTGCACGCGTGTGTATGTGTGTGTTCGCTACGCCGCTCGCGTGCAGAAAAAAGTACAGCAAAATAAAAAAAGCAAATTGAAGGTGTGAATCTCTAGTTTTGAGATCTTGAGCTCAAACATGTTTCGCATCAGCCAATTTTTAGTAGCCATCAAAAAACCAAAGTAAAAAAAAATTAAAAATTTTTGCTCAGCTTTCACAGTCTGCACGGACTTTAATAAATTTCTTTGAATGATCGGATTGAAAGGATCGTCTAGCTGGATTCTTCCCCTTTATTTTGAGCGGTGGGAGAGCTCTGTACGTTTTTTTCTCGCTGAGTTATCGATGTTCAAAGCAAAAATGACACTTTTTGCTTTGATGACTGATCACTCGGAGACTAATGGTCGCACAGAAAGAAACCAGAGGATGTTGGAAACTTTGAAGTATTCTCTATAAGATGCGTTTATCATGTTTTTATCAAGATTTTTTTTATGCGGGAAAATGGATTTTAAAAAACGTGAAAAATGGCACATTTACGAATATTCTTTTAACTAAGGATTATTTTGCCAATATCGAATAGATCAAAAACATTTTCGATTTCTTTATGACCTCAAAGTATCCTAAAAAAGCCCTTAAAAGTTTAAACCCCTGCGATTTTCTTTTCATTGTGTTCCGAATGATCGAAATTGTGGTTTTTGCCAAAAATCGATTAAAGGCTAAACCCACCACCTTTTATTCGTCTTTTGAGAATCACAATTTTTTTTGGCACTGATTCGAATTTCCGGTGCTGAAAAATGTTGATTGTTGAACAACGGGAACAAATTTTTGTTTAATGAAGAAAAAAAATAATAATTAAAAAAAGTTTTTTTTACAGAAAAAAAAATAATTAAAAAAAATCGAAAAAAAATTGTTCGATTTTTTTATAAAGCGCTGAACGTTTTTCATGATACGACGAGCGATTGGAGTTGTTGGAATTCACAGTTCTTTGAATGTGTGCGTGTGGAACACACACACAAAGAAGCGTAAATGCAACCGAGCAACCTCTACGTGGTATGCTTTAGGTTACGCTAATGCCGGTGGTGAATAAAATGTTTATAAAAAAATCTTGATCTAATGATCGTCGGACGTGTGCGTAGGGTGTCGTATCGCATCGTAGGGATGTAAATTGTACACACGCACACATTCAAAGAACTGTGAATTCCAACAACTTCAATCGCTCGTCGTATGATGAAAAACGTTCAGGGCTATAAAAAAAATCTAACAATTTTTTTTCGATTTTTTTTAAATAATTTTTTTTGTCAAAAACATGTTTTTTATTAATTTTTTTTTCATTAAACAAAAATTTGTTCCCGTTGTTTAACAATCAAGATGTTTTAGCACCGGAAATTCGGATCAGTGCCAAAAGAAATTGTGATTCTCAAAAGACGAATAAAAGGTGGTAGATTTAGCCTTTAATCGATTTTTGGCAAAAACCACAATTTCAATCATTCGGAACACAATGAAAAAAAATCGCAGGGGTTTAAACTTTTGAGGGCTTTTTTAGGATACTTTGAGGTCATAAAAAAACCGAAAATTTTTTTGATCTATTCGATATTGGCAAAATAATCCTTAGTTAAAAGAATATTCGTAAATATGCCATTTTTCACGTTTTTTAAATCCAGAGCTCTCCCACCGCTCAAATTAAAGGGGAAGAATCCAGCTAGACGATCCATTTAATCCAATCATTCTAAAAAATTTTTTAAAGTCCGTGTGGACTGTGAAAGATGAGCAAAAATTTTGAAAATTTTTTTTTAGTTTGGTTTTTTCATGGCTACTAAAAATTGACTGATGCAAAAAAATGTTGAGCTCCAGATCTCAAAACTAGAGATTCACACCTTCAATTTGCTTTTTTTTTATTTTGCTGTACGGCTATTTTTCGATGAGTAACAGCTAATTTAAAATGACCCTAAAATTGGCGTACTTTTTCAATATCCTTTAATTCTTTTGCCTAGTGTATATATATATATATATATATATATGTGTGTGTGTGTGTGTGTGTGTGTGTGTGTGTGTGTGTGTGTGTGTGTGTGTGTGTGTGTGTGTGTGTGTGTGTGTGTGTGTGTGTGTGTGTGTGTGCGTTTGTATCGAACCATACGCACAACTAAATTTAGCGACCATAGCACGCTTCGTAGCATGCGCTCGCTCTGCAATAGAGCGGAGAAATATTGTTGCATTGAACATTGTATGGACAAATGGGCTCGAATTGATCTCATTTTTCGACGACGGTCATCGGAGGAATTTTGATAAGGGTCGTAGTTTCTAGCAAACGGGGCTGCTAGAGACTCATCCTGTGGATGGCTCGTGATATTGTACCATCCTTGTTTAATTAATTGAATCAAATAAGCTCGAGCACGACTTATATTCTCGATGCAGCTTATTATCGATCAATTCGATTTCGGCCAAATACTCGAGCGAACGAGATCGCCTGAGATTCATTCTGCGGAAGAGTGGTAAAATTTAACGAGCAATGCCTATGGTTTGAAGGAATACGTTCAGCATTTTTTCTCTCTGCTGGGATTTAACTTCGGCAGGTTCTCTGCTGATCAAATTCTCTAGCAATGGTGATCACTAGAGTCCCGCTTCACATAAATACGGTGAAATTTTGCGATCGTGAATTGTTTAAACAAATATCATCGCTAGATTTAATTCTATAAGATCCTTCTCCGACAAGTCACGTTTACAACGTTACCGTGTTGACTTGTTGCACAAGAAATACTCATCCGTGACTCTATGCATAAAATCTTGGCATGGCAAGAGTCGAGCAAATGATTATGAATCTAAATTTGCTGTATTATTACTACTGTGGCATGCAAAACATTTGAAAACTTATTTGCAGGGTACAGGTGAGTTGCCCTCGGCAATCAGAGTTCGTGCTGCAAATATTAGGAGTACAACTTTGCAGTGACCGTTTTACTTAGAGAGCCACTGCGGCCGAAGTAGTGGCCCTAGCTCAATAAAAAAGTGGCATTTTAAACTAGAGGCTCTGCCAATGTAAACAATTTAAAAAAGCTAACGGATACGTGTATGCATTATAAAGTTATAGGCACTCAAACAGGGCAACCTACGAACCGAATTCTCAGCATTTGCGGGAGGTTATGATTTACTTCTTCAACATCAAGAAATCTGCGGCTGAGGCCCACCGTTTGCTTGTAGATGCTTACGGGAAGGATTCTATTAGTGGGAAAACGTGTCGGCGGTGGTTTCAACGCTTCAAAAGTGGAGATTTTGAGGTCGAGAACAAGCATGGTGGCAGAAGGCAGAAAGTTTTTGAAGACGCAGAATGAGCTGCTCAAACCATCCGAAACCATCACAGGGGAACTCTACCGACGTCAGTTGATGCGCTTGAGTAAGGCACTCAAAGAGAAACGGCCACAATTCAACGAAAGACATGACAAGGTGATACTGCAGCATGACAATGCCCGACCCCATGTTGCAAATGTCGTGAAAAAGTACTTGGAAACGCTGAAGTGGGAGGTTTTATCCCACCCGCCGTACTCTCCAGACATTGCCCCTTCCGACTTTCACTTGTTCCAGTCAATGGCACACGATTTGGCTGACCAGCACTTCGGTACTTACGAAGAAGTCAAAAATTGGGTCGACTCCTGGATTGCCTCCAAGGACCAAGACTTTTATCGACGCTGGGTTCGAATGCTACCTGAAAGATGGGCCGAGGTCGTAGCTAGCGACGGGCAGTACTTTGATTAAAAAATATGTAGCCACTTTTTTATAATAAAGCCTTAAACTTTTGAAAAAAACGGTCACTGCAAAGTTCTACTCCTTATATTTCCACAAATTCTTTCGATGACAAAAACTATTCACTCTATCACTGTTTTGAACATTTGCAAAACCCATTTGCATGTTATTCTTCTCACTTTCTCAGTGAATGACAGTCGACGCTGGATTTAGATCCCTAAATTCCTTCTTCGACAAGTAACATTCACTCCGCTATTATGTTAAGAGCTGTTGTATAGGAAATATTAATACGCTACATTATGCATAAAATTTCTGAACCAAAAGAATGGAGCACTAATTTGCAGGTTACTGATCAGTTTCCCTCACCGATCAAAGTTAGCCCTGCATACTTCCTTGAATTTTTTCACCGGCAAGAAATATTCACACTATCGCTGTGTGGAACATTCACAAAACCCATTCGCAGGTTATTCTTTCCATTTTCTCAGCGATAACAGTCAATGCCGGATTTAATTCCACGAAACCCTTCCCCAATCCCGAAGGAACATTCACACCGCTACTATGTTGAGGAACTGTCGTACAGGAAAGACTTGTATGCGACACTACGCGTGAAATCTTGGCACAGAAATAGTAGAGCATTAGATCATGAATCTAAACTTTTTGTAATATTACTACTTCGGCATGTAATTTGAAAACGTATTTGTAGGTTACTAATCTGTTTCCTTTAGCGATCAAACTTAGGGTTGCGAATCCTTCCTCAAATCCCTTCTTTGACGTGTTCACACTGCTACTGCGTTGAAGAACTTTTCGACGGGAAATACTTGTACCCGACGCTGTACATAAAACCAGCAGAAGCTGTTCACTCTGGCCCAGCATCCTGACACTGGGTACCATTCCTATGGCAATAAATTACTCGCGTGTTGTCCGGGATGTTTGATTGCGCTACAGTCCACTTCGTGGCGCTAGTAGTCATCTGCTCGTTTTCTTTTACGCATGCGCGTTCCATGCTCGATATAATAATATTAGGTGCGCAACTAAGTTCCCGCTGTTTTTCAAGATGTGGCTCCACTAGTAAGTGCTAGTCGATTGTGACATAACCAAAACGTCATGAACCAAGCTTAAACATATGGTAAACAAGCCGCTTTGACACATTAGTGATTTTGTTTTTGCGTCGTATACTTTTGGTTGTGTGAAAATGTCTGATTTTGTGCCAAACAATCGTCATTTGCGGGAAGTGTTGCTTTTCTTCTTTCATTCGAAGAAAACGGTGGCTGAAGCGTATCAAGAACTCCAAAAAGTTTACGGAGATGCTGCTCTAAGTGAAACAACGTGCCGTGATTAGTTCCATCGCTTCAAAGACGGCGATTTCGATGTTGACGACCGTTCACGTGAAGCAAGGCCAAAAACCTTCGAAGACGCTGAATTGGAGGCATGGCTCGATGAGGATCCGTGCCAAACGCAAAAAGAGCTTGCTTCAGCATTAGCAGTTACCCGCCAAGCCATTTCCAAGCGATTGCATGCGTTGGGAATGATTCAAAAAGAAGGAACTAGGATCCCTCATGATTTGAAGCCGAGAGACGTTGAGCGTTGTTTTTTCGCCTGTGAACAACTGCTCCAGCGGCAAAAAAGGAAGGGTTTTCTTCATCGCATCGTTACGGGTGATGAAAAATGGATTCATTACAGCAACCCAAAGAGAACAAAATCATGGAGACGGCCGGTCATGCTTCTACGTCCTCGGCTCGGCCGAATATTCACGTAGCGAAGGGTTTGCTGTGTATTTGGCGGGAATAGGGCGGTGTTATTTATTATGAGCTGTCGAAACCGAACGAAATCATCACTGGGGAACGGTATCGAAGTCAATTGATGCGATTGAGCCGAGCACTGGGCGAAAAGTGGCCACAATACGAGCAGAGGCACGAAAAAGTGATTTTACAGTATGACAATGCTCAGCCTTACGTTGTCAAACCCGTTAAAACCTACTTAGAAACGCTCAAATGGGAAGTTCTACCCCACCCGCCATATTCCCCAGATATTGCGCCGTCCGATTATTACTTGTTACATTCGATGGCACATGGTCTGCAGTGCCAGCAGTTCCGCTCATATGAAGACATCTCAAAATTGCTTGATTCGTGGATAGCCTCAAAAGATGAACACTTCTACCGTGACGCTATTCGAGCTCTGCCAGAAAGATGGGAAAAAGTTGTCGCTAGCGATGAGCAATATTTTGAATGATTCATTTGTAGCCATTTTTCACAATAAAGTGGCATTTTCATTAAAAAAACAGCGAGAACTTAGTTGCGCACCTGATAACATTTTCGGAGTATTTGAAGCATGGAGCCTAGATACCAGGAGGTTCAGCGAGGCCTCTCAACTCGTCCCCAAAACGAGAACGAGAAATTATGGCGCTGGGGTGCTCCGGCACCTATATGTATATAGATGTACGCTAAACATGGGTGCGATCTAAGACAGATCACAGAGGATGTACCTAATCTTCATTCGTGTTAAGGGATAACACCACTCTAGGATTTTGGAAAGACGTTTTCTTGCCTAAAAATACTGTCGAATCGGATTCGAAATACGACACGATAACGCGCCTTGCGCCCGATTCATGCGCACGAGTGGCGCTGCCCGCGCCCGAATGTTCCGAGACGCGAAGTTCCCGCGCATTCAGCGCGCGTATTCTTCTTCTCTTGTAACGTACTACGAGTCAAGAGTCGACGCGCGGATCTACGCCATCGCTTTGTTTTTTTCTTTTCATTACGAATTAAATTAGTCCTCAGCATCACAAATTCACGAGTCAGTTTTTATACTTGCCCCTTCCACCTGTCACAGCGACTCGAACAGGTTATGGGCCCAGGTAGTACGGCAAAAAGTGACGCGCCGTGAAATGTGTAATTTCTTAAAAGGGTTAGAAAAACACGTGGCTGAGAGAAGCGAAATTTTCGTGAATACGAATGAAAACATCTCAAAGACATTATGGCTTCGTCGCACGCGGTACGGATTGAACCGCTGAACAAAGAGAACTACGACACATGGAAGATCCAGATGCAAGCGCTGTTAACGAAGAACGAGGGGTGGGCGTACGTGAGCGGGCAGAAGGTCAAACCCGAGGTGTCAGCGGAAAATCAAGCGGAAGTGACAAGGTGGACAAACGAGGATGAAAAAGCGAAGGCAGATATAATTATCTCAGTAAAACCATCACAGTTGAAACAATTCAAGGAGTGTAGAACCTCGCGTGAGTTTTGGCTAAAGCTACAGTCAACTTATCAGTCGTCCGGACCAGCGAGAAAAGCTACGCTTATCAAATAGCTAACCTATCATCATATGCCAGAAGGTGAGGATGTTCGAGAACATATTTTGAAATTTTTCGACACCGTCGATAGGTTAAGCGAGATGGATGTTGAGATCAACAGAGATTTATTAAGTGTGATGCTATTGCAAAGCTTGCCTCCTTCCTTCGGAAATTTCCGGTGCGCCATCGAATCACGTGACACGTTGCCGTCTCCGGACACTCTGCGGGTTAAGATCATCGAGGAGAGCGATGCGCGCAAACATGAAACGCGTGAAGGCTCGTCGAGTGCGATGTTCGTGAAAAGGCACATTGGCCAAAGACCGAATGCGCTTAAGAGGAACGATTCCGAGTCCAAAGGAGACACCAAAGTTCAACAGACTTCTAAAAGGGAAAAATTCAAATATAGATGTTTTAGGTGCCACAAAATAGGACACAAGGCAAACGACTGTACGTCCAAAACGAAGGAAGCTGGAAGTGCAAATGCTGTCAACGATCTCAGTCTGTGCGTCTCGGAATCCTTAAACGTGATAAGCGGTGGACCACGTGGAGTATGGTGCGTCGACAGCGGATGCACGGCCCACATGAGCGGTGACGGCGAGTCCTTGATAAACGTCGACAAGCAGGCGGTCGGTAAAGTAAATCTCGCAAACGAGTCATCGACTAAAATCATGGGAAAAGGTTCGGTGTCCCTAAAAGTCGTGCACGATGGTCGAGCTATGAATGTCGATCTGAGCGAAGCACTACACGTCCCCGACCTACGTACGAACCTCCTGTCGGTCGGTAAAATATGTGATAAAGGATTAAGAGTAATTTTCGAAGCAGATGGCGCGTCGGTCGTCGATCCGAATGGAAATGTCGTCCTGAGAGCAGAACGGGCGAATGGCGGATTATACTATCTGCAAACTTCTCCCGAAAGTAGTGCCAATGTCGAATTGGACGGCAGAACGAGCACCGAGGATTCGTCAGCGGAAATATGGCATCGACGAATGGGCCACGTCAACTATCGTGACCTCATCAAATGCCATCGCGACAACACTGTTCGCGGAATGACTATCGGAAAATTCCGCGAAGACGCAATCTGCGAAATTTGTGTACGAGGAAAAATGTCAAGGTCACCGTTCCCGAAGAAGTCGACCAGGCAATCGGAAGTACTTGAAATTATCCATACGGATGTGTGCGGTCCGATGCGTACTGAGTCAATCGGTAAGTCAAGGTATTTTGTAACCTTTATCGACGACGCCACGCAATGGTGCGAAGTCCGCTTCATCAAGCGAAAGGATGAAGTCTTCCAGGCTTTTAAAGACTATAAGGCGACTGCTGAGAACCAGACTGGCAAGAAAATAAAGTATTTGCAATCCGATAATGGCCGAGAGTACCGAAGTGACGTTTTTGACTCGTTTTTAAGAGAGCACGGAATCGAGCGCAGGCTGACGATAACTCACACGCCGGATCAGAACGGCGTCGCCGAGCGAAAAAATCGCACGATATTGAATGCGACGCGCTGCCTCCTCATGCAGTCAAATGTGCCGGATTTCCTATGGGCTGAGGCCGTGAACACGGCGAACTACATTCTCAATCGTAGTCCCACCAGCTGCCTTGGCGGCAAAACGGCCTTTGAAAAATGGAAGGGACGAGTTCCGAACGTGAGTCATTTCCGGGAATTTGGTGAGAATGTAATGACACTGAAACGGGAATCCCAAAAGGACAAGTTCGAGTCTCGATCCAGGAACGGCATCTT
Source organism: Ophion slaviceki (assembly GCA_944452715.1). Classification (NCBI taxonomy): domain Eukaryota; kingdom Metazoa; phylum Arthropoda; class Insecta; order Hymenoptera; family Ichneumonidae; genus Ophion; species Ophion slaviceki. The sequence continues at coordinate 56,701,562 of OX101783.1, forward strand.
CGTGGGCTACTCCGAAACGTCGAAGGGATATCGCATTTGGCTTCCCAAGGAACGAAAGATGGATGTTGCCAGAGACGTCAAGTTCATGAACTTAAAGTCTGCTTCGTCGGAGATAAACAATCGGGACGATCTATTATCACCGGAAATGGTCGATTCCGAGGATATTGAATTGGAGATTCAAGTAGAATCGCCGATGGTCTTCGCCCGCACGGAAGAAATTCCATGCGAAGATGAGGAACACGTCGGCGACTCAACTCAAGAAGAGGATGAACTCGAGGAAAACGACCGAGATCGTGGGGAGCCTACACGGGGGCGGGGTCGTCCTCGTATCGCACGTACTGGACACAGGGGGAGACCAAAAAGGGTTTATCATCCTGCGATTCGAACGGAAAAACTCGAGGAGGCGGCGGGACTCGCAGAGGTGCCGATCATGGAAGCCATTGAGGGGCCGGACGCTGCAGAGTGGTACGACGCGATAGCAAGTGAGCTGAAGTCACTCTTGAAAAATGAAACTTGGCATCTCATCACTAGACCTGAAAAAGAAAAGGTGATTGGAAGTCGAATTGTTTTGAGAAATAAATTTCGCGAGGACGGGACGCTGGAGCGGAGGAAAGCCCGCGTAGTGGCAAGGGGATTCACACAGCAACCTGGCGTCGACTTCAGCGACACCTTCGCACCGGTTGCGCGTATAGAGTCGGTGCGCATGCTCATGGCCCTCGCTGTGCAACACGATATGATCGTGGAGCAACTCGATGTCACCACTGCATACTTGAACGGTCGATTAGACGAAAGAATCCTTATGGAGATCCCAACGCATACCCTGCGAGGACTGGAGAGTCTGATAAACACAGAACCCAAGAGCAGTGCTGTTCGAAAAAAGACGATGGAGATGATGCGCGAGTTGCAAGAGGGCAATAAGGTTTGTCTCTTAAATAAAGCTCTTTACGGACTTCGCCAGGCGGGTCGTTGCTGGAACATCGAACTATGCAAGTGCCTGGCGGACTTCGGCGCGGTCAAGTCTTCGGCTCATCCATGCGTGTTCTACAAGGGTGAGGGGGAGAAAACGGTGCTCATCGCAACTTACGTGGACGATATTGTGATAGCTTCCCGTGACAAAATGGAGCTTGCCAACTTGAAACGACATCTGTCAAACAGATTCGCAATAAAGTGTCTCGGGCCTATCAATTACTGCCTCGGCATCGAGTTTGCCCGCGACGAACAGGTCGCATCGATGAAACAGAAGGGCTACATCCGGGAAATTCTCGAAAGATTCGGGATGAGTGACGCGAACGCTGTAACGACTCCACTCGATCCCAACGTGAAACGGGAACCATGCGTCGAAAAGGAGGATGAAGTACGAGACGTTTTTCCCTATCGGGAGCTCATAGGAGCGTTGATGTACCTGGCCGTTTGTACCAGACCGGACATAAGCTACACGGTCAGTTATTTGAGCCAGTTTTGCACGTGTTTCGACAGTACGCACTGGTCTGCAGCAAAACGCGTATTGAGGTATCTCAAGGGAACGTCGGACATCGGTCTCGTCTACAAGAAGAGTGAAAAACCCATCGAAGGTTACGTGGACGCCGATTGGGCGAATTATCCCATAAGCAGGAGATCTTACACAGGATATACCTTCGTTTTGTCCGGATGTCCCGTATCCTGGGAGTCGAGGAAGCAGTGTACTGTTGCACTGTCGTCGACTGAAGCAGAGTATATGGCGCTGTCCGAGTCAGCAAAACAAGCCTCCTACCTACGACGGTTTCTTTCGGAACTGGGAGTTTTTCGAGCTGACGCAATCACAATCTATTGCGACAACAATGGTGCTCGGAGACTCGCCGAGAACCCGGTCTTCCATGCTCGTACCAAGCATATCGACGTTAGACACCATTTCGTGCGAGCAGCGGTCAACAGCGGTGTTGTGAGCATTAAACACGTCCCGACTCCTGAAATGCCGTCGGACTTTTTAACGAAAGCGTTAGCAACTCCGAAATTCCGGAAGTGTCTGGATCTTCTGGGTCTGCAATAGCAGCAAGGATCGGTCAAGGCACATTATCATCTCGAGGGGGAGTGTCGAATCGGATTCGAAATGCGACACGATAACGCGCCTTGCGCCCGATTCATGCGCACGACTGGCGCTGCCCGCGCCCGAGTGTTCCGAGACGCGAAGTTCCCGCGCATTCAGCGCGCGTATTCTTCTTCTCTTGTAACGTACTACAAGTCAAGAGTCGACGCGCGGATCTACGCCATGGCTTTGTTTTTTTCTTTTCATTACGAATTAAATTAGTCCTCAGCATCACAAATTCACGAGTCAGTTTTTATACTTGCCCCTTCCACCTGTCATAGTGACTCGAACAAATACTATGCACGATAGTCCTGTAGCGATTTTTTTTGTGTAAAGGTTCAATTATAGATTTGGCCGGAGCGCCTCGGAGCACGCGCTGAGTTGCTCGTACAACTTCAAACGCGTTTTTCTCGAAACCACTTTTTTCAATCTCGGAAGACAGATTACTCGACCACCTTTGCATGCATCGATTTGAAATTTTGATAGCAGCTTCACAATCACATTCTCTATGGGAGTACGTAGCCGTTTTTTGATTAAATGCAAACTTTTTTTAATAAACAATTTACTGCTTTTTTGGCAAAAGATCGATTTATTTCCTTCAAAGTGCGCTATTTTTTCAAACTTTGAAAGCAAATTTCCAGGTAGTCTCATAACTAATAATATATAAATTTATTTTTTGATTTTTGTTTCAGGTCTTATATTTTACGAGAAAACCGTTCTTCCGTGAAGCTATTTAAAAAAAACACGTTTTTCTAGATGGGCTGTATCGCCGCCATTTTGAGTCTGAGTTTAAGATCTTTTCTCGCTTTCGCGTTTTTTTTCCGAACCGTCATTAGGAAATTATGAATCGGCGGATATTTCGACGTTTGATGTCGCGATCGGTCTGTCGTGAGGTTAGAAACTCATCCGATGACTTTCACCTCGTTGACCAATATATTACTATATATGTAGGTGCCGCTGCACCCCAGCGCTATCACTTCAACACATTTTCGGGGACGTTTTTTTCAGCGTCTTTGCATTGCCGCTGAACCTCCTGGTATCTAGACTCCATGATTTGGAGTTTTACGCGTTTTACGGTTCTGTCGTGACTTGTGGATTGTGAGTACAATACAATTTTCAGAACATTTTACATGTCGAAAAATCAATCCGCGATCTGTGAAGTGTAGTTTTTGTTTACCATGACATACCTTCTGTATTGTGTGTAGGTTATAATTATCAAACGACGAAGAGCGGCAATTAGTTTGAGATAAATCATGCCGACACGCATCGTCTCTGGTTGTACCTCAGGGTACAAATCAAACCCAGAAAAGGATTTTTTTTCACAATTCCCAAGAATCCGCAAAGTGAGAATTTGTGGAAAATAGCTGTGCGGCGAAAGAGCAGTTGTGTGAAAAGTGGAAGAGTAGTTTGCGAGAAGTATTTCCAGAAAACCGAAATCATTTGGGAACGCCACTTTCTAAGTCCCGATGGAAAAGTGCCTCGAATAGTAAGTCGAATCATTTTTTTTGTCGTAACCCGAATTCTTATTTTTTTCCTATTACATTCGAATTATGACAAAAATTTCAGGGGAAGTACAAAATCCCTCACTTAAAACAAGTAAATGTCCCATCGCTATTTCCGTGGACCAAGACAGAACAGCTACAGTCAGAAAATGTGTTGACAAAAAATGAAACGGCAGAAAAAAATCGAAATTTTGTACCACGTCAAAATATTCAAGGTTCATTTATGTATTATAAAGAAAAAACCGGTCATTTTGTTAAAATGTATATTAAATGTTGATATTTTGAATTTAAAAATTATTCAAGGGAAATTAATATATTTTTCCTCGTATTTATAAGTATCGATTTATTTCTCGAAATTTTCATGCTTGTTAGAAACCGACACGCACGCATACACTTACTTCCCGATCTCTAACTGCCAAAAACAAATACATTTCTAGTTACATAATTTTAAACGATTGAAATAATTATATTATAATAATGATTATCATAAACATTTTCTCCATTGTTTGGTGGGTTCGGCTGGTTCAGGTTATATGGCATATATATAGTTATCGAGCAGGTGACTACCAGCGCCACACGTGGCAGCGATTGAAAATAAAAACGACGGACATTACGCGAGCCATGTATGACTGATGGTGACTGACGGTACGGCTGTCCAACAACTTCTAACCCGGCAAAAAAAGTTCATGTCTGACTGGATATGTTCATATATGTTTCAGATTATGTCATGTGTGTATCAGATATATTCATTTCTGACATTTTACAGTATCATATATGATTAGGTCTGATCATATTCCACATCATATATGCATATATAAGATCATATCTGATCAAACACGGTATCTGGCCTGACCATACATGAACTCATATCTGTTTACATCTGGCTAAGTACCAAGGCGAGTTGATACCGTAAATTCGTATCTGAACATACATGATGTGATATGTGAACGTATCTGTTCGTATAAGATCATATCCGATCAAATACGGTACCAGACTCTGCTATATAGATCTCATATATGTTTTTATCTGGTCAGGTACCAAGAAGAGTTGGTAGCGTGAAACCATATCTGAACATATATGATGTGGTATATGAGCAGGTAGGCATGTAAAATTTTATCCCATCAGATACGATACCAAACCTGGAAAATATACGAAGTCTTATACACTCGTACCTTATCGTATATGCAGTTCAGTTGTTCACACATGAAAACGTCCAACGGGGTCGGGGACTTGGCCGAATTTTTTTGTGGTGAAACAGGCCCCCTAGCACCTCACGTGATTAAAGTAGTAGGACGCACTACTCGGAAAATTCCGAGAAAAATCGATTCAAAGTTTCTTAGGCGCCTTATGAGTTAAAAATGTCAAACACTTGTCGAGCCGTCGTCTAGTCTAGACGGTTAGGGCCCGGTCTTTTGCGCCGGAGGTCTCGAGTTCGATTTCTCCTTCGGATCTTATTTTTTTTCTTTTTTTTGCTCTCCCAACAATTATTCAAACCGTTTTTCATCCCTACATTATTTTAAAAAAATTATTTACATTATTTTTTAAAAATTATTTTCATTTTTCTAAATTATTATTATTTTTTCTTATAAAACAATTCATAACGGTCGATTTTTTTTATTTTTCATTGTTAAAGTATAATTGATGGTGAATTATTGAATGGTTTTTTATACAATCTTCCCGGGAATTAATTTCACGATTCTGCTCTAACAATTCGCTGCAATTTATTAGAAACATTTTCATGAATGTTAATGGAACATGTTTTTGTACGGATGTATTGCAATCTCCCTGCTATTGTAAAAAATCCGCTTTTATATGTTGCGCAAGATGTCGCAAAAATTATTGCTTTGTTTGTTTCACCACTGCGGTTTTTGTATATAATTATTATACGAATCAAAATTGAATTTTGATTCATATAATAAAAAAAAAGATCCGATGGAGGAATCAAACTCGAGACCTCCGGCGCAAAAGACCGAGCCCTAACCGTGTAGACTGGACGGCGGCTCGAAAAATGCCTGACATTTTAAACTCATAAAGCGCCTAAGAAACTTTGAATCGATTTTTCTTGGATTTTCCGAGTAGTGCGCCCTACTACTTCAACCACTTGAGGTGCTAGGGTTCCTCTTTCACCACCAAAAATTCGGCCAAATCCCCGACCCCACGGTCGTGCCGTCTCCCTGTAAATATATGAAACGATATATGAGGATATGAGACGATATCCGATCAGATACGGTACCTCACCTGACTGTATTATATGGGATCATGTGAGTTACTATATTATCGTTAATTATTAACACGTCAAGTGATGACGTGTTAATAACCCCGCTCTATATATGTAAACATTTTAATATCTTCAGGACTGCTCTAATAAGGTTTGCTCTGTTTCAACAGGGTAAGATTTGGTCTGATATAGTCGGAGTCATATCTGGTTTGATAGTTCAGATAAACTATGATTCTATCATATGGGCAGGTCTATTGCTCATAGATGTCTAGGTCTACTGGGATCCACGGTATTTTATTCTTCTACATTCAGATCTGGTCCGGTAGGATCAGATCTGTCTGACATTATCAGATTTGGTCTAATAAGATTATATCTAGCTGACATGATCAGATCTGGCCCAATAAAATCAGATCTGGTCCAACAAGTTCAGCTCTTGCCTGGGGATTGAATCTGGTTAGACCTGCTGCGATATGGACGGGTCTGCTCTCAAAATTATAAAAATGGCTCTGATATGATCATACATGCTCAGATATAAGCATACACGATCTGTCATGACACTACATGATCAGATCTGGCCATTTTTCTTGTCTGATCATATTTGGTTCCACAGATATGATTCAGATACATTCAGATATATTCAGATATGCACTTTTTTCCCGGGAACTGACAACGGAATAAAAGTCTCGATATCCCGATAGCGTGAGTGTGGCAGCACTGAAAATAATAATAATATGTGCGTCCCTCTGCCGGCAAAACATATTCGGTCATTCTTGTAACCACTTTGACTGCGATCCCATTATATCTTCAATTACATTTTATCTTCAATTTTTCAATACATTTCTTTTTTAACTATTTCTTCCCTTTCTTTCTGTTGTTTAAAAAAATTATATTACAGCGTAGTTCTGATCAATTGTTATTGTTTTTTACAATGTCAAGTTGTAGTGTTTTAATTTCTTGATATAGCAAAAGAAAAAGCCAATGTAAATTTCATCGTTTTTCTATAAATGAAGAACTGTAAGTACAGATGTATTAAAATATAAATACAAAATTTGTAGACTAAACCTAAATTAGAAAATACTGATTTTTATTTGAAAAACTGATTAATAATTGACGACTAAAAGTGTTTTTAATCATTTAACTGAATTTACTAATGTTATTTTTAAAAATTACTTATAGTGCACATATTCGTCTCGATACGTTGACATCGTTATCAAATATTGGAAGAAATACAGAATCAGCTCGCCTTTCTGAAGAGTAAGATAAAAGTAAATCATCAATACATAACTGTTAAATTTTAAAACTAATGTCTCTTCCCTTTCTAGGCATTGTTGTTGTCATAGAACCGAAACATGCCAGTTGAGATCTACAAAGAAATATTGGAAGAAATAAAAAATCAGTACGCCATTTTCAAGAGTAAGTTATTGAAATTTTTATAAACGATTTGTTGTTTATGCTTTCTTTCAAAATTTTGACACCTTTGTTTTGCATAGACTTCCAAAGTGAGCGCCAGTAACATCCCAGGTCATAGCTGAATAGTTATTTGTACGCATATATAATTATTTATACTCATATATAGCATTATATACAATTATATTGTGAGAGAATAGCTGACTTGACTGCTATCGGCACACGAAATTACTGTAAAAATCCAGGAACTATAGCTTTTGTGTAGTTACGTTGGTATCGCTTATGTACTCGGGCTGACAAAATTCGGCTCTGATAGCATTGAGTAAACAGTCCTTGCATAAAACCTTGGCAGCGAAATAGCGGAACACACAATCGCGAATATTAATTTAAACCGAACGCTCCGGCTTTCGACCTGTCAAAAACCAATTGTTCTGGAAGGATGCGAGCGCGGTCGGTAAAAACGGAACTATGCGAACCGCGCGCCGCCGGTAAGAAAACAGATTAGCTAAATTAGCGTGACGGTAGGTAACATTTTAAGGTTTGTTGGTACATTTTGTAAAAAAATTCAAAGTGACTTTTCTCCGCCATTTGTTCATGAAAACAGGTAAAACAAAGCTTAAAATGTGTGTTTTTTCACAGTGTAGAGCAGTCCCCTGATACTGGCCTACTATTCCTATCCGATAAACAAAAACGCGTTTTGTCGCGGCTTTTTAGTTCTTGAAATCGCGACTACCTAGCGTTGGCTGTTATGAGACAGCCTTCGACTCTAAATACTACAATCAGCTGAACGATTCGATACTTTTGTGGCTTTCGTGCTGTTATCGTTATTGCGACGTTATTTATTGTGTTAAAGTCGTAAAGTGAATGAACGTTGTGAAAATACAAAAAGAATTTTATTAAAAAAAAAGTTTCTATGGTGATATGCCGACGTGCATGGTCCCGGGCTGTACTTCCGGGTATTTTACGGTTATATGGTTAATGTGATTCTTGAAAACTGGCGTAAGTATATTGAATTGTTTAGTCATTTATTAATCCATTTATTTCGTTAAATGATGGTTTTCGACTTTGAAACACAACTTTGACGTGCAGTAGTATGCATGTAAAATATTCGAAACACTGGTGCAACATACATATACAGGTTGTCCCTCTTATCTCTGCCACCCGAAATAAGTTGGTAATTATCGACGTCGCAAAAAAATGTTCTAGACAATAGCTGTACGGTGTAAGGGGGCCATCAAATGCGACCAATCTTTTTTATTTCGGTGGAGGCGCTGATACAAAGTGAAGGTCACCTCCACTTCTTTAAATGGAGTGGTCCATTTTTTTTCAATTATCTTGAGGAGCACCTCAAGTCGCATAAAAAACATAAGGGGGTCGAAGTCGTTCAAGGTCGTTATCTATTTGGTAGTGATCCGAGATATTTATATTTTTATCATCGATACTGACTTTGAATAACCTTGAACGACTTTGAACCCCTAATGTTTTTTTTTATGCGGCTTGAGGTGTTCCACAAGATGGTCGACAACAAATTTACCATTCCATTTCAAAAAGTGCAGGTGACCTTCACTGTGCGTCAGCGCCTCCACCGAAATAAAGAAAATTGGTCGCATTTGATGACCCCCTTAACACCGTACAAGTTTTGTCTGAAACATTTTTTTGTGACGTCGATAATTACCGAGTTATTTCGGGTGGCAGAGATAGGAGGGACACCGCAAGCGTGCAAAATGTAGTTTTGAGAAAAACATGTTTAAAGTTCCGAACTACGAATACTCAATAATTGTAGTGATTTCCTGGCTGATTAGCAATTTCAAAGCCACACGATAGTCTTTCAGCGTCTTCATAGAGCCAATTTTGCTCCTGCAGCTGCCTTTTCGCGGTTTACCAGCTTCTTTCGTCGATAATGAAGTGTGCCGCTTCTGTCGTATCACTCAATGCTGATCCGTATAGACAGCATGCATTTTGATTTGCTGTCGAATAATAATATCCAAAGTACTCATTATGCGCAAAACCGAATCATATTCGTCATTGAACAGTCCGGCGGCTAAATATGCGGCAATTCCAACGGTAAGAGCAGAATGCAGATTTTTTGGAGAAAAGCGCCAGACGGTCGATTTAAAATTGTCGTTTGCATTCGGTGTATTCAATAAATCGATATCTGTGTAATGGATTTCAAAAAATGTTCCTCATTGTAAGAACTAGAAAGTCTTCTTCCACTAGCGCTTGCATTTTCACTTGTACTTTGTTCTTCAGCTTCTCTGTCTTTTGATGTAAATTGATGTCCTTGGAAATATTTTATACGTGTTTTCACTGCTAGAGATGGATCAAACATCTGCTCTACCCAAAGTAACGGTACAAGTATTTTAACCAATGAGAGTTATGAGGGTGAACTTTTAAGCGGTCCCTTAAATCTGCGGCGTACTCCGGCTAAGCGGTGAGGTGAGTCACGCTTGCAAGCAATAACTTCGGAACAGTTACGAATTTCCGTTTAAAACTTTACCACAGTATACTTGGGATAACGAACTAATAGTTCACGTGAAGAAAACCGATTTTTTAATGCCGCTACCCGCGCAAAAATGTGACCGGGCATACTTTGTGTCGGGCGCTGACCAGACTTGCTTTGTCCAATTTACCTGCCCGGGCCCTCCCATGGAACAAAACCATGGCTTACCCGTATGTTTGGAAATTACGATCTTTTGGCCGGCATACATTACGAGGAAGTACATTCTCCCGTTATGTCTACCCGGCCAGAACATTGACATTTCCCGAAAAGTGGAGCCTGTCTTCAAGAACTGTGTAAAGCTACTTTGGTTTTCATCTGATCAAAGATATTTATAATTGATTATGATGAAACTAATGCATCTGTTGTAATTAGAGATGGGCAATAATATAATCGAATAAAATCAAATTATATTAGGACTTGGAATTAATTCAGAGCGTTTTTTTAATGAAAATAAATTATTTTAAATGAAAATAAAAAAAAATACATTAACCCATTAACGCCCAAGAATCGCGATTTTTTCCTTCATTTTCAAGCCAGATTTTTATTATATAAAATAAATTATAAAAAATGAACAGATACGTTTCCTAGTATTCTCGAGTGTGCTCTTTCAGAATCTGGGGTCAAAATCGGGTTTTGTGCATTAGGAAAAAAAAATATGGCGGCTTTTACACAAAAAAAAAACAGGAAAAATCGATGACACTTTTTTTTCAATTTTTTTTTTCATATCGAAGCCGTTGAAAAGTCCGGTTTTTTTTCAACCATGGGTGCATAGAATAGTGACGATTGGACAATACATTTTTTTAATTCGTCGTTATCAACCTTTTCACCCCCAAAATGGCGCTTTTCACCCGCCCAAATAGGGTTTTACAATCGGCACAGTAATGGCCCACGACTGGTTGCCAGAGAACAAACGATGACGCGGTAATGGCTATATAAACGGGCCAGATCCGCACCATGCATGGTTGGTAATGGTAAACCATGAATGGCTGCTAAGACTGGGCCAACTATCATACGCCCATATTGGCCCAGCAACGGCTGCCGGATCTTCTGCCGGAAATGAAAAACAAAAAATTGACAAATTATGAATATAAAAATTCTAGTAGTATCTTTTTTGTTTTCTTCTGCTTTACTTATGTCCATGTACATAGAATAATTGCATTAAAAATGCTTTCTGCATTGTTCAAGTTTTTACCTTTCATCGGGATCGAACCTGCGCCTTTCGTTCTAGTGTCGAGCGCTCTACCGACTTAGCCATTCTAACACTTACAGAATCCATCGTGTGTTCGTTTCTTACTTTGATGCCGATAATTTTATTCGTGACATTAAAGTTTACCGACAATTTTGTTGGTCCATTTAGGCTGTAAAAATAACTCGCTCGTTTTGGGTGAAGTTCCGAAAAGCATACTCCTCTGATCGAGCTGAAATTTTGCACCGAACTTCCTCTCATTATCCTAAGAGAAACCGTTAACGGATTTTTGACGACTAGCAATAATTTTCCATATATCGCATTGTAAAGTTTATTATTTCACGCCATACGAGTATATCTATATACCCGATAGATACCCCCCACTCCTCCGGCCGCGCTGCTTCCTGGCAAACAGTGCTCGCCCGTATGTGCATATCACTTGCCATGTAGGATGGCTTTGTTTGGGTTTATTTAATATAGTAGAAGCACAGTACAATAAATAATTTTCAATATACGATATATCGAAAACTATTGCTAGTCGCCAATATCCTTTTAAAGGTTCTCTTAAAATATTGAAAAGAAGGTCGGTGCAAAATTTCAGCTTCATCAGTGGGATATGCTTTTCGAAACCTTATCCCTTGTTTTTACGTGTTAGAGTTTAACGACGTGCATTTGCAAAACGCCCAAAAACAAACCATCAATGGCTGGAATAGATCTGGCAAGCCGTTCATCCGCCTACGATACCCCAATGCTGATCGCCATATTATCGGTGCGATGGTATTGGCCCACCAATGGCTGGCATAGATCTGGCAAGCCGTTCATCCGCCTACAATACCCCAATGCTGATCGCCATGTTATCGGTGCGATAGTATTGGCCCACGAATGGCTGGCATAGATCTGGCAAGCCGTTCATCCACCTACAGTACCCCAATGCTGGTCGACGAATTATTGGCCGATTATCAGCAAACCGTTTAATGGCTGAATGCTGGCATTTTTGTTACGACAGGCGACCCTATATGGGCCCTGAGTGACACGAAAAATTTCACGCTCGGTGTCCCAAATGAAAAGTAGGTGGATTTGGACGAAAATTGGTACTCGGAGGTTTTTGAGGTCGTTGATTATGATTCTGTTCTCAAAATTCCGAAATTCAAAATGGCGGATCCAATATGGCGGACACAAATACAAAAGTTCATTTGAATTGGATAAAACGTGGCACTCGGAGGTTTTCGAGGTCGCTGATTATGATTCTGCTCTCAAAATTCCGAAATTCAAAATGGCGGATCCAATATGGCGGACAAAAATGCAAAAGTTCATTTGAATTCGATGGAATGTGGCACTCGGGGATTTTCGAGGTCGCTGATTATCATTCTGCTCTCAAAATTCCGAAATTAAAAATGGCGGATCCAATATGGCGGACACAAATGCAAAAGTTCATTTGAATTGGATAAAACGTGGCACTCGGGGGTTTTCGAGGTCGCTGATTATGATTCTGCTCTCAAAATTCCGAAATTCAAAATAGCGGATCCAATATGGCGGACAAAAATGCAAGAGTTCATTTGAATTGGATAAAACGTGGCACTCGGGGGTTTTCGCGGTCGCTGATTATGATTCTGCTCTCAAAATTCCGAAATTCAAAATGGCGGACAAAAATGCTAAAGTTCATTTGAATTGGATGGAATGTGGCACTCGGTGATTTTCGAGGTCGCTGATTATCATTCTGCTCTCAAAATTCCGAAATTAAAAATGGCGGATCCAATATGGCGGACACAAATGCAAAAGTTCATTTGAATTGGATAAAACGTGGCACTCGGGGGTTTTCGAGGTCGCTGATTATGATTCTGCTCTCAAAATTCCGAAATTCAAAATAGCGGATCCAATATGGCGGACAAAAATGCAAGAGTTCATTTGAATTGGATAAAACGTGGCACTCGGGGGTTTTCGCGGTCGCTGATTATGATTCTGCTCTCAAAATTCCGAAATTCAAAATGGCGGACAAAAATGCAAAAGTTCATTTGAATTGGATGGAATGTGGCACTCGGGGATTGTCGAGGTCGCTGATTATCATTCTGCTCTCAAAATTCCGAAATTAAAAATGGCGGATCCAATATGGCGGACACAAATGCAAAAGTTCATTTGAATTGGATAAAACGTGGCACTCGGAGGTTTTCGAGGTCGCTGATTATGATACTGCTCTCAAAATTCCAAAATTCAAAATAGCGGATCCAATATGGCGGACAAAAATGCAAGAGTTCATTTGAATTGGATAAAACGTGGCACTCGGGGGTTTTCGCGGTCGCTGATTATGATTCTGCTCTCAAAATTCCGAAATTCAAAATGGCGGATCCAATATGGCGGACACAAATGCCAAAGTTCATTTGAATTGGATAAAACGTGGCACTCGGGGGTTTTCGAGGTCGCTGATTATAATATAAAATAAAATTTATATGAATATGAATTTATTTATATGAATATGAATTTATTTTATTATATTTATTATATTTTTATAAATATAAATTTTATAAAAATAAAATTTTATAATTTATATTTTATATATTTTATAATTAAAATATAAATTTATATTTTATAATTCAACGTTTCAATGTAAAATACGTTGATATGTTTTGTCATGTAGAAAAAAAGCTATTGTGACACATATTATACCAGTCGAAGAAAGCGATGACATTTTGTCAGTAAAATATCAAGAAAAAACTAATATTAATCAACTGATCAGAGCTGGAAATTATCTCTGTAAGAAACCCAATAATTGTAATCAAATTTGGTAAATATATTGCATCAATACATAATTTGTTAACTTTTAATAAACAATCTTTTGATTCACCTGCTTCCATACGCGAATAAAACCAAAGAAAACTTTTTCTACATCTAATCATATATGAAGCCATATAAAGATATATACAATTATATGTATTTCAAAAGAAAATAAAAGTACTCATATACAGTCATATACAATTTTATATACCGTAAATAAAAATTTCACGTGTATATATAACTATATACAACACTATATTGAATTATATATAACTGTATATGATATTATATCTAATTATATAAACTCCCTATAAAAATAGTATCTCCATGTATCATTATATACAGAACTATGTATAATTTTAGCAAATCAAATTTGATTGAAGTACATTTATATCGGATTATATATACGAATGTATAGAGTTATATACAATTATATATAAACCTATATATAAATATATATGATTGTATATCATTTTTATATAATCTTATCGAAGTATATACAATCATTTTTACTCGGGTATTTTATCGAAAAATGTGAATTTATGAATTCTAAAGACAGATTTATAATCAGCGACCTCAAAAACCCCCGAGTGCCACGTTTTATCCAATTCAAATGAACTTTTGCATTTTTGTCCGCCATATTGGATCCGCCATTTTTTATTTCGGAATTTTGAGAGCAGAATCATAATCAGCGACCTCGAAAACCCCCGAGTGCGACGTTTTATCCAATTCAAATGAACTTTTGCATTTGTGTCCGCCATATTGGATCCGCCATTTTTAATTTCGGAATTTTGAGAGCAGAATCATAATCAGCGAGCTCGGAAACCCCCGAGTGCCACGTTTTATCCAATTCAAATGAACTTTTGCATTTGTGTTCGCCATTTTTAATTTCGGAATTTTGAGAGCAGAATCATGATCAGCGACCTCGAAAATCCCCGAGTGTCACATTCCATCCGATTCAAATAAACTTTTACATTTTTCGCCGCCTTATTGGATCCGCCATTTTGAATTTCGGAATTTTGAGAGCAGAATCATAATTAGCCACCTCTAAAACCCCCGAGTGCCACGTTTTATCCAATTCAAATGAACTTTTGCATTTGCGTCCGCCATATTTGATCCGCCATTTTGAATTTCGGAATTTTGAGAACAGAATCATAATCAGCGACCTCAAAAGCCTCCGAGTACCAATTTTCGTCCAAATCCAAATACTTTTCATTTGGGACACCGAGCGTGAAATTTTTCGTGTCACTCAGGGGGTGAAAAGCGCCATTTTGGGGGTGAAAATGTTGATAACGACGAATTAAAAAAAATTATTGTTCAATCGTCACTATTCTATGCACCCATGGTTGAAAAAAAACCGGACTTTTCAACGGCTTCGATGTGAAAAAAAAATTTGAAAAAAAAGTGTCATCAATTTTTCCTGTTTTTTTTTGTTTAAAAGCCGCCATATTTTTTTTCCTAATGGACAAAACCCGATTTTGGCCCCAGATTCTGAAAGAGAACACGCGAAAATACTAGGGAACGTATCTCTTAATTTTTTATGATTTTTTTTATATAAGAAAAATCTGGCTTGAAAATGAAGGAAAAAATCGCGATTCTTGGGCGTTAATGGGTTAATGAAAGTATTGTCCCTCGCTTTCTACTACTTTTGACCATCTTTCGGGCAGGGTACGAATACCGTGTCGAAAGAACGCCTCGTCTTTAGATGCAATCCACGAATCGACCCATTTTTGACAATCTTCGTAAGAAGTGAACTTCTGCTCAGACAGGCTATGAGCCTTCGAATTTCTTCTCAGACAGGCTATGAGCCATCGAACGAAACAAATGGTAATCAGAAGGAGCGATATCTGGAGAATACGGCGGGTGGGGTAGGACTTCCCATTTAAGCGTTTCCAGATATGTTTGTACCGGTTTTGCGACGTGCGGACGAGCATTGTCGTGCAGCATAATGACTTTGTCGTATCTTTCGGAGTATTCCGGCCGTTTTTCTTTCAATGCACGGCTCAAGCGCATCAATTGTAGTCAGTAGCGATCCCCAATTATGGTTTCATTCAGTTTCAGCCGTTCATAATAAATCACACCCCTTTGATTCCACCAAATACAGAGCAGGAGCTTAGACCCATGGATATTTGGCTTTGCCACTGATGTTGATGGTTGGCCGGACCTAACCCATGGCTTCCTGCGCTTCGGATTGTCGTAATGGATTCATTTTTCATCACCAGTGACAATTCGATGCAGAAAACCGAAAAAAAGCGGGAAGTGAAACTCCCCGCAAAAACACTTTATTCGGCACAAATGTTGACATATTCAATAAATTATAAAGTGTTGTTATTTACGATTCAAAGAGAGGTTATGTACAGCAAATGACATTCAATGATAGCTGTTTCACGATAAATACATTACTGTCGGTAACAACGAAATACTGTACTATCTACGACATCTCTTGTAAAACGCTACGAATTAATTCCAATACCTAATAGATTATCCCAGTAATGTGTGCTTAAACCTTACATTAATTTCTCATTGAGCGAGTAATGGATGACTGAAACATGATTTAATTACACACTGACCTGGTAATGGATAATTGAAACAAGATTTATTTACACACTACACACTCAATGGATAATTGGACTCTGTTAAATTAAGAATTACATTGAGCATTGAATAACAATTGTAATTTAATTACAAATGTAAATTGATTACAATTGTAATTTAGTTCCAGATTTTATTTAATTATATTTGTAATTTAGATACATTTATATGATTCGGATGGGAGTAAATGTTAAGGGGCTATACTAATATGACACTTTTAAAAAATCAATTTTTTTGCCTTCTTCAACAGTTTATACTTTCAAGAATATCATTATCATTTATATCAATATCATTTTATCTTGTGAAAATCGAGTTAAATATTTAAACGCGTTTTTCTCGAAATGAGATTTTTCTAATTTGCTGACATTGTAACTCAAAGAGCAATTATCCGATTCACTTGAAATTTGAACTGAGTACTCTTGAATATATTTACTCCACAATGACGTAGGATATTTTTGATTGGATGAAAATGGACGATTTGGCATTGAAAAAAAACGACCATTTTATAGGCAAGAAAACAGACTTGTTTCATAACTAAGCCATTTTGTTAGATTTTGATATTTTTCGAAAATCCTACGTCATTGTACAGGAAATACCTTCCAGTTTAACGACATTTTTTCCTTTTTCGGTTTCAGCTACTCAATCGGCCGGAATCATGTCAGAAGTGGAGGTACTTTTTTTGGCGCTTCCGAAGGCAGCGCATAAGTCGTTTGGGTCTCAATATTTTTCTATGAAAAAATGATGTAATATAGGTCAAATTTACCCAAATATATTCTTAATTCTCCAAAACATTTAATTCAGTACTTTTCTTCCAAAAAATTCCCGAAAATCTTAAAAACAAAAGTATCTTGTTTTTAAGGTCGTTAAGTTCAAACCGAACATAAGTTTTTAAATATTTTCAACAGCGGATTTAATATTGTGGATGCAAATTAAAAATATCGTTTCATTTCGACAAGAGTGAGCATACTACGATTTTTGAGACCAATGAATTCCCATCTGGAGTTAAATTTTCAAAATCCAAAATGGCGGATCAACATCAAAATTTATTTTTTTTAAAATAGAAGCTGATGCTCGGAGGTTTTGGGGTTGCTGAATTCAAACTTCGTATTAAAATAATGAATTTGAACCTAGCGACTTCAAAATGGTTTCCACAAATCTCAAAAATTATCGGATTAGGATGAAACTTGTGCTTCCCATCTGTTTCACTCAGCTAAACTATATTTTTGTGTAGTAAAGTTGACGCGATCGTTAGATTTTTATCTGAATTTTTTTTGTCTCATCTGTTGAATTTTTTTCAATTATTCGCAGACGTTTCAAAGCTCTTTTGAATTTCGCATATTTACATTAACTTGAGATGAAGTGACGTCAACAACTTTCGAGTAACAGATTTCGTTTTAGTAAAATAACATTTAGTTTTTTTGGTCCACCATATTGGCTTCACCATTTAGAATTTAGAAAATTTGATATGAGTTTTTTTGAACCACCATATTGGATCCGTCATTCTGAATGCCTAAATTCTGTTTTCAGATTTAGATTCAGCGACCCCAAAATTTTGGTGTATGTTCGAAAAAAAGGTTCAACACAGTTTTGGCACGAAAAGTTTTTTTGCCTCAGTGCGAAAGGGTTGTGTTCGTGTAGCATATTTGATGACAGTAGATATTTGAATATATTTTTTTATTTATATGTATTTTTGTTATATTTGTTCCATCTTGTATGGGGCCTACTCCTTTTACAGTCTCCTCGCCTGTCTTTTTCCCAATTCCTTCCGTTCACCTTTACTACTCCATTCCCTCCAGAGCCCCACCAGAGTGTTATCCGCAGCCACTCTCTACTAATGCACTTCTGTATCGCGTTTGCACGAGGGCACAAGGAAACAGCGGAAAACCTGGCCGATACAGTCGCCTATATTTTTACTAAGTTTCAGGTGTACTGACATCCACCAAAAACATAGAAAAAACTGCCCGCGCCCAGAAGACGGCGCGCAAGACAGTGCACGGCTAAGCAGTCAGCCGCACACCAACCGCGCGCCCACTTCTGTTGTTTAAAATTTATTTATATTTTATTCATATAAATTATTATTCTCCGACAATAATCTATGTATTCAAAATATATATGCAAATACATGAGGGTTGGTTTGCCCCGAAGAAATATTTAATATAAACAAAATATTCAATTATACAATGTATGCGACAGCATTTTTTATACATTCGTTATATATTCCAGTTCAACTCGGGGAGTTTCCGACACCACATGTGGTCCTTTGATCAAAAAACCCATGAATTGTGGCAAAGTTTTCTAATACCTAAAAACATAAACTGTAAAACATGAAAAGTCATAAACAAATAAGAACACATATATTCCGGTTAAAAACTGTGTAGTTAAAATAGATTTTTAGCATATATTCTAAATAGCTGTTAAAAATATTCTAAAAAAATATATTCTAATATATTTTATTCATGATTATTGCATATTAAATATTTTTTTAGACAAAAAGTTTAATATTTTTTTTCCCTTAGGTACAACGCTTTTCGCGTTTGTTATCTATTCTTCCCCTCATTATGACCGTTCTTTCCTCTACTCTTTACTCTTTTTTTCTCCATCTATCTACCTGCCCCCCCCCACCTCTTGCGGCCGCAGCCGACTCCCCCCTCTGTATTATATATTCATCATGACATTTTTGTCATGGGTATACGGAAACTGCGGAAAACCTATACCAATACAGCCGGTCATCGAGTTCGCCCCCGAGTTGTGGAACTAGTCTTATTTCGCCGCGAAATGCCGAAGAATAACATTTCACGACGAAATGTACGCGACTGGGATTCGAACCCGGGAACCTCCCGATCCGCTGGTTTAGTGGCGAGCACGCTAGCCACTAGACCATCGCACCGGTTACAAAAAGTTTAATATTTTCATGTACATTCGAAGCGTATACGGAAATATATCGTTTTTGCGGCCAAATCATTTTGTAATATAAATAAATTCTCCAAAAAAGCACCAAGTTGAAACTTGCATATTACTTGCTCGAGATTTCGCACGATGCTCAAAGTTCTCTCTGCGAGGAAGTATTTTTTAAAATGTTGGTTTCCTCATAGACAATTTAAATTTCATAAAATCTGAACCCACCTCCCGATTTTCTCCGAATTTGATATCTCTGTTTTCAAAATACTCTATTAATAACGTAAAATTCTGCCAAAATTTTCTAAATTCGGGAAGATTATAGCATTCGATCATTTTTTCTCGAAATTTTGGAAGCAATCAAAATATTGATTTTTGAATTGTATTGAATATCATAACAAAATCAATTAAGAGCTTACGTGGGTTTCGAAGCCAAAAAAAAAAACAAATTTTCTCTATTAAAAAAAATAATATATGCATTTTTTAATTCAAAATGTTAAGCATATAAAAGCGCAACATTTCAACAATATTTTTTAAAAATTCATCCAAAAATTTGAAAAATGCAGTCGGTGGGACCTGGTTTCCGGAGACCCCTACAAAACAGTGGACACAATTTTTCAAAGACCAATGCTGTTACATCCTAGCGAATGTACCCTCTCTCGGTTATTCCCAGTATCTTCATTTGCCGTCATAAGCGTATTAAATGTATAAATCTAAGAATGAGACGCGTAACAACATTAAACGGAACTTGCGTACGTTCCGCGAGCATATTCAAATCACAGCGATATACACACGATAGCCGCACCGCCACAGTCATCGACTTTTCCTATCCCATTGACTGTCAACAAGAACACGATCTCAGGCGCATATTCCAAGAAGAGCTGTCGAACGAAAAATCAACCATCAACTCGATCAACAGACTCCAAAAACTCTACGCCGGCTCATCCGCATGGTGACCAAGAGAAGCCGCGACCCTAGATTACTTCATCATAACATAGCCTAGACGACTCCGACGAATTTATAACACTGACTGAAAAATAAGACATCCAGTCTCGCAGCGTAGTCCGATATACAAACTTCTCGATATGAGAAGTCACCATAGCCATGAGTTGACATAACACAAACCATGCGAATGCTTAGGTCTCTGATACCGAACTCTATATCTCATGCGCTTTTTCGCCGAAACACGAGACAAAGGTCTCCTTCTCTTCATACGCATATTAGTCAGAACCGATGCCCTGAAATAAGGCCACGCACGTGCCTAATGAATCTGTAAAGTATTCGCACACCATACCGCGACCAATGACGCTAATCAACCGATATCTTCACGACCAATGGACCAATCTCCGAAGAACTAGATGACCAAGACCACACTCTCACTAAGGTTCCTTCTTCCACTACTGAACTTCTCCTAATTTTCATATCAAGAAAGACTTCCTTCCTGAAGTCAGTCTCCCGTCAACTACCATCGACTCAAGTTCTTCTATCAATTCTCAATCCCAGTCTCCCGACAATCGTCATCAAATTCAATCTCAGTCTCCCGTCAACCACCATCAAATCAAGTTCTTTTATCGAGTCTCAATCCCAGTCTCCCGACAATCTTCATCAAATTCAGAACTTATTCTTCCGTCAACCAATATTTGCGTCATCCGAATCACTCCTTATATCAAGTCTTAACCCAGAAGCCTAACGAATATCTCCGATTATCCTTCATACGAACCGTCTTCATTTTTCGAGTCACAAAAGTTTTATTTTACACTTGTATAATTTCTATCATTGGTCCGTGATTATCAATCTCAATTTATCGACCTTGCGCGCCGTTCATATTTCTATCTACGCGTAGTGCCCGTCGTAGTAAACACGTCGAGTATACACACGTCCAGCGTAAAATCCTGCGAGCGTCTTATTGTATCAGCGAGCGCACCAGGCCAAGAGCGAAGGCCCTTGTAACGCGAGCGAGCGAGCGAACGACCGAGTGTCAAACACAACCAATGTAAGCTAACTTTACCTTTTCTTTTGTATCATTCATCGTAGGCCTGATCGCTTCAAACCGTCTAATAATCTTATAATAAATAACATAGTGTCAATCTTACACCAAGTCTGTCGAATTATCCCTCAATACCAAAATTTCGTGTCGATTCCTTAATTCTACTCTTTCCCACGTACTACCCCTTTTTACCCTCATCCCGTGCTATTGCGCTAGGCGTAGGCAACCGGATGTGACAATGCACCTCTCCTATTGGAATTTTGCACACTTCTTCAAAATAGCATTGACTAGTGATTGAATGAGGGTTTTTTAATTTCGATTGCTAGTAATCTTACAAGGTTATACGCAGTGGAAAGTGTACCAAAAATTGAACTATTTTGCATACAACTCTGCCACAAATTTAAATTAATTTTTTTTTAAATCGTTCGTTTAATCCCTAGTCAATGCTATTTTGAAGAAGTGTGCAAAATTTCAATAAGATCGCTGCATTCGTTTTTTTAGAAATCGCGTCCACCGTTTTTTAGGGGTCTCCAGAAACCAGGTCCCACCGGCTGAATTTCCCAAATTGATGAATGAAATTTTTTCTAAGTATTGTTAAATTATTGCTCTTTTATGTGCTTAACATTTTAAATGAAATAATGTATATATTATGCTTTTAAATATAAAAAATATGCTTTTTTGGCTTCGAAACCCACGTAACTCCGTAAGACAAAATTATTATGTTTATGCTTTTTATGTACTGTCCATTTTGCCCTTAACTCCCCCCACAAAGTGGACGATACCACGTTTCACACCAGCACTAACGATCGCTGCAAACACGCACAGTCACTCACGTTGTTACTCACACAGTCACCTATCTAGGCCCACACACAGGACTTCAGAGAGGCATAACCACATCCACATTCACTTATACACACCCGCTGACAACCGCTCTCTAAGGTCCAGGCACAATCCTCATCCAGATACAGTCTTTTGCACATTTACTCACATCATCGTCAAATAATTTAAACTCTAGAAATACAATTAATTTTAAAAAGCAACAAAGTAATCACAAAAGTAATTAAATTATTAATGTTATTAAATTACAAATGTAAATAAATTACAAAAGTAATTCAATTACAAACGCTCCAAGTAATTTGCAATTAAATAAATTCGAATCACCGACGATCGGGATAATTTGTAACTAAATGATTTTTCATCCAAACGCTAAAAGTAATTAGTAATTAGATATGTAATTTCATTACGTGGGTAATTGCCCACACCCATCTCTGGTTGTAATTATATTCACGATTAAAAGCATTCATTTCATCAATGATAATCGACGAGGATAAGAATGCTTATCATAAATACCAGGATTACAATAACTAATGATTTGAGCATAACGAATAGCCGAATTATTTAATGAGGCAAAAAAGTAAAGAACGTGATTCGTAGTTTTTAAATGCCGTTGTCGCCATGTAGGTAAATGTCAATTTTCTGGCCGGGAAGACATTACCTGAATGTATTTCGCCAACAATCCGCCAGGTGATTACAAGCGAGGCGCTTCGCGCAAGCAAGGTACCATCGTACAAGGATAAAAGTTCGCCCCCTGCGTTGTCCCACGTACAGAAGTGCGCTACTTACAGCGTACACTTACGCTTATGATTTTGCGATATTTGTGAAATAACCCTTTGCACTCGAGGCCTTTTTCTCTCGGATAGTGAATTATGAGCGGGAGTCACTTCTCGAGTCCAAATTGATAATAAGCATCAGTATACCACCTAATACAGGGTGCGCCAGAGAAACTTACTTATTTGAAAAAATTCCCGCGCGGTGAGTTGGGCGGGTAGAGGGGCGAGAGGGGGCGCATCTGGAGGGGGAAGTTCCCAAGTTTGTTTCTCCCTCCAGTCAGTTGCCATCATGCTCTGGTCTAGAGAGCAGCGGGCCTTCGCAGTCGAGAGCTTCTTTTCTAACGGTCGCTCACTTGTTGCTACGCAACGTGCCTTCCACGCTCGCTTTGAAATTCCTCCTCACAGACTCGTTCCTGGCCGTAATTCGATTCTGTCGTGGGTTAACTCATTTCGGGAGTGTGGAAGTGTCGCTAAACCCAGAAATGGACTTCAACGGACCATCAGAACTCCGGAAAATGTCGAAAGAGTGAGGCAGTCAGTTGTGCGTTCTCCCCGGCGTTCGGCTCGCAAACACGCAGCTGCTATGGGAATTTCTGACACCACTGTTCGACGAATTCTCCATGAAGACCTTCAATTTCATCCCTATAAATTGGCTGTTGTGCAAGAATTAACAGAACGCGATTTTGTTGCCCGTCAAAATGCATGTGAAATGCTGGTTGACAACCTGCCTGAAGACACGGTCGTTTTTTTCAGTGACGAGGCTCACTTCCACATTTCTGGCCGCGTCAACAAGCAAAACATGCGTTATTGGTGTGGTGTAAATCCACGTGAGCTTCACCAGAAGCCACTTAATTGTGAGCGAGTTACTGTGTGGTGTGCGATGTCGGTAATGGGAATAATTGGTCCTTATTTTTTTGAAGAAAACGAACGCGCAGTTACCGTGAATGGAGCTTGTTACAGGAACATGATCGAGGAATTTTTTCTTCCAAGACTCGAAGAAATGAACGTTAGGAACGTGTGGTTTCAGCAAGATGAAGCCACAGCACACACAGCACGAGACTCAATGAATTTGTTGCGACAACATTTCCCCGACCGCCTCATCTCTCTCAGAGGCGATCTCCAATGGCCGGCACGCTCTCCAGATTTGACTCCATGCGATTTCTTTTTATGGGGTTATTTGAAATCTCTGGTTTATGTCGATCGACCACGGACCATAGCACACCTGAAGAACAACATTCGCGACGCCATTGCCAACATACCGATTGATATGCTGCAAAGAGTGGATCCGAATTTCAAAAATCGACTTCATCAGTGTATGCGCAATGGGGGTCGCCATTTATCCGATGTCATTTTCAAGACTGCATGAAAAAAAAATTGGGATATTGTATTCTCAAATAAAAAAAAATTTAAAACAATAATTGAAGTACTTTTGTTTTTATTGACCTTTCAAATAAGTAAGTTTCTCTGGCGCACCCTGTACTATCTATTTTACTCGGGTAGATCACCCGAGCCTTTTCAGTACTTGATTATTTTCCTGTTCAGTTCCTAATCAGTTCCCGGAAAAGGGGACGGCGGATCGGGGCCTGGCCTAAGACCTCTTACATGGAGAACCTGTTCCATGCTGAACGGCTGGACCATGGCATTTTATTTAGGGAAGGCAGATCAGGGGCAGAACTTTTTCCCGACTCGAATTTCTACACGGGTACATGGATTTCCTCCGTTGCTGCAATCACAAGGTGATCCCTACGCTAGAGGAAACTGAGGAATGACTCCGGATAGACGAGTCGGGCCTCGTCAGTGGGGAATTGCTATAATCTGTGATGGGTCAAAACAAAGAAAATGAAGACAGCGATAATGACAGTTTCATACAAGGTATGCTAGCATCACTTGAAGTCTTGTCAGCAATCGACACAGTCTCTAGGGCAGAGGTTTCCAAACTGGGCCTAAGGATGAACATCAGCGGCGGTCATATTGGGAAGTCCCGTAACGCCGGACGGCACCTAGTGTCGGACACTCGTGCTATCACGACAATGTCAAGTAAGTAAAGAACCCATGAAAGGGGTGCGGGGGAGTGCAGCAAAGTCGGAGCGATTGATTGCTGCGTTTGGCGGGAATACACTGCGTCGGACAAGATCGAGGTGAGTGTTACTGCTATGTTTCTGTGTTTAAGTGTTGTAACGAGGCAAAATTCCCGCCCGTTACATTCGGCTCGTTCCAATGCTCACAAGGCGATTCCTCAGGGCCAAAATAGAGAATTGCGACTTTATTAATTATTTATATTTTTGTACAAATTATTTTATGTACCGCGCCTCGGGCGGGAGAGCTAAAGGAACCATCGCTGGACAGCGAGGGAGCTACTGTTTCGCCGACGAACTTCGCATCGAGATAACGGAGGAATCGGCAGAGATTTTCCCGCACGACTCAAAACTGTCTTCGAGTAGCCCTCCCCTATTCTAACACGTGTCGTTAGTGGATGATGATCCAGCCCATCCAACGAGGAAAAAGAACATCGTTTTCCCAGCGTCGCTGCCTCAAGATGCAGCTCAAGAATTGTTTGGAACGGCTGAGCAACACATTATCGTCGAAGGTTCTCTAAGCGGGGATTGAGTACCGCGAAGAGATCGTTCGTCCATTATCGCAAGTCCCGTAGCGCTACTGCGTTGCGAGTGATCGGTCTGGAAACCGTCAAATGCCGTAAAGGACCGAATGTTCGCGAATTTTGGGAAATCATCGCGATTAGGTAGGGGTAGGGGTGTCGCTAACGAGAGCAGGAGAGACACCTTGCTCGAGGCACTTTCCGTTGAGTTTTGGAGCGAGCTGGATCGTGGATCGATATCCCGGATACCGCGCGGAGAAAATTTCGAGCCGAACACCCGACTCATCAGAAGGGAAGATTCCGAACCATCGGTGAGCTCTTTCGTCCGAGGGACTAATTCGAGTAGTTCGCATATTTTTGTTTGTTGCGAATTTTGAGGTATTAAATAATTATTCGTCGCGTTCACATTCCCGACGCGGGAATAAAATTGTGTTGGCGCGTGCCCCGGTTTCGGCGGTTCCTGCGGAGTCGCGGCCGTTTCTTTGAGGCCGGTGAATTTAGGAATTGGATTGTGTGAAAGCCGCGAGACGTGCACGCCATTCCCTTGCCCGTTAGTAAATCGGTAGCCGTAACAATCTTTTCAAAGGTAATAAATTAGATATTAGAGTCGAAAATCCGCCTTGGGACTAAAGTCCACGGGAAGTCGCCGTTCGTTGCCGTCGTACGCGGGATATGTTTACGTGAGGGCGATTGTGATATCGCCGGGGAGAAAGTCGCATTGGATTTTGGTACTTGAGTTTTTGGAACGATTTTCTTTTCCCGGGATTGGTTCTTATTAAAGTTCGCGATCGTAAGCATTCCCGTGACGCGTCGATGTGCGTGTGTGAGTGTACGCGTGTATGCGAGAGAGAGAGCGAAACCCCGATTATATTAAAATTGTCGGAATTGATTTATGTTAAAATTCATTGTATTCTGGGACGAGAGGTTTCCTCCGAGCGCTTCGGTTTTCCCTCTCTTAAAATATCATTATTATTAAAATAAAATTAGATTCTTTGGTTCCCAGATATATTGTTTTGTAAAATTTATTTTCCGTTTGATTTCTAAATACTGACGTGGATTCGACCCAGCCCCTCTCCGGATTTGGAAAGCTGCAGCTAGCCGTCAGCTAATCGACCTTGTCGAATTTTCTCTGGCGTGGTACGCGCCTGGCGCCCATCCCGCAAGGGAAAAATAAAAGGAGAAAATTATCGCGACGTTTAAGGATCCGAGGTCGAGGGTACTTATGTGGGGAAATTTGGTATAGAAATTTCCGCTACAGTGTTTATGTCAATGGTTATTATACGTCGTGTTCCATAAATATTCGAAGTTTGTTAAAGTTTTTCTTGTATTCCCAACGGGTTTTGGTATAAAACACATAATTTGGGGGATTTTCTGTCCCCTGGTACCGGACACAAAGTGGTCCCTTAACGCCGGACAGTAAACATGCTGTTTTTTTTTCTCGTGATTTTTTATACTTTTGATTATACCTGTTGTACATTGTTTTACAGGATAGAAAAATGTAGCGAAATCAAAATGGAAGAGAAGAAAAAGGAAGGACAATGGACCAGAAAATTTGCTAACTGAGTTTGAAAGAAGCTTCGCTGCGCTATGACGTTTCGAAAAGCACTCTACATGACAAAACATTGTTATTGAACCGTGAACTGGCTTTGCTCAAGTTGTGCAGATTCTCCATAGTTTGCCGCCATTGCCAGATGCTGCAAAAAAAAAAATCAGTTGCTAGGAAGAGAAAAACTGAAACCAGTGAAATTCTGACTTCATCACCGTGCAAAATTCTTGTCGAAAAAAAGAAAATGAAAAAGAACGTTAAGGAAAAACAGAAAGGAATTGTAAAAAAGTTTAAAACAGTGATAGAAGAAAATGGAAAAAACCAAAGGCGTAAAGGCCAAAGGAAAAGGTGGAGCTAAAGCGAAGAAAAAGCAACCATCAACTCAAATATTGAATATAAAAACTACTTGCGTAGGATGCCTGAAGAACCACGAAAAAGCCTGGATGCAGTGCGCCGTGAATAGGTTTATCAATAATTTGCAGACATCCCTAAATGTTCAACAACTTACATATGCGATTTATGCACAATGTTCTGAAGATGTCCGGCGCTGGGGGCTGGAAGTTAAGTCTGTCCGGTACTAGGTGCCACTTGCAGTGACGGAAATTTTTTGTACCAAAGTTTGAATAAAGTTTTTAATTTTGTTTATGCAGAGGTTGCATTTTCGTTAATTTACTTTGGTTTTCAACTTTGTTGACCTAATCATTAAAAAAAATACATTTCTTGAAGCAGTTTTTTTATTGACCGAAAAGCTTAGGTGTTCGCCACTGGGGGACTTCCCCCTACATCGTTCTTCATGTTATACATTTTGCATTTTGATGACCTTTTTTTGAGTCTGGGTACCTGCTATATGCGGCACCGAAGACCTAAAAAATATCAGTGGCTATTGTAGTTGACGATGCTAGTTTCTTTTTGCATATTTTTGTTCGAATTTTTTTGGCACTTTCGGTGACCCTTTTTCTAGGTCTTCGGCCGCTTGGCGCGTCCTCCATGACTGCACCTAACGTCCCCGTATGGCAACGCCCAGTGACCACAGACGCCGTCACGGGGGGAATGACATGTGTGATACAAGGTGAGCGAATCCCAATAAAAAAGCCCATACAAATCAAAACATTACGGGGCGGCCCTATGGGCGTCGCGAAGATGTAATAAACATGCAAAGGCGGCGCAGAGCGAAAAAGTTTGGAAACCCCTGCTCGAGGAGGTATTCCAGATAGAACACTAACGTATAATATACGTATATACGACGCCGCTATCGACGTCTGTAAGACGTATTTAGTACGTATACTATAGAGCTAAATGTCCGGCTAATATCCGTATAATGTATGTATATTCTACGTTTATTAAACGGTATATTTGAGGTATATAATATGTCGAAAATACGTCAAATATATTGTTTAACCAGCGTAGAATATTTAACTCTTAAGTGTACGTACTAAACACGCCTCATAAACGTCGATGGCGACATCGTATTAACGTATATTAGACATATCATAAACGCCTTATATACGAATAATAAATTCATAAAAGATGTATACCATACGTATGGTATCCTATTGTATACGTATGGTACACGTAAAAATACGTATGGTATATGTATGACATACGTATACCATAGATATGGTTGTACACAGATATGGTATACGTATTTTATACGTATGGTATACGTAAAAATCGATCGAAAAAATAACATTTCATTGGTAGAATGTCATTGGATTTTTTATTTATCTCCATGTTCTGGCGTAATTTCGATTCAAAGTTTAAATATGTACAGTGAGAGCCCATCTTATTGTATAAAGAGTGCCGGCGTGTTCGTTATCCGTGACAGCGGTGCTCATCTTTTTTATGGCAGTGGTGCTCATCATTTTTTAAATTCCTTGGCGTCAAGACGCTACCACGTCTCTTGATATATGCCAAGAATTCAAGTATATAGCCAGATAACCAAGCGTACTTGGTACGGCGTACCGAGATTTTACCCTTCGGCGTACTCCACATCAGCGGTACATCTGTGGTACGTGGTAATCTGGGTATTAGTGTTATGTATGTATATGGTGTATTATATATATATCCCAGATCGAACAGGAATATCTAATATATCAGGTTGATAAAAAAGTTTTGTCGCAAAAATTTTAAAAATGTCTTTTTACGTATTGACGCAATATGACATCGAGCTATGTCGAGAATATTCTAGAATGTTTTCTACTATTCCGCGTGACACGGTATAAAAGGGCGAGCGCGCGTTCTAGTGGACAGAAATGGCTTCGATCTCGCAGGAGCAACTTCGAGCGATCATTTTTTACGAGTGGCGGCGCGGCACGAACGCAAGCACAACTGCTAAAAATATACAGGATGCATTCAGCGAGAACGTAGTTTCTCATCGAACAGTCCAGCGTTGGTTCAATCGTTTTAAATCTGGAGACACAAGCCTTGAAGATAAGGAACGTTCCGGACGACCGTCGACCATCGATGATGAAGCATTACTCCGCTGCATCAAAGAAAAACCGGAAGCAAGTACGCACAAGCTAGCAAGAGAACTTGGCTGCACACAACCGTCAATAGTCAATCACTTACACAACTTGGGATACAGGAAGGTTCTAGCTCAATGGATACCACACCGTCTCACCGACGACAATAAGAACTGTCGCGTGATCATCTGCCAGTCTCTCCTGCTTCGCCACCATCGCAACGAGTTTTTAGAAGATCTTGTGACGGGAGATGAAAGCTGGGTCTTGTATGATAACAGAACGCGTTTAGCCTACTGGCTTCCTATCGGAGAAAAACCGCCACACCAACCGAAATCTGATCGTCACTCACAAAAGGTTTTGTTGTGCTGTTTCTGGGACGCAAAGGGAATGCTGTTTCACAATTTTCTCCCTGTAGGTAAGACGATCTCCTCTACACGATACATCGAAAATCTCCAGGAATTGGCAAAAGCTATAAGAAAAAAACTGCCAAGACGCGCGACTGTGCACCTTCTCCACGACAACGCGAGACCCCATGTCGCAAAGGAAACCCACAAAACAATCACTGAGCTTCACTGGAATACCGTTCCTCATCCACCATACTCTCCCGACATCGCGCCATCTGACTACCATTTGTTCAGACATTTGAAGGCATATTTGAGAAACAAAACTTTCGAAAACGTCGACGATCTCAGAAGGGATATTTCAAATTTCTTTGAGTTCCAGCCGCCGCAGTTTTGGGCAAAGGGAATAAATGAGTTGCCAACTAGATGGTCGAGTGTCATAGAAACCGATGGCGAATATATTGTTGATTAGAAATGTTTTGTATAAGATATATAAATAAATAAATTATATTGAAATTATTGCGACAAAACTTTTTTATCAACCTCATACATATATAACATGTATACATGTATATGATATACAGGGTAAGGCACTAGCTGTTGCTACTTTGAATATCTCTGTAATTATCGACGTCACAAAAAAATGTTTGAAACAAAAGTTGTACCGTACGAAAGGGGTCATCAAATGCGATCATTTTTTTTTATCTCAGTGGAGGCGCTACCGCACAGTAAAGGTCACCTCCACTTTTTTAAATGGGACGGTACATTTTTTTTCAACTATCTTGTAGAGTATCGAAAACTGCATAAAAACATTTAGGGGTCAACGTCGTTCAAGGTCATTTAAGATAAAAAAGTGACATGCACTTTATTTTTATGTGAAATTACCTTTATTCACAGTAGATGTTCAAAGTGATTGCCATTAGAATCAATGCAGTATTAACTGGTACGGATTTCATGAATCGCACTGAATTCTGCCGATGGGCTCAACGCCAGATTCAGAGAGATGACTCATTTATTAATCGGATTTTATTTACTGATGAGGCAACATTTACGAATCATGGAAATATTAACTTGCATAACATGCATTTGTGGTCAACTGAAAATCCACATTGGCTGCGGCAAGTTGCACACCAAAGACCGTGATCGGTTGATGTATGGTGTGCGATTGTTGGGGATAGAATCATAGCCCCTTATTTCATCGAAGGGAATCTTAATGGTAGGAAGTACACCACATTCCTTCAAGAAACATTAGGTCCGTTATTGGAAGAAATACCTTTAGAAACAAGAAACAGAATGTGGTATCAACACGATGGGTGCCCGGCACATTTTTCGCTGGTAGCTAGAAATGAATTGCAAAAGAGATTTCCAAATCGTTAGATTGGACGCGGAGGAGCTGTATCGTGGCGAGCTCGCTCGCCAGACTTGACGCCTCTGAACTTTTTCTTGTGGGGATACTTAAAAGATCTTGTTTATAAAGAACGTCCAACTACGCCTGATGATATGCGTGAGAGAATTCTTGGAGCCTCTGATTCGATAAGTGTCGAAGTGATAAGGAATTCTACACAAACCGTGATGAGGAGATAGCAATACTGCATTGATTCCAATGGCAATCACTTTGAACATCAACTGTGAATAAAGGTAATTTTACATAAAAATAAAATTCATGTCACTTTTTGATCTTAAATGACCTTGAACGACTTTGACCCCTAAATGTGTTTTATGCAGTTTTCGATGCTCTGGAAGATAGTTGAAAAAATGTACCGTCCCATTTAAAAAGTGAAGGTGACCTTTACTGTGCGACAGCGCCTCCACTGAGATAAAAAAAATGGTCGCATTTGATGACCCCTTTCGTACGGTACAACTTTTGTTTCAAATATTTTTTTGTGACGTCGATAATTACAGAATATTCAAGGTGACAAAAGTTAGTGCCTCACCCTGTATATGTGTGTACGTCCATGATAGACCTGTATTATACGTATATTAAATGTGGATTGTGGATCTATTTAACTGATAATAGTGAAAGAATTTCATATGTGTATATATTACGTACATTATACAATAAGCATTTGACATCGAATTATATATATAAGGAACATCTACTCGATGAT
Source organism: Ophion slaviceki (assembly GCA_944452715.1). Lineage (NCBI taxonomy): Eukaryota > Metazoa > Arthropoda > Insecta > Hymenoptera > Ichneumonidae > Ophion > Ophion slaviceki. The sequence continues at coordinate 56,733,343 of OX101783.1, forward strand.
AAAAATGACTCCAACTGCATTGCTGTCAATGTCAAGTAACATATACGTGCATCGGAAGTGTTTTTTTCAACATTATCTCCGTGGAATTTTGTACATTTCAAATACGTATAATAGTCGTTGATCATCCTACGATTGTGATTTCTGGATCTGAAGCTATTTAATGAACGTATAATATACGTATATTCAACATCAAAGATTCAACGAAAGAAGAACGAACAGAATCTAATAATGGAATCACAATCGTAATATAATGAACGAATATTATACGTACATGAGATGCACAAAATTTCACGAAGATAATGTTGAAAAAAACACATCCAATGTACATATATAATTCGTGATATTGATAGCAATGCAGTTGCATTATTTTTTATTGTTGAGTAGATGTTCCTTATACACATAATATATGTATATAATTCGATGTCCAATACTTATTGTATAATATACGTAAAATAACGTATAATACAGGTCTATCATAGACGTATACATATCATGTACATATATCCATATAATATATGTATATTAGACCTTCCTGTTCTATCTGGGATGTTGGTCAGTGCCAGACCCCGCCTGAAGATTTTCGAAGTCTTTGCAAGATGCAATGATGCAATAACCACAGCACTCGAGGATAATGCAAAATATCATCAACCAAATCAATGAATGCTTAGAAAAAGGTCTTTTTATACACAGTTAAATTATCAGCAACAGTGAAAAATGTTTAGACAAGCTTTAGATAAAGAACGGTGCTATGATATTAACTTTGACTTTTTAATCTCTGCGTAACTCAGTTCCGCGAACATGTGCATGGAATGTCAGCGGAGAGCTAAATGTGTACTATTTAAGATGTTATTGCTCAATTAATAATGGCGCTTGAACCCGACTGAGACAAAGCCGAAAGAATAGAGTAATAATTTTAGTCCATTGCTATTGTTATCTAATTATGACATTTATGTTATTATTATTCTTCCAGGGGCTTTACGCCACGCTTTTCCTAATCCGGACAAGTTCCCAGAGCAGTTCAAGGCTTGGGTTAAAATTGTCAGTGGCAAGACAGAATGTGATTTCGATAATGAGATGGGGAGAGTTTGCGACGGGCATTTCACTGACAAAGATTGAAATCGCAACAACCACCTGAACATCTTAGCAGTTCCATCACTATTTTTGCCTCGAAAGTATCATTATTTTGTAACTATACATGGATTAAATCTTGACACTAATTGATAAATTGATGTACCTATAGCTTAAATTGCAGAAGTCCTATGGAAAATATTATTTGAGGACATGCACGTGAGCATTTTTTTTAGCAAGAATTTAATTTTTTTAAGGTTGACTCAAACTATTGATTAATTAGATGTACATTACATTAAATACTTTGCTTAGCTGTGCCAAACTGTTTGTAATTTGTAACTCTTGCTTTTAAAGATACAATGAATGTTGAGATGAGTCACCAAACTTCGCATACAGACACACTCGGAGAGGCTGAAACTGGTCATCCTGCATATGCATCTGGTAAGTTTGTAGTAGAGTCTTTACCCGCAGTTAAATTTAAAAAGTATAAGTGGTATTTTTGGTTTTGCTATATCCATAAAGATGTCTGAAGTAAAGGTGTTCTATTCTATATTTCTCAGATGTAAAGAAAAAGAGGCAAACGAATCCTTCTGCAGTTACATCTAACAGAATTAGATTGTATATGAAAAAATTAAAAACCTCAGAAGAGCAATCGATCGCCTGAGACGACGGGAAAATCCTTCAAAGTACTTCTTGCAGCCGCAGAACAGTTGCAGACTAGGTCAGATGTAGAAAAAATGACAAGGCCTTTGACAATGTGCTCAAAAATGTTCACTCGGATGCAATATTTCGAAGTTCGGAAAAAGCCAAAAAGACGGAGATTCAAAATCGAAGAAAAGGTTCTTTCACTCTTATTATATAAGAGAAGTAGAGAAGTCTATCCTATAGAAAATAAATATTTTGTTTTGCCTTCTCCGAAATCGTTGAAGAGATCGCTTGCTCAAGTGCAAGTAAGCTATGGCATAAACAAAGTAATTTTCGACAAACTGAAAAAAAACCGTCGATGAATTAAAAATGGAAGACCGTCTCCGCACTTTAATGTTCGATGAAATTCCACTGACACCGCAAATTCACTATGATTCATCAAAAAACGAAATTAAAGGATTTACAAGTTTTGAGAATAACAACCATGATATCGCTAACCACTCGCACGTTTTGATGGTAAAAGGTATCAGAAAACAATATAAGCAGCCCGTAGCGTGATATTTCACAAATAGCCTTAACAAAATGGATTTAAGAAAAATGACTAAGGAAGTGATCACATATGTGCAAGGCACCGGGTTGATAATTTTGTGCACTGTGTGTAGACTAAAGCACAGTAAATGGGAGGACAATAAAAGACTTGGTTCACAATAAAAAGGCCAAACATTTATGAAAAAGGAAGGAGATGAAACATAATGTTTTTTTAATAAACAAAAAAAGAGCATCCCTCTGTACGACGTACCTTATTTGTTGAAAGGGTTATACAACAATCTATTGAAAAAAATATGTTATATGAAGACTACACGGATAATTTTTAAAAAAAGGAAGAAAAGTGTGTAGTACTTTCAGATTTTGTATGCGGGCGACAAATCATCCAGAGAGTTAAGATGTCTTCAAAAACTAACTGAAGAGCACGTGAATCTCGACAAAATAAAGAAAATGCGGGTGAAGTCCGCTGCGCAAATATTCAGCCATACCGTGGAAACCACAACTGATCATTTGACCGCTAGGGGAAAGTAAGATGAAAAATGTAAGGCAATTATTCCGGTAGTATTTTTAACCGACCATGTGTTTGATAGCTTAAATTCGAATACATTTCAAATACCAAATGGCAACATTTATAAAGGAGCGGTAAAGAGACATTCACCCTATCATTCTCTGTGGCAAAATGCTATAAAATGTTTTAAAACTATGAAATTCCTATCAACAAAAAAGTAGGAAACGAAGTGCAATTAATTGGAGCTGCAGTACCACCGGTCAAACATTTCATAAAAACCATTGCGGGCTTTCAAGCACTGTGGGAAGTTTTGTCCCAACAACATAAATTCGATGCCATGTTAACAAGCAATTTTAACTAGGACCCAATTGAAAATTTCTTTGGAAGCATCAGAAATTACTCAGCCAGAAATACAGCACGGAACAATATCGCGTTTGAGAGTGCGTTCAAATCACTATTGATAAATAGAATGAGCACACCTCATTCGGCTCACGCAAATTGTAAAGAAGATGTAAATAGTTGTTTGCAGTCATTGGAGTTTTTCTTAACAGAAACAAAACGTGCTCCCGGATCTGATGTTTCCGAAGAGAATGACGATAATATAAATTATTCAAGAGAGATTTTATATGATAAAAACAAAGAAACTGACTTAGGACAGGGAAATTATGTATGCGGATGGGTCCCGCCTGAATGCTTAAAACGTGTAATAAAGAATTGTAATAAAGAGTGCAGGAAAAAAGTTGTTGGGGAAAAAGATGATGCAAAAAATGATTGTGTGCAAGGAAAAGAATATTGCAACATCAAAAAATGGCTGTGTCGTCCCTCAGCTCAGGTTGAAAAATCTTTTCAAGATTCACAATAAATTTGCCTATCACGTTTAAAAAAGAATGTACCAAAAAAGGGATAAAAAACTATCAAAATAAATGCAGATATATTTGTTGATTGCCCATTCAAACGCGAAATTCATAGAGAAAGTCTAAGACAATATTTTGAGAATATTACTATTAATTTGGTGGTATTTAATTGGTGTGGATAAGTTAATCGCATTCTAGCAGGAAAGTTCACAAAATAATGGCGATGATGAATTAAAACTCGCAGCTCAAAAATATTTTGACCAACGCCGCCATAATAAGAATAATAAATTCAAATGAAAATAATTTTATTTTACTTCTCTATCTGCGTTGTAAAGTTTATGTTTTGTAAATGATGAGTCGTTATTTGTTTGTTTTTTTTTTCATGAAATTATAACTAGCCTGTGTAATATTACCATTATCGTTTACAAAACTATACTTTATAAAACGCGTAGGTAGGTACGCAACGAACCCAAAACCCAAACAAAATGCACATACATAATTATAGCTACATAAAAGGGATCAAGGCTCAAATCTTCTTGACAACATTCCCGCGGACATAATTCTCCCGGATAAGATCACCCAAACATAAAACGGTATAACTCAAAAATAGTGAAAATCATCCGATATTTAATGCATTACAAATTTAAAAAATAACATAACTCAACATACAGTGTATTTAGTACAATGTTAAATTATCCTATGTTTAATGCCTGCCTCGAGAAATTTTGAGCAATTCCCCGGAGATATTCAAGAACGTTTAAAAAGGTCGAAAGCTTCCACAACGGCCTTAAATGGCTAATATCTCCGAGGAATTGCTCAAAATTTATCGTTGTAGCGCATTGAATATTGGATCATTTTTCATAGTGTGCTAAATACACTGAACGTTGAGTAATGTCGTTTTTTTTCTTTGCAATGCATTAATAATAAGATAATTTTTAATATTGTACTAGATACACTTTATGTTGAGTTACGTTGTTTTTTTTGTTTGGGTCGTTTTTTCCCGGGAGAATTTTGTCCAAGGCAGATTTGGTCCGCGGGAATTTTGTGCCAGGGCATTTCGACCGGGGAACTAGGAAAGGGCTCAAATTCATATTCCTCAAAGTTAGTTCAACGGATCTCTCAATAGATGGCGGTTGGTAAGTGGGTGGTGTGGCGGTCCTACTAGTTCCACCATCTTACAGCTACGCGGCTACATTGTTCCAACGTTTCTCACAAGCGGTCGCAGGGGCATGCATTCCAACATATACAACCGTCTTTCCCCTAGATCCTAACACCCAGCGTGCCTAGGGGTGGGTGCAGTGACACAGCCCTACTAGGAACGTATTACGGTTCTCGAATAAGACTTCTCACTTCTCACATTTTCATCTCACGTGAGTTTAGTCACGCTATTACGGATCGGTCGGGTGAAAATTTGAGATAAATAGGAACTTCCGGCTAGTGATCTCACATTTCCACGACGCCGTAGAAGGGGCATACTAGCACGCTAATCAAACCCAGCCAAAAACGAAGGACGTGCGCCTGAAAAAAACCGCTTCACTCGAATAAGCAACAAGTTTAAATAGAATGTAAGTTTGCAACATCAATATTATCGAAAAACAAAAAAAAATATTAAATTTTATGAAAGAACACGAAGATTTAGCAGGAGGAAGATTGAGGTACAGCTATTCAAATTAAAAAAATACTGGTAAGTTTTGTGCCATGTTAAAACATGAAGAGGTTTTTATAACACAGTGATAGAATTATTGTTTTATGTTAATAAATCGAACTATTCTGCAATATATTCTTATTCCGTTATAGTGAAGGGATCCGAGGCATAGCGCAGTGATCGTCGTATTCGGACCATTCGATTTTCCCGATCTCGCAAAATCACAAACATCAGCAAATTATTCATCATTATCGTTCATTCGCTACGATAATGATATAAACTTTAATAAACGCTACGATATACTTAGACTTGAAGTTGCTAATTTTTATTACGTATTCGACGTCGAGATGCTACCGCCTCTGAATGAGCTATTTCGTAGTAACTCGTGTTATCTGTTAGCTTTGGATGTGTCGTCGCTGCTTTAGAAAGACGCTCACGCATGCGCACTTCGATTTTCAACACGACATTTCGTGTCGAGTAAACTCACGTGAATAATCTCGCATTTTCACTAGGTGAAAAGAACCGTAATAGGGTCAGCTGCTCACTTTTGTCATTTTCACCCAAACGGAGAACTGTAATAGCCCCCCAGTAGGCCTATTCTGTAACTCGTTATATCTCGGTAACGACAGTTTTCGTTATCGTTAGCTAGCGACAGCCAATAAGAGGCCCCCTTTCGTCTTGGAACGTGCATGCAATTGGCTGTCGCAAGCTAACGATAACGAAAACTGTCGTTACCGGGCTATAACGATTTACAGAATAGGCCTCCTGTAGGCCTATTCTGTAACTCGTTTTAACTCGGTAACGACAGCTTTCGTTATCATTAGCTAGCGACAGCCAATAAGAGGTCCCCTTTCTTCTTTGATCGTGCATACGATTGGTTGTCGCTAGCTAACGATAACGAAAACTGTCGCTACTGAGTTATAATGAGTTACAGAATGGCGCTACAGGTCGTTTACTAAAGACATGTTTGATTATGTAGTGCCCACTAGCAGTGCTGCGGTAGGGTTACCGGCGTAGACGAGGGGTGGCGGTTGCAGAGGAGGGATATCTGTCTCAGTCTCACCCATGCCCCTGACACTGCAGACCTTTCCCATGGTAAGAAAGTGGTCACTTTCTGACCCCAGCGTTGTCGTTCGAGTATAACTATATTGTGTGGCGCTGGTAGTCGAGTGCCCGGTTAACTACATATACAGGGTGTCCCATTTTAATCTTACACCTGAATTTTCTCGAAAAATATTGCTCGGACGAAATATTGTGTGGAACAAAACTTCTAGGGATTGAACGGGGACGTTTGAAAAAAATTTATTTGATAAATGTTATAACATAACATTTTTTATTGCCAAAAAATTTGTCAGCTGAAAACTAAAAACTTTGTTAAAAAAATTTTTTGATAAAGTTCATAGTTTTCAAATGAGAACATCATTTTCAATTATTTCAGATGTATCCAGGATTTGTGTGTGTGTGTGTGTGTGTGTGTGTGTGTGTGTGTGTTTTTCTACCCATCGTGATCAAAGTTCGTCAAGGATTTAAAGAAACACGTTTTTGGGCCTGAAAATGGCACAAACGCTGTTAAAATGGAAAAAAACTATTTTTCATCGATTTTCCTCCAAAATTTTCTCATGAAATATCGTCCAAATTTGAAAACAAAAAAAAAAACAAAAAAAACCAAACTTTTCAACAGTGTTCCACACGCACGCACGCACACACACACACACACACACACACACACACACACACACACACACACACACACACACACACACACACACACACACACACACACACACACACACACACACACACACACACACACACACACACACACACACACACACACACACACACACACACACACACACACACACACACACACACACACACACACACAAATCCTGGATACATCTGAAATAATTGAAAATGATGTTCTCACTCGAAAACTATGAACTTTATCAAAAAATTTTTTCAACAAAAGTTTTTAGTTTTCAGCTGACAAATTTTTTGGCAATAAAAAAAGTCATGTTTCCGTTTGAAAAAAACATGTCAGCCTTTGTAACGCCGCCATTTTGAATTTTGGCTCCTCAAATAAATTTTTTTCAAACGTCCCCCTTCAATCCCTAGGAGTTTTGTTCCACACAATAGTTCGTCCGAGCAATATTTTTCGAGAAAATTCAGGTGTAAGATTAAAATGGGACACCCTGTATATCGGTCGTAGAGCATATCGTTCGCATCCATCCCAGGGAGACTATAATGAAGAAGTCCTAAACTATGTACTACAGAAATGGTACACGAATCTGTTGGAACTAGACAGTTTCCATTGCGGCCACTATGCGGCGCCGTGATGGGTGACGTATCGGCGGTGAGGGTAAATCGCGAGAAACTTTATTCCATTGAGCGAAAATGGAAAGGGACATAACCAAAAACTGAATATTCAAACGCTGTATGCTCATGCATACACGAACCCTACGAAACTAATTACCGCTGGTAATATATATATATTTTTTTTGTCTGCTATGGCAAAGGCTTCGCTTATTGTAGCTTCCATGTACGGGGTATTTCCCCTCATCACATTTCCCACCATTTTCTCCACTCCACATCCCTAATCGATCCTCACCTTGCGGCCGCAGCCGACTTCCCCCTCTGTATCGCATTTACCATGACATTTTCTGCCATGGGTATAGGGAAACTGCGGAAAACCTATACCAATACAGCCAGTCACGCGTTCGCTTCACAGTCTCGGAGCTAGTCGCGTTTCGTCGAGAATAGCTCACAGGCTACAGCGATACACACGCGACACAAACACGTACCGGTCCGTGTGCGCGACATCCGTGTAGGAATGGAGCGACTTCACGCCCGTGTTTTTATTTTTCTCCGAAACTACGAGACGGCGATTCGAATCCGCGACCTCCTGATGTGCTGATTTCAGAGGCAAGCACGCCAACCCCTAGACCAGCACATCGGTTTACTGCTGATAATATAACAGTTTATATCAAATTCTGAATCGAATCGTGGAACCGTGGCTATGCGTTAGCTTCTACCCAGCGCTGCAGGTGTCTCAATCAGTTACTACCTAAAACCAGCAGATTCGACTACCACTTTTCCTCTATCCCTCCCATTAGAGTTGGAACTCCTTTAGTATAGTCTCTCTGGGGCTCTATTATGGTTCTCGGGTGAGACTTCTCGCATTTTCACATGGAGACTGGATACAGGAGCCTTCAATGGAGAAACCATGGAGCTTAGAGTAAAGAAGCCCGAACGCTGTACCGTGGACGTGGACCCCAAAACCGACGAAAAAGATATAGGTCTATGTGATGGCGCTGCTGTCGCTAGTATAGGATGACAGCACTGAACTAAAGTAATACTGGAACGCGCGCTGGCGCAGCCAGCCCGTATCGAGAGAGATAGCATGAACTGCCCCAGTCTGGGTATTTGTGTCTCTGTCTGTACAGTCCCGTCCGAAAGTTTTATCCCAGTTTCGACGTTCGCGTATTACACATTCTTCATAGGAACACAATCGCTAACATTCCGTTTGCATTTCACTCACACCAGGAACACACGTGTGTCGCACTGTTCTGTAGTTGAAAAACTTACACGCATTGCTTACTATTAATTTATTATCCCTTTACAGTATTTAATTCATTATATTATTGTATTTATTTACATGAAAAATAGTCGGCACCGCATTTGTATTCAAAAACCGTTTACCACTCTTATATGTGTACGATGCATTACTAAAATGATCACTGCAAATGGTAGTGTATTTGGTGATTTCATATGTTGTTGGTATAACTTGCTTCCACTTCTCTAATAAATTCTCATTTTTCAATGGAAATCTGTAAATAATAGACATATAAGAATTAAATTTACAAGTTATGATTTATCATTTCTAATATGAGGTTATGTTTTATTCTGACGTTTATATACTTACCCAAAATATGATATATCACAAGTCGGGTTCCAAATATTGTTGCACCCTGTGACACAACATACCCTTAACATTGTAGTTTTTTTTATACGGTTTACACTTTACATTTATACAAGTTTTATACGACAAATAAACGAAATGAATGAATTTTCGAAGCACGTGACACGTACTGAACTGAGTGGACAAACTTTTTGCAGCCCATGTACCTGATGTGTGTGACGTCATTGTGCACATGCGCAAAATGGTTAGACAGAGCAAAAGATACCCATCGATGCTTCGTCGAAGCTATCTCTCTCGATACGCCGCTTCTACATGGGAGGGAATAGCCAGCGCGCGTTCCAGTATACTATAGTTCAGTGGATGACAGAGAAAGACTGAGAATAGAGAGAGAGGAGCGCATTTCAGATAGCGCGGTAATATATACCGGGCTGGATACGAGATATAAATGTGCATCGTCAAGTTTCGGGGAAAATTTTTTTCATTTTGGCCGCCATATTTTTTTTACCAAAAATGTTCTTCATAAGAATATTATAAGGATGAGTCAAAGAATGCTATCGAATTTTTTCGAACTTTTTCACGACATTTCTCGAAATTTCGATTGCGTAATTTTCTTAAAAATAAAAAATTTCGTCTGATCGTTCTGAAAAATTTGAGAGTGTTCTTTGATTAATTGTAAGATAAATTGTAAGTAAATTTTGTTCTTAGACAATTTTCGCTTAAGTTTATAGTTTTTGAGAAAGAAATTCGCCAAGTGTCGGGAAAACATTTTTCATTCTGGTCGCCATTGTGGCTTACCAAAACATAAGGAACCAAAAATAAAAACGTAAGGAACAGTAGTTCCCGATTTTTTTCTGTTCGAATTCATCACTAGCCTTTTTTCGCACGTAAGAAAATGGAAATAATGTGTCGGTGTGTAAACACTAAAAGACAATATATCCTTATTTCAGCAATGACCGAGGGTCGATAATGAATACTCACTTCATGGCATCACCAATGCCTTACTTTAGATCTTAGACTGACAACACAAGCGCGCTCGTGGCTGAATTTCGAAATACAACCAACATATATTTTTTTCGTTGCTTTCAGGGTCCAAATTTATTACGATTCTCCTATGCCCGTTCGGTCTCCTTCCCTCTAGGCTACATAGGGGAAACGATAAAATAGCGTGTCCAAAAAAAGAAGGCAACAGGGATGGCGCCTCGATCGTGCGAAGGAATGCGGTGCTAGCTTCACTCGACACAGACCGAACGCGAGTTTGACACGTAACGGCCTCTGCCACGGTCTTACATGCAGGTCCTGCAACGAAGCTAAATTTTCGTGGTGGGGGTAGGCACGCTTATCGGCTTCACTGTTCGATTCACTAGGCGCCGCTACGCGTCGCTACTAGCAAGGGGAAGAGTTTCCCCCTTACCTCTTACCGGCGAATGGGCCCAAGGTCTTTACGTATGTTTTTGTGGCCCCATTGTCGCAATAACATTTATTTGCGGCCATATACCAGAAGGTTCTACGCGATTTACCGTGATACATTTTATATCGTGTTTTTACGCATAAGTGTGCATTTTTTCTGGTAGTGTTTGCGAAAAAAATGCGAAATGGCTAAGGGTTGCGCGGTTCGCAATTGTAAAATGGGGTACAAAAATTGTAAGCCGAAATGGTCCGTGTTTCACGTGCCCAGAAACGTTGAACGATACAAAAAATGGCTCGATGCTATTCCGGGACTGAAAGAATCTCAGTACGTGTGCGAAAAACATTTCGAAGAACGATGTATTGTGAAACATTGGAGAAAAAAGAATGTAAATGGTCGTAATATGTGCTGGTATGAATTAATGTGTTCAAAAAATTTTCAGTTTTTTTTAGATGAAAGTAGTCATCTTTTTTTAAATCAACATATTATTTTTTATTGGTTTCGTATATTATGCAGTTTACACGACAGTACGGTAAATTAAGTTAGGGCAAACGGGCCATGCGTTGCGTTTGCGTTCAGGAGGGAAAAGGACAGGAGAGCTATTTCTCTCTTCGTCGCACCACTACTTCCCCTTTCCGTCACGCACCAAGCGGCAGAAATCGGAATAAAAAACAGAACCGCTAAGGGTGCCTACCCCCACTACCGCCGTTGTCAGACCTGTACGTAAGACCGTGTACTAGAGCGAACGAAAAGACTGCGAAAAAGATGCGAGATAGAGATCGGTCAATTACTCGATGGTTATTATATTCTTAATAAATAAGTATTGTTAACTTTTAAAAGTTTAATCTTCATTTATTATAACTGCCAATATTCCTTCACATGTTCCTACAAGTTTTTAAAGTTCTTTACCTTTCGTGTTTACCCAACCATGTTTGACATGTCATTAATTAGTATGCTATAGCATAGAGTACGGAGCCTTCTCACTACTTTGCTATAGCATAGTAGTGAGATGCTATACCATCATAATGAGTTGAACGAGCCCAGCAATATACAGAGTGTAACGCGAGGAGTGGAGCAAACGACGCATAAGGATAGGGGACCCCAATATCTATCAATTGAACCTCCATGTGTCTTATGCGACTTTCAGTGGTTTAAAAGTTATTTTGGTTTTTGTGGTTTTTGTGTAAGATACGAATTTTATACCACAGGTCGCAAATAAAATAAAATAATTAAGCCCACTCCCGTGATTTTTTTCTTCATGTAGTATAATAGTGGGCCTAACGTACTAGAATACTACTTTCACACATGGGTCGAAAAGTTTTCAAATAAAAAATTAAGTCCATAAATATGTTTGCAAATCTAATTTTTCTACCAACTTTCAAAGGCTCTGGGATAAAAAAATCACATAGGGTTGTTTTCTACAACTTATATATTTGAAACTTAACTGAAAACTACACACATGCACACACACACAACATTGTCATGTAAAAGTATTATTATATTATGATTAGAGTATAACAAAAAGGCTTACCTTTTTCGCTTGAGAAATAGATTTTTTCCCACGTAAAAATTACGAAAACAAAATTCAATGTGACGTCAAATTCGCGTTCGGTCTGTTGTGAGGCTAGCACCGCAACCCTTCGCGCGATCGTAATTCCCTGTTGCCTTCGATTTCGGGCATCACTTAAAATGCCGAATTTAGGCTCCTGTACACGGTCTTACATACAGGTCTGGAAACTCCGTTAGTTCACATGGTTCCTTTGCTAAAGTTCGCCGCGAGAGGCGCTGCAATCGAGGAGTCAGTGTGCGAGAGAGACAACAATACTCACTCTCACTCACCAATGCTTGCAGCAGTACTTATCGGAGTTACTACTTGCAAATATTTCTACGTATACGTGTTCATCATCTGTTGTTTTTCCTAACACTATATATGGAGATAGCATTTTATATTTCAGCGCAAATATAATTTCGCGTTTATCAATCATATAATAACAATTATTTATCCCTTAGAATTCAAATAATGGCGTCTTATAATGGCAATAAGGAAGATTTTTAGTCATTATCGTTCTGCAGGGAGGGGGGGGGTGTGAAATGTACAAAATAACGAAAAACCAAACCTTTATTTACTTTTTGTTGATCGTTCGTTCATTGGTCTGTCAATTTAGACATCTTTTTTTTACGACAATTTTTTTTTATTACATATTTTCTTGAAAGGCGTTTTGCCTCATGCGCAACCTAATGCAATAAATTATCGCGTATAATAAGATATCCTAACCATGTTTTCACATGGAAAGGAAAACTTTATCCCGTTAATACATCTTCGAGTGTTAAATCAAACGCGTTAACCTTTGAGGAATGCTTCGCAAAACACGTTTCAAGGCAGTGTATTAGATTAAAGAATTTTGAATTGGCATGGATTAACCCGCCACGAGATTTCATATCCACCAATTAAGAGAGAGCAGGTGAGCTATTAGAACTCAAGCAGACCCCTTCACGACAGATGACACGCGCATCCTATCTCTTCAAAACTTGCTTGCATAAGTACCCTGGAAGTATGCACGTTATGATTTTATTAATTTATTGACAAACACAGAACATGAACACTGCGAAGTGCAAAAAAATGCATTCAAATCTAAGATTCTGTTTAAATTTAACTTACGTCCCAGTAAAAAGGAACGCATCAAACGTGATAGACATAAACCCGATAATGTTAGATAAATATATATTATTTAAATTATCACCTGTAATTAATAGTAGCGAAAGAATTGAAAACAATTCTTTATACTGGGATGATGATTTCGATGATTCTACCATCGTGCTATGAGAGTTGTTCGTTTATTCTACGGCTACCTACGTTGAGTTAATAAGATGCCTGCTTCATGAAAAACTAGTTAAAATAAAAAAAAACCTGACGCATAATAAACTATACAGTCTATCGCCAGAGGAAGGGTATAATCGTGATCGACAGGGTACTCGATGACATCGTCGGTGTCCCATTCTTCTTTATCTGAAACGGCGTCTAATTTTCGTCGAACTTCGCCACGATACTTCACTATTTTGGGTTCCGATTTTTCGCCACTCAAAGCTTTCAGATCGCTTAGCGATATCAAAATCTGAGGCTCAGGCCGTTCTGTAATGGTACAATTACCATATTTTGGAGGCTTTATCACGCTATATACTGACAGCAGTTTATATAGCTGCAAAACATTGACAGTTTCACTTTTAGGCTTCTGTAAGCATTATTGCACTCCGGTACTACGCAGGACTTCGGCATTACTTCGCGGTTACTCGACAACCATATTCAGGTAATGTGTTCGCTGTGAAAACTGACTCCTCGATACTAGCGACACCACGATTTCTATTTCAATAGTGGAACCACCCCCACCGCCCGAATTTCATCGAGTTTCCAGACCTGTATGTAAGACCGTGCTCCTGTATCTAGTCTCCATGCATTTTCATCTCACGTGAGTTTAGTCACGCAGTTCCGGATCGGTCTGGTGAAAATGTGAGATCACTAGGAATTTCCGGCTAGTGATCTCACATTGCCACGACGCCGTAGAAGGGGTATACTAGCATGCTAATGAAACACAGCCCACCACGAGATACGTGCTCATGGAGACTAGATACAGGAGCCTAAACTCCAATGGGGAAAGATAGAAAGAGCGTGCACAAAAATGAAGGCAACAGGGATGACGCTGCGATCGCGGGAAGGGTTACGGTGCTAGCTTCACTCGACAACAGACCGAACGCGAGTTTGACTTTATTGTAAGTCCTGTTTTCGTAATTTTCATATGAAAAAGATCTACTTTAGGAGGGAAAAGAAGGCAAGTCTCGTTGTAATACCAGAGATTAGTAGGGAGATGCACACGCTCCCCTTTTCGGCGTGCCTCGTAAATGGCGCTAAATCGCGGCGGCGAGTTCGGGAGTATGATTTCGTGATCATCGCCTCTGTCAAGGTTGCAGATTCCCTTGTAGCCGCGCGAGTCTGTGATCACCGCTCAAGTCGGTATCGCAGTCAGCGAGAACACGAATGGGTAGCTCGGTGGGGGAAAAGTCTCTGCCCCTCGCAAATCGCGCTCGCTCGACAGGCGAACGAAGCAAGGTTTTCCGTCCGATCGAGCTCGACATATATGTGTGGCCGTACTGCGGATTGGAATATGCATTAAATGAATTTCAAAGTGAAAAACATGTATCGAGATCATTGTTTTCTCTCGGTTGCCCGTTTATGCCGAAAATGCGGGTTAAAAAAATTAACGACGAACCGCGTTGAAAAATAAGATGCCGAAAGGACCGTGGAAGGTTCAAAAAGAAATCCTGAGCCTTTGCCGCGATCGTTTCGACATTTTTTTTTTAAACAGTAATCATTATGGATAAGGGTGTATCATAAATGTTTCTTTATCTATAATGAGCGTCGTGGCTGAGTTAGCAGCATGACGGATTAACGATGCTTACGGTCCGGGTTCAATCCCCGGTGAACCAGCTTTTTTTTTCTTTTTAAATTCAGAAAATTTCGAACTTACTCGCGCTTTAGCTATTCTCGCCTTTTCAGGCATTATTTATGATATTTAATTCGTATATGTTTAATAAAAAAAAACAAGACATTGCTACCGGGGAAGTGCAACCAGATCGCGTGTAAAAGTTACCCCCTCTCTAGTTTCTTACGCGCCCATCACACAATCATAGTAGCGCGTGTCCGTGAGCAAACGACGCTTGGACATCTTCGGAAAGAGCCGAGCACGGTCGAAGTTTCCCGACCGCGCCTTCGGCAGTTACACCAATACATGGACGCTGAGCACGTTCATGTGCGGCCAAGCCGCAACCAGCCCCCTGACACTGGCCTACTATTCCTATACGATAAAGGAAAACGCATTTGGTCCTGGCTTTTCTTGAAGTTCTTGAAATCGTCACTGCCTAGCGTTGGCTGTCATGTGACAGCCTTCGGCTCTAAATACTCCGATCAGCTGAATGATTCGATACTTCCGTGGCTTTCGTCCTGTTATCATTATTGCGACGTTATTTATTGTGTTCGAACGGAAAATCATTAGATCGAAAAATCATTCCAAATATATCAGTAGACCAAAATTCATGTAAAATATTCGAAACACCGGCGCATCACACATATATATGCATGCCTGTCACACGACTACTAGCGCCACAGTGCGGTAAGGACATTTTGCGAACAGCATTTATCTACCAGTGTCAGGGGGCTGGCCGCAACGAAGGCTTCGAGGGAAAAAGCAATCTGAGCACGACTCGCGCGTGACGTCGGGTAACGAGGCTTTTAGATGATTTCAATGCTTATTTAGCTCTTGATTCTCTGGGTTATTAATGTATACAGAAAAATGTATCGCGCACTCTGATCGCTTATTTTTTTAGTTTATACGTTAATTTAAATATAATAATAAATGTAAATTATAACTTATTTATCTTATATAAAATTGTTTACGCTTTACTCACACCCGTCCTTATGCCAAATAAATTATAATTCATAAAAGTACGCGGAAATATATTTATATTCGTATTATTATATTCATTCTCATACTTTCATCAAGCGGTAAAGCATTTTCCCCAAAAACAAGCCAATCATCCATCCGGCTGTGAATCGTAAGTACCAGAAAGTGCACATATTCTACAAGCGATGAGATAGTCCCGTTGGTAGCGTTCCGCAGGGCTTCGATCCGCAGGGGCCCCTAGTGCAAATTGTCCTCCAAATTTTTCATATTTTCTCATATTTTAGTCATATTTGAGATTTTCGGAGAAAAAATGATTTAAAACAGATTCAAGTTCTGGTCTATTTCCCAAAAACACATTTTTTTCACTAAAAATTCATGATTTCTCATTTTTTTCCCGGAAATTACTCTTTTTCCTATGACCTGAGTGAACGGCTGCGGAGATATTCGGAGAGAAGTTGAAGATGAAAAGAAATGAGATTTTCGTAAGAAAAACTGATTATTATTTCTTTTTTACGGAAATCTTCCATTTCCTATTACCTGACTGAACGGCTGCGAAGATATTCGGAGAAAATTTAAAGATGAAAACAAATGAGATTTTCGTAAAAAAAACTTGTTCTTATTTTTTTTCCGGAACTTTTTCTTTTTCCTATTGAGTGAAAGGCTGCGGAGATATTCGGAGAAAAGTTATAGATGAAAAAAAATGAGATTTTCGTAAAAAAAAAACTTATTACAGTTTTTATCCGTCATAATTCTGAGAAATAATGAATTTCCGAAATGTTTGCAAACATTATTTTCCTTAAGGAGTAACACCACTGTAACGGCATGCCACAAAGCGTTTTAGACAAATAATACTCGGGGTAATTATTAAGAATATATTGAAGTATATTGCAAAAAAATGTACGGGAAAATATTACAAAATGGCGACACTGCAGCAAATTCTTTCGAGGCATGTTGAACTTAAGGTGCTCTGCGGCACGTAGTATAACTTGTGCCAATTTTAATCTGGACAAAATAATTTTTTTTATTAAATCTAGATGAGTGTGGCTAGTGAACCACGTAGGGGATTTTAGAAATATTGATTTTTGAGTAATTGCCGACTATTTGACTAAAAATGTTCATTTAGACTTAATAAAACAAAATTCTTTTTTTTAGATTAAAATTGGCACAGTTATACTGCGTGCCGCAGAGGTTCGACATGCTTCGGAAGAATTGTTGCAGTGTCGCCATTTTGTAATATTTTCGGATAAAAATTTCTAGCAATATACTTAAGTATATGCTCAATAAATACCGCAAGTATTATTTGTTTATCACATTTTCTTCGGCCAAAAAAATATTAAAAAATACGCTTCCTGTAAGCCCGTTACAGTGGTGTTACCCCTTACAGTCTTCATATAATTTCCGAGATTTTCCGGTGATCGTAATTAAAATGATGAAATATTCGGAAAAATTCGAAGAAATTCGGAGAAACTCGGATGTTTGCGTAAAAATAATTGTCCGCAAAACTCAGAATTCTTCATATTTGTTCCAATTCATAGAAAAATTCGGAAACATTATTCGGAAAAAATCGGAGTTTTTCGGAAAAAAAATTGCACTAGGGGCGCAGGATCGTTCCCGCGCTGTGCTTCATTTAAAAAATTATTATTACTATTAATTATTATTTGATTAGTTATTTTTATTAGTTATCATCATTATTTTAATTAGTTATCTTTTAGTGTTGAAAAATTTATCGCGCACTCTAACCGCTTATTTTATTAGTTTGTACGTTAATTTAAATATAATAATAAATCTAAATTACAACTTAATTATCTTCTAAAAAATTGTTTGCGCTTTACTCACACCCGTCCCTATGCCAAATAAATTTTATTTCATAAAAGTAACCGGAAATTTATTTATATTCGTATTATTATATTCATTCTCATATATACTTTCATCAAGCGATAAAGCATTATGATAATGCTTTATCGCTTGATGAAAGTATATGAGAACGAATATAATAATACGAATATATTTCCGCTTACTTTTATGAATTACAATTTATTTGGCATAGGGACGGGTGTGAGTAAAGCGGACATTTTTTTTCAGAAGTAAAATAAGTTGTAATTTAGATTTATTATTATATTTAAATTAACATATAAACTAATAAAATAAGCGGTCAGAGTGCGCGATAAATTTTTCGACACTAAAAGATAACTAATTAAAATAATAATGATAACTAATAAAAATAACTAATCAAATAAGAATTAATAGTAATAATAATTTAAAAAAAAGCACTGAGCGCGGGCAACGATCCCGCTCCCCTAGTGCAATTTTTTTCCCGAAAAACTCCGATTTTTTCCGGAAAATTTTTCCGCTTTTTTCCGAATTTTTCTATGAATTGGAACAAATATGCAGAATTCGGAGTTTTGCGGACAATTATTTTTACGCAAACATGCGAGTTTCTGCTTATTTTTCCAAATTTTTTCGAATTTTTCCGAATATTTCATCATTTTAATTACAATCACGGGAAAATCTCGGAAATTATATGAAGACTTTAAGGGGTAACACCACTGTAACGGCCTTACAGGAAGCGTATTTTTTGATATTTTTTTTTGGCGGAAGAAAATGTGATAAACAAATAATACTTGCGGTATTTATTGAGCATATATTTAAGTAAATTGCTATAAATTTTTCATCCGAAAATATTACAACATAGCGACACTGAACCAATTCTTCCGAAGCATGTCGAACCTCTGCGGCACGCAGTATAACTGTGCCACTTTTAATCTAAAAAAAAGAATTTTGTTTTATTAAGTCTACATGAGTGTAGCTACTGAACCACGTAGGGGATTTTCGATAAGTCCATTAAAAAAATATTTATTAACAAGTAACTGTCTTAAAAAAAAAATTGAACATTTTTAGTCAAATACCCGGCAATTACTCAAAAAGCAATGTTTCTCAAACCCTCTACGTGGTTCACTAGCTACACTCATCTAGATTTAATTAAAAAAAAATTATTTTATCCAGATTAAAATTGGCACAAGTTATACTGCGTGCCGCGGAGCACCTTGAGTTCAACATGCCTCGGAAGAATTTGCTGCAGTGTCGCCATTTTGTAATATTTTCACATATTACCGTATATTACAGTGGTGTTACCCCTTAAGGAAAATAATGTTTGCAAAAATTGCGGAAATTCATTATTTCTCAGAATTATGAGGGATAAAAAAATGTAATAAGTTTTTCTTACAAAAATCTCATTTTTTCATCTATAACTTTTCTCCGAATATCTCCGCAGCCGTTCACTCAATAAGAAAAAGAAAAAGTTCCGGAAAAAAAGAACAAGTTTTTTTTACGAAAATCTGATTTTTTTCATGTTTAAATATTCTCCAAATATCTTCGCAGCCGTTTACTCAGGTAATAGGAAAAAGGAAAATTTCCGGAAAAAAATAATAATAATCAGTTTTTTAACGAAAATCTCATTTCTTTTCATCGTTAACTTTTCTTCGAATATCTCCGCAGCCGTTCACTCAGGTCATAGGAAAAAGAGAAATTTCCGGGAAAAAAATGAGAAATCATGAATTTTCAGTGAAAAAAAATGTCTTTTTCGGAAATAGACCAGAACTTGAGTCTGTTTTAAATCATTTTTTCTCCGAAAATCTCAAATATGCCGAAAATATGTGAAATTATGAAAAATTTGGAGAAAAATTTTCACTACGGGCCCCTGCGGACCGAAGCCAGGAACGCTACCAACTGTGCACTTTCTGGTATAACACTTTCTGGAATATGTGCACTTTCTGGTACTTACTTTTACTTTTTCTGGGCTTCTGGGTTTACTTTTATGAATTATAATTTATTTGGCATAAGGACGGGTGCGAGTAAAGCAATTTCATATAAGATAAATAAGTTGTAATTTAGATTTATTATTATATTTAAATTAACGTATAAACTAAAAAAATAAGCGATCAGAGTGCGCGATACATTTTTTTGTATACGTTAATAACGCAGAGAATCAAGAGCTAAATAAGCATTGAAATCATTTAAAAGCCTCGCGCGTGACGTCGGGTGACATCACGCGCGAGTCGTGCTCAGATTGCTTTTTTCCCTCGAAGCCTTCGTTGCGGCTTGGTCGCACATGAACGTGCTCAGCGTCCATGTATTGGTGTAGCTGCCGAAGGCGTAGTCGGGAAACTTCGACCGTGCTCGGCTCTTTCCGAAGTATCCAAGCGTCGCTCGTTCACGGACACGCGCTACTATGATTGTGTGATGGGCGCGTAAGAGACTAGAGAGGGGGTAACTTTTACGCACGATCTGGCTGCAGTGATCCCCGGTAGCAATGTCTTGTTTTTTTATTAAGCATATACGAATTAAATATCATAAATAATGCCTGAACAGGCGAGAATAGCTAAAGCGAGAGTAAGTTCGAAATTTTCTGAATATAAAATGAAGAAAAAAAAAGTTGGTTGACCGGGGGTTGAACCCGGACCGTAAGCATCGTTAATCCGCCACGGTGCCAACTCAGCCACGACGCTCATTACAGATAGAGAAACATTTATGATATACGCTTATCCGTAATGTTTACTGTTGAAAGAAAATGCCAAAAAGATCGCGGCATAGGCTCAAGATTTCTTTTTGAACCTTCCACGGTCGTTTCGGCGTTTTATTTTTCAACGCGGTTCATCGTTAATTTTTTAACCCGCATTTTCGGCATAAACGGGCAACCGAGAGAAAACAATTATCTCGATACATGTTTGTCACTTTGAAATTCATTTAATGCATATTATAATCCGCAGTCCGGCCACACGTCTATGTCGAGTTCGATCGGACGGAAAACCTCGCTCCGTTCGCCTGTCGAGCGAGCGCGATTTGCGTGGGGCAGAGACTTTTCCCCCACCGAGCTGCCCCTTCGTGTTCACGCTGACTGCGATACCGACTTGAGCGGTGAGCACGGACTCGCGCGGATACAAGGGAATCTGCAACCTCGACAGAGGCGATGATCACGAAATCCTACTCCCGAACTCGTCGCCGCGATTTAACGCCATTTACGAGACACGCCGAAAAGGAGAGCGTTGTGCATCTCCCTACTAATCTCTGGTAATACTTTTAATTGGAGTCATTGAAGCCAGATTTTTAAAAATACTGATTAAATGCGTTGCGTTTTGTTGCTTTTTGTTGCGCATTGTAGCCCGACTTATTTAATTATTAACTAAATACTGTTGCGAATTCACGATAAAGTTTTCGTTCGTATCTACATAAATGATAAGTGCAATTAGTGTTTGGCTGATAAATGTATCCCCTGTAGAGGGGCTTATTCCATCATTGGTGAGAAAATCAACTTTCTTGTTCAATTGGAGTGTGGATAGTGATACGTTTTATATATGCATGTTATGAACAATTTACTATATTCGATGATTCGAAACGATTGCCAATGGGCTTGTCCAGCTTCATCATAAACTGCACGGTAATTTTTTTTTCTTCTTGTCATTAAATTTCAGCGTATGTTATGCGATTTTCAGTGGTTTGAAAGTTATTTTGATTTTTGTTATTTTTTTGTAAGATACTTATTTTAGACTATAATTCGCAAATACAACAAAACTATTAAGTCTACTCCGTTGATTTATTTTCGTTAAATAGTCTAATAGTGGGCCTTACGTACTGAAGTACTACTTTACACATGAGCCGAAAAGTTTTCAAATAAAAAATTAAGTCCTCAAATATTTTTGCAAATCTAATTTTTCGACCAACTTTCAAAGGCTCTAGAATTAACAAATCACATAGGGTTGTTTACTACAGCTTAAATATTTGAAACTTATTTGAGAACTATATACACACACACACAAACATTATCATTTTAAAGTATTATATTATTATTAAAGTATTACAATAAGGCTTACCCTTTTTCGCTCTAGACATTTTTTTTATGTGAAAATTACGAAAGCTAAATTCAAAGTAACGTCAAATTCGCGTTCAGTTTGTTGTCAAGTGAAGCTAGCACCGCAACCCTTCGCACGACCGTAACGCCATCCCTGTTGCCTTCAAATTCGGGCGTCACTTAAAATGCAGAGTTTAGGCTCCTGGATCTAGCCTCCATGGACGTGCTCATCGACAAAAGCATGGAGCCTAGATACCAGGAGGTTCAGCGAGGCCTTTCAACTCGTCCCCAAAACGAGAACAAGAAATGATGGCGCTGGGGTACTCCGGCACCTACATGTATATAGATATACGCTAAACATGGGTGCGATCTAAGACAGATCACAGATGATGTACCTAACCCTCATTCGTGTTAAGGGATAACACCACTCTAGGATTTTGAAAAGACATTTTCTTGCCTAAATATACTTTGGTGTCATAAACACAATATGCAATTGGTCCTGTAGCAATTTTTTTTATTTAAAGGTTCAATTATCGATTTGGCCGCAGAGCCTTGGAACGCGCGCTGAGCTGCTCGTACAACTTTAAACGCGTTTTTCTCGAAACCACTTTTTTTCGATCTCGGAAGACGGATTAGTCGACCACCTTTGCATGCATCGATTTGAAATTTTGATAGCAGCTTCACAATCATATTCTTTATGGGAGTACGTAGCCGTTTTTTTATTAAATGTAAACTTCTTTTTATAAACAATTTACTGCTTTTTTGGCAAAAAATCGATTTATTTCCTTCAAAGTGCGCTATTTTTGCAAAATTTGAAAGCAAATTTCTAGGTAGTCTCATAGCTAATAATATATAAATTATCATTTTTTTAATTTTTATTTCAGATCTTATATTTTACGAGAAAACCGTTCTCCCGTGAACCTATATGTAAAAAAAACACGTTTTTCTAGATGGGCTGTATCGCCGCCATTTTGCGTTTGAGTTTGAGATCTTTTCTTGCTTTTGCGTTTTTTTTCCGAACCATCATGAGGAAATTATGAATCGGCGGATATTTCGACGTTTGATGTCACGATCGGTCTGTCGTGAGGTTAGAAACTCATCCGATCACTGCACCCCAGCGCCATCACTTCGGGACATTTTCGGGGACGCTTTTTTCAGCGCCTTTGCATTGCCGCTGAACCTCCTGGTATCTAGGCTCCATGGCACTGCCGCTGAACCTCCTGGTATCTAGGCTCCATGGACAAAAGCATAACCTCTTTACTCGAATAAGCAACAAGTTTTAATGGAATCCAAGGTTGCAACACGAATGTTACCGCAAAAGAAAACAAATAACGTTTTTCAATTTCATGAAAGAACACGAAGATTTAGCACGAGGCAGATTGAGGTACAGCCATTCAAAGAAAAACATACTGGTACGTTGTATATCATATTACAACATAAGGAGGTTCTTATAACACAATGATAGAATTATTGTTTTACGTTAATAAATAAAACTATTATACAATATATTCTTGTTCCATTATACTGAAGCGGTCCGAAGCATCGCGCGGTGATCGTCGTATATGGAACATTCGATTTTCTCGACCTCGCAAAATCACAATCAGCAAATTATTCATCATTATCGGATGATATTACTTTATTCGTTACGCTATAAATTTTAAGTTGCTAATTTTTATTAAATGTTCAGCGTCGAGATGCTGCCGTCTGAATCAGCTATTTCGTAGTAACTCTTGTTATGTCCTTTGGACACTGCGCGCGATTTGCGACGAGCGATGAGTGATATCCAATGGGAGCTTCACTTTCCTAGGCGGTTTTGTAATACCTGAGCTCCCATTGGATATCGCTCATCGCAAATCGCGCGCAATGTACAGATGCCATTATGTGTTAGCTTTGGACGTGTCGTCGCTGCTTTAGAAAGATATTTCGCGCCGAGTAAAGTCACGTAAATAATCTCGCATTTTTACTAGGTGATAAGAACCGTAATAGGGTGAGCTGCTCACTTTTGTCATTTTTACTCAAACGGAGAACCGTAATAGCCCCCCAGATCGATCCGTTCGCATTTATTCGCATCCCGCATTGTTCAGAGGTTATGTTTTTATAAATATACTAAAGATATTTAGTATACTAGGTGGGCTATTATAACTATTGTTGCTATTAAATAACCCCGGGGAAAAAAGTTCATATCTGAATATATCTGAATGTATCTGAATCATATCTGTAGAATCAGATATGATCAGACAAGAAAAATGGCCAGGTCTGATCATGTAATGTCATGACAGATCATGTATGCTTATATCTGAGCATGTATGATCATATCAGAGCCATTTTTATAATTTCGAGAGCAGACCCGTCCATATTGCAGCACGTCTGACCAGATCCAATCCGTAGACAAAATCTGATCTTGTTGGCCCAGATTTGATTTTTTTGGGCCAGATCTGATCATGTCGGACAGATCTAATCTTATTAGACCAAATCTGATCTTGTCAGACAGATTTGATCCTACCGGACCAGATCTGAATGTATAAGAATAAAATACCGTGGATCCCAGTAGACCTGGACATCTATGAACAATAGACCTGCCCATATGATAGAATCATAGTTTATCTGAACTATCAGACCAGGTATGACTCCGACTATATCAGAGCAAATCTTACCCTGTTGAAACAGAGCAAACCTTATTAGAGCAGTCCTGAAGATATTAAAATGTTCACATATATAAAGCGGGTTTACACGTCATCACTAGACGTGTTAATAACTAACAATATTATAGTAACTCACATGATCCCATATAATACAGTCAGGTGAGATGCCGTCTCTGATGGGATATCGTTTCATATATTTAGACGTTTTCATGTGTGAACAACTGAACTGCATATACGATAAGGTATGGGTGTATAAGACTTCGCATATTTTCCAGGTTTGGTATCGTATCTGATGGAATAGAATTTTATACGAACGTACCTGCTCATATATCACATCATATATGTTCAGATATGGTTTCACGCTGCCAACTCGCCTTGGTACCTGACCAGATAAAAACATATATGAGATCTATATAGCAGAGTCTGGTACCGTATTTGATCGGATATGATTTTATACGAACAGATACGTTCAGATATCACATAATGTATGTTCAGATACGAATTTACGGTACCAACTCGCCTTGGTACTTAGTCAGATATAAACAGATATGAGTTCATATATGGTCAGGCCAGATACCGTATTTGATCAGATATGATCTTATATATGCATATATGATGTGGAATATGATCAGACCTAATCATATATGATACTGTAAAATGTCAGATATGAATATATCTGATACATATATGACAATATCTGCAACATATATGAACATATCCACTCAGACATGAAATTTGTTTCCCGGAACGCAATATGCCTACTAGCGCTGCGAGCGAGCCGGGCATATGAATCCTAGCGCCTCTAGCGGGGAGCGACATTTCGTGGTCCACTGAAACTGCACGATGTCAGGGGCCTAGTCCAGGGGGCTGGCACCTCCTATCCCTTACCGTATATAAAAATGCTACGCTTTTTGACCGCTTTATTTAGTGCTACTACCTCTCCCCGTGGCGCTAGTAGGTTTCTGACAATTTCTTATTGCGCAAGCGCACGGCCCGCACCGCGTACATAACACACATAACCACCACAACGACGAATACGATTAGTTTGACCCGCGATTTTGACGTTTGCAGTTTTAATCGAGGTGCGGAATTGATTAAATTACTGAAATTGCTTATACTCATGTACTAATGCCGTATATTGTGCGCGGTTGTACCTCAGGGTACAACATAATTATTTATCGCTAAATAATCGATTCTTGAAATTATTGTTAGCGATTCAGTTTTTAAAAATGCTTCAGTTCTCGTTGTATAAGCATATAATCAGAGATGGAGCTCTTCTTTCATATTTAGTAATGACCTTTTGAAGAAGTTATAATATGGTACCAAATAGTTCCGTTCCCCTATTTATCTTTATGATTGTTTTTTGGCACGATCATTAGATAACAACGTTATAGCAATAGACAATTACTGAATAATAGATAAATTAATAACACAACAATGGTAGTATAGTTAATTGTGTGTATAGCTATACACCATATGAAACCATCAGTATGTTTTGTTGGTGGTATATGGATATTGCCCGATTATATGTGTGCGTGGGTACACATACATAGCCCCTGCGCGCGCATCAGGATTGCGGTCAGTTTAAAAAGAAATCTTGATCCTCTGCCGCTGTCGTTACGGCGTTTTTTTTTCAACAGTAAACATGATGGATAAGCGTGGATCATAAATGTTCCTTTATCCTCAATGAGCGTCACGGCGAGTTTGTTTGGGATTAACGATGCTTGCGGTCGGAGTTCGATCCCCGGTGAATCGATTTTTTATCGATTTTTTTTTCTTCATTTTATATTTACAAAATTTCGAACTTCCTCTCGCTTTAGCTTCTTTCGCCTGTCCAGGCATTATTTATTATATTCAATTCATATATGTTTAATTTTAAAAAAGACTGCTACCGGGGATCGAACTCGCTTCGTCTACACTTAGAGCCCGCACACTGATATCTCAAATGCGAGGCTCTTGTGACTAAAAACCTGCTTTACGTATACACACTTATCCAACCTCACAAAAAAAAATCGCTGCAGGACCAATTGCATATTGTTTTTATGACCTGAAAGTATTTTTGAAGCGAAAAGAAGACAATTTTTCCAAATTTCTGGAGTGGTTGTATCCCTTAAAGAAAAGACATCGATTTTTTTTATCGTTGTCAATATATATTTCCCCTTAAAGAGTTTAAAAGAATCTCGTACGTGTTAGCGAAAATCGGCAGAAAATTATGAAGCAACTCGTCCACTACTTTGATGTTCGCTACTTTGGTGTTTGCTATTTTGGACCATCGCTCGTTTGCCTATCTAAGATCTACACATTCGAAGGTGATATGAATGTTCTAGATTGTTTGAATCTCTATTTGTATGACTCAAACTGCAGACAATCTGAATACACGTTCTCGGATAAATGAGCTCTCGAAT
This sequence comes from Ophion slaviceki, assembly GCA_944452715.1. NCBI lineage: Eukaryota > Metazoa > Arthropoda > Insecta > Hymenoptera > Ichneumonidae > Ophion > Ophion slaviceki. The sequence goes on from OX101783.1 coordinate 56,760,281, forward strand.
AAATAATCCTTTGGTACAATAGTTCTTCGCTTTCGTCATCGGTCGAAGGATAAAATTTCGAACAATTAACAGTTCCTTATTTTGAGTTTATAATTCTGTCATTTCGAAATCTTGGTCGTTCTATATTTGGCCTTTCAATGTTTTGACCCCCACGCCATTGTGAAATGAGTTGAAAAAAAATGCCGATCGAGAAAGACGCAAAGTTCTCTTTGAGCCTTTTTAGATCGTTTTGGAACTTTACTTGAATAATTTTTTAAATTAATTTTCTAAGGGGAAAAGTAAAAACTCATTTACGCATTGGGAGAAACATTAATTTTTGCATCATATTTTCCAATACCGTTAGCAAAAAAATTTAAACGCCCGCTTCTTTTGAGCAACGTCACCAACTTCACTGAGTGGCCGTCGGCAACAGCTAGAGCCGGAAGAGGCGCCCGACGGAGCCCAAGGGCACGAGCATGGAGGCTCGAGTGAGCTCAATAAACTTAGCCGGCGACTATGAAAATATCGAATTCTTTTCCATGTCTTCAGATGTGAAACGAGGTCGAATATTATTTCACGCGCGCAATATTTCAATCACCGTGTTAAAATTTAAGCGCTCTAATTTCGTGTCGACCGGTCTCGAAATAAAATGTAAACAAATCACGCGTCTTCGATTCTAAGCGTCCTAGGCCCTAGATATGTCTCGCGTTCTGCGTGTGAGTGACTCCCGCCTGTTCTCTTCCCCGCAAATTTTGGTAAGTCGCGCAAATTGTAACGCGACGAGGGAGTTACTCGCTGTTCTTCGTAGGCAAGCGCTGAAATCACCTCCGTCGTATAGACTCGCTTATTCAGCCGCCCCGGCTTTCTTGCACATACAAGATCGGTTTGCGTATAGTCTCGTGCTTTCCGTGTGATCCGCGGGCGCGTTCCTTTTTTAATAAAATTTAAGAAAACCAACAAAAAAAAGTCCGAAATCTATTCCTCCAAAAACCTATTACGTCTCTTCTCCCTCTTCCTCTGACCCGGCAAATTAAAAATTATATTAATTGTGATTCCTCGCATTTCGAAGGGCGAGTGCGATCATAATTAAGGTCCTTCGAGCCGGATAAAAAAAAAGGAGAAAATTCGTAAAACAATTCGTAAAATTAATCGGGACGGATAGTACAAGAAGCGCTTCAAGGCCAAGTTTGTTTTGTGCGCACCTTACTCGCTGTAAAAGAAAGGGGGTAGCCGGTTAAGGGGGGTCTGACGGCCCCCACCGAGTTTGATCGAATCGACCCAAAAACCTGAAAGAGGGCTGAAAAACAAAATTTTAGAGATATTTTTTAACCCCCTAAACCCTTATGAAAACACCATAATCGCAAAAAATGCGTTTTTTTTATGTTTAATTTTTTTTCGAGCTTTCAAATGCATTTTAAAGCGGTTTTAACACAACCAAAATTTTGTTTCAGATGTGTAGACATGCCCTGAATTTTTCCAGATTTTTTCGTAAAGTTAAATCATGTGCAACATAATTTTAATGGCATAAAAACCGTAAAAAATCGTCATTTTTTGTATTTAATGCTATGGTTTTTATTGACGTATTAATGGTAAAAAATCGTGCACCATAGCATAGAAAGCTACTATCTTCCTCTACAAAATGACGCTAATTGGGCTCAATTCGGTCGTCTCTAGCGTCCGAAAATCAAACTTGAATAAATTCCGTTTTTATAATTTGAGCATTTTCAGTTACGAAAATGACACAAAATCATATTTTTCAATTATTTTACTTAATAAAAGTACATTTTGGGGTTTCTGAGGTCGCCGATTACAAATTTGATGTCAAACAGCTAACAAAAAAAAAAAATTACACATGTCATCAAATGAAAATGGTATTTGCTATTTCGGTTTTTTCAATAATTAAAAGTCATTGTATTTTAAAAAATCTATTTATTTATAATAATATTACATACATTCATCTAATATATACATTAAACAGACACAAGTAATACATACATTGCAACATGATTGTTATGTTGTTAATCTTCGTCACTGTGTTCTTCAATAACAGGTTCGACATTATCAACGTGAAATAGATTCGTTAGAATTTGAGCTGGGCGGATGATTTTGGACAAATACCGTGCATGACTTAAAAAGTAAATGATTGTTGCAACGTGGGCACAGCAACCAACAGTTCTTAGCCCATTTGCACAATCACATACGTAGTTTTTTATACCGTTATATCCAATACTGTTAGGGTCGTACTGAACGTAACATCTGTATACTTTCTTGTTTATATGTCTTGATTTAACTTCACATTTCAAAATGGTATCGTCCTCCAACAAGTATTGCATATTCAAAAGTCCTTCTTCGGTATACATTTCAGCTAAGTATAAAACAGTTTGCGATAACTGGTACGAGCCAGTGAAAAGGATCTTCAAATCTTGCTCTGTCATTTCCGGAAAGTCTAATACGTCATTTGATGTTAACGGTTTGAAGATCCTTTTCTTCCTATTCCAGTTTTGTTCTTCCACAACTTTCGCTAAAGAATTGTCAACGTCTTTTCTTTTCAACATTTGCTCGGCAATTTGATCTTGTAAATCGGTATCGCAATTCAGTCTTTTTCCAAACTCATTAACCAAAAAATTCGCTACTTTGCAATAAAGCATCGCTGAATCCAACATGTTGTTGTTAAACTGATTATGCAAGAGTTTGAATTTACTACCGATTATACCGTGGACAGCCTCTACCACCCACCTCAATTTCGTAACAAATCGACTTTCGTTTGCTTCATTTGTTGGAAGTTGCTTTCTTTTGCCTTTCAACGCTGGCATCAACACAACGAACTCTTGAGATTCTAACCAATCTTTGACGTCTCTGAACCCCCTGTCAAGTATAAAAACATCCCCTTTTTTGAGGATTGATCTCAAGCCGTTCGGATCACTTAGTACATGTTGTAAGATTTTCGCATCATTCACAATTGCTTCGTACGGTCCGTAAACATCTATTACATATCCATCTGTGGCACAAACTGTGAAGGGTTTACAGAGTGGACACTTTTTCTGACCAGAGAAAGATTTTTTTTGGTAACAATTATTACTACTTTTTTGGTGTCGAAGGTATGAACCATCAGCAATCAAGAGCAGGCGATCTTCAAATCCGTGTAATTTTTTTACGTAAGGCGACGTGTGATTAGCAATTAAATCTTCGCGAGAACATGCCCGAGCTCCGAAACGAAGTGGAAAGACGTCTTTCGCGAATGAATCCAAAACCGATTTGCAATAAGCAGATACTAGTTGTTCAGATTTGATATCGAAAATTGACGCAGTGATTGTGTTGGAATTTCCAGTTCTTAATTTAAAAAGGAATATTAAAAGAGCTTGATTAATACTGCGATTTTGAGAATTTCGCAAAGTGACCAACATGTTTTTTAGAGTCTTGATTTCTGCAACTGTGTATCCAGTTAGCGATTTTATGCGCTCTGCCGATAAATTGTAATCATCTACTCTGTCTAAAATACTGTTGTCGCATTTTTTGGACAGTGCATCCAAAAATAATGCCAACTCTTGAGAACTGATAGTACAAGTATTCGAAAATATTTTCAAGTTTGAAATTTCGTCAACGTACATACGTTCACTGATAAGATGTACAGGACAACAGCGATTGCCTTTTGGAATGAAAATTCGTGAACTTATAAATACCTGTAACCTCGCTTTAAACGGAACAACCGGAGATGTCGTAATTGGAGTAAGACATACGCAACAACATTTGTGAGTCGCGGTAACTCTGTTGAAAGGCATCTCGATCATTTCATAGTCCGGTTCTCTTGGACGAAGAACGTAAGGAGGGTCCTTAGAAGATTGTGATGACTGTCCTGTGGAAGATCCAGACTCCGACCGTGACAATTGTTGCGAAGACTGTTCCGAAGATTGTTCTGTGTCATCTGATACTGTCAAATTGGAGAGTGTTGATGAATGTCTCTCTACAGGATCGACAGAATTTTGTTCGCGATCAACATCTGGCAGAGGATTTTCCTCGGGATTGACGTTTGGCAGAGGATTTTCTTCGGGATTAAAATCCAACTGAAGATTTTCTTCAGGATCAGAATCACTGCTCGTCGATGGTGAAACCGTTCGGGATTTAGCGATTGCGGAACGACACAGATGACATAAAACGTCACCTTTCTCTACTCGTTTACCTAGTAGTTTAGTATATAAGTGTACGTCATCATCTGAAGAAATGGACTTCTGTTTTCCGGTATCATAACGCAACAATCTGTTGCATCTTATGCACCTTTCACCAGCCGTACATTTTCGTTTTTTCGGTGGCATCGCACAGTTTTTCCTAAAGAAAAAAAAAGAACATTGTTATTTTTTTTATTATGATTAACAAATTATTTTTTTTTTTTTGAAAAAAATGAAAAAAGTAACTGAAACCCGGAATAAAAAAAACCATAATTAAAAAAACAAATAAAACAAAAGTAACGAAAATCGAAAGTACATTAAAAATTGTAAATCAAAACAAAAAAAATGTTGAAAACATCGGTAAACAAAACAGAAATAAATTATTGTATTCCAAATCATTTTTTTATTGAAATATCGTTTCGTCTTAGTTTTGTTTTTTTTTTTGCTTTTTTTAAATTCTTTTCATGTGAGTGAACTAAACAACAACTTGAAGTTGACGGCCACCTTCTGTACGATTTCAAGTCGACTATGAGGCAAACGATTGTAGATTGAGGTTATGATTATAAATCAATTTTTATGTTGATTGATATTTAAATTGATATTCAAACTCACCTTAGAATACTGCTTCAATCACTTCGTGTTGAGATAGGCAGGTTAAACGATAAATTAAAAAAACGCTGTTAACAAAACAAATAGATTTGTTTAACAGAGCAGAGCGCGTCGCATGACGTGTGTACTGGACGGCGGCTGAACACAGAGAGAAAGAGAGACCGCGTGGAGCGGGGTTCTCGATGCGTCAGTGCGTAGTGGGCATGCGCAGTACCGTGCGGAGGGGCATACGAGCCTAAGGCCCACGTGGGTACGGTGGCCTTAGGCACTCGGGTACGTGGCTTAATAAGGTACAAGTTGGGATTTTCTCCGCCAGGTGACAGTTTAGTCGGGGAATTCCAAATTTTTTTTCTGAATAATACGTAATTTTTTGTTTGTTAATATAACTATTGACAGCTGTTACGATTAAAAATTCGTGTATAAGAATGAATTTATAATCAGCGACCTAAAAAATCCTTATTAATATCGTTCCCATAGCTTTTTTAAAAAATTTCAAAAATTAAAATATTTTTTCTTCGTTTTGACAGCTGTCATGTGACAAAACTAATTTTTGACATCAAATTTGTAATCGGCGACCTCAGAAACCCCAAAATGTACTTTTATTAAAAAAAATAATTGAAAAATATGATTTTGTGTCATTTTCGTAACTGAAAATGCTCAAATTATAAAAACGGAATTTATTCAAGTTTGATTTTCGGACGCTAGAGACGACCGAATTGAGCCCAATTAGCGTCATTTTGTAGAGGAAGATAGTAGCTTTCTATGCTATGGTGCACGATTTTTTACCATTAATACGTCAATAAAAACCATAGCATTAAATACAAAAAATGACGATTTTTTACGGTTTTTTTGCCATTAAAATTATGTTGCACATGATTTAACTTTACGAAAAAATCTGGAAAAATTCAGGGCATGTCTACACATCTGAAACAAAATTTTGGTTGTGTTAAAACCGCTTTAAAATGCATTTGAAAGCTCAAAAAAAAATTAAACATAAAAAAAAACGCATTTTTTGCGATTATGGTGTTTTCATAAGGGTTTAGGGGGTTAAAAAATATCTCTAAAATTTTGTTTTTCAGCCCTCTTTCAGGTTTTTGGGTCGATTCGATCAAACTCGGTGGGGGCCGTCAGACCCCCCTTAACCGGCTACCCCCTTTCCGGACAACACGTAATCGAATATCTCAAGTTTGAGATACATCGAAATTCAAACAGTGCGTGGAATTGAGTGAGTGATCCTCTCGACGATTTCCGTATGTTATAGACAATACGCAAAGACTATTGACTCACGCGCTATAACCTAGCGCTCCATCTCGCTCGCTCTACGACGAGATTTTCTTTCGCGCTCGCACACAGTGCGAGAATCGTATTCTAGTACAACGCGTTATCGCGACCGGCTTCACTGGCGCCTTCAAGACTATGCATCGCGACACAACGTGTTTCCTTTGTCATGCCTTCAGTTTTGTGTGAAATTTAGCACTTGGCGTTGAACATTTATAACTTGTGCGAAATCAGAAGTGTTAAAATGTCTTCATTCGAAGACTTACTCGTTGAGCAACAGCTCATAATCGGACAAATGCAAAGAGTTGTTCCAAATTACCGCAAACTCGGAAAAGACAAGTTTACAGTCGAAAAAACGCGTACTCGTATAACGAGCTTAAACCAATTGTGGCAAAGAAGTATAGCGCTCAACGTGAAACTTCATCAAACGTCAACGGCGGAACAACAATCAGAGATCGATTATTTCCAAAAATCGGCATTCCTCAGCATCGAAGCAGATTATGAAGAAGCTCTTGACGTCCTCAACGACTTGCTCGCACGTCAAGAGCAGACACTGCGACCCGAGTTCCTTCCAAAAATTGCGAATTCGACGACGCTAGGGGAGTCAACATCGGCGTTCAAACTCCCTCGCATCACCATCCCGCAGTTCGACGGAGAAACAAAAAAATGGGAAAGTTTCCGAGATTCGTTCAAAGCTCTGGTCGGTGACAACAATTCTTTATCCCCGGGTCAAAAATTGTACTATCTAAAATCGTTCCTCGACGGAAACGCGGCGCTCATGATTGAACACGTGACCGTCTCCGACGCGAACTATGCAGGCGCTTGGAGACTCCTCGAAGATGAATACGATAATCCGCGCGCGTTAGTTTTAGCGCATATTCACGCGTTCGCGAGTTTGCCCGCGATGAAATACGAAACCGAAACCGAGCTTAAAAGGTTAAGAGATACAGTTAATTCGTCTTTGACTGCGTTGAAAAATTTGAAGCGTCCGGTCGAATATTGGGATGATTTATTAGTCTATCTTATTTCGCAAACATTCAGTACGCGCACTCGAACAGAGTGGAATTTAAATCTCGGCGCATCTAACGAATTTCCGACGTTCAAAAGACTCACAGACTTCTTGACCGAAAGAATCCGCGGTATAGCCTCACCCGTTGTATTAAATCCAACCGATTCGATGCAAAATCAAACCAATAAGTCGAAAACGAAAGCCGCCGTCAACAACGCTGCCTCACAAAAGTGTCCCGATTGCTCGGGAACTCACGCTCTCAGTTTCTGCCAAGCGTGGCTCAAGAAAACGATAGACGATCGTTTCGCTCTCGCGAAAAGTAATAAATTATGTTTTAATTGTTTAAAAACCGGACACTTTCCGAGCAAATGTCCAAGCTCAGGTAAATGCAAGAAATGTCAGAAGCCGCATCACACTACATTGCATCGCGCTTCTTTTAGTAGCCCAGCCACTACGTCCACGCAGCAGGATCAGGCTACAGGCGTTACAAATAACGCAGCGAGCGTATTTCCGTCAACGTCGTCAAGCGCCTCACACAGCGCTGTCTCCGAGCAAGGAAAACACTCTTCTAACCGCGAAAGAACAAGTTTTTTTCACCATGTAGCAATTCCTGTGCTTCTCGCGACCGCTTGGGTCAAGCTACGGACACAGGAAAATCGCGTTATCAAAACTCGCGCATTAATCGATCAAGGCTCGTCTCATAGCTTCATTACAGAGGCGCTTGCCCACAGTTTACGCACATCGCGTCGTCGAGCCGCTCTCGACATCACAGCGTTCGGAAACGGATACTCCGGACGCGCCACGTCTTACGTGAATCTCGCACTCGAAACCTGCCTCGGGAAGAGTGCCCCCTTGAAAATGACCGCGTACATTTTCAAACATTTAACCGACTATTCCGCGAACGCTTCGCGCGAAACTTTATCATGGCCGCATCTTGAGGGACTAACCCTGGCGGATCCCGATCCCTCCAGCCGGGAGCCGATTAACCTTTTAATCGGCGCTGATATTTACGGACAATTGTTAGTGGGACCCCTCAAAAAAGGTCCTCTTGGGTCACCCACGGCCCAACTAACAACATTAGGGTGGATAATCTCCGGTCCCCTCGTTGATGCTAGCATCTCGCGAATCGTTCACGCATCCACGATGCACTGCTCAATCGCGCCGAATACAGACGCGTGCATTAGAAAATTTTGGGAAATAGAAGAAATCCCCTCAAAGAAATTCCTCACGCCCTACGAGGAAGAATGCGAAAATCACTTCGCTCAAACGCACACTCGCGATCACACGGGACGGTACGTCGTTCGTCTGCCGTTTTATCACGGGTCTCACCCCGACCCATGTGCGAATGCCGGTATTGCGCCAGAGTTACCAATACGGCCCAGAGTTGTGCAAGTCCTGGCGACCGACTCTCAGTTGGCAGTACTGCCCCAGTATTGGAAACCGAACGTATCAGTACCGTCCCAGTCTGGGTTACTGAGTCTTGGCTGAAGTACTAGCCCAGTAATAGTAAACTATTTTATCAGTACGGTGCCAGTCCTGGTTACCAAGTATGGTTGAGTCTCGGCTGGAAGTACTACGCCAGCACTGGCAACTGAACGTATCAGTGCCGTGCCCGTCTTAGCTACCCAGTCTTGGGTGAAGTGCTGTCCCAGTATTGGTAAGCAATTTCATCAGTGTGGTGCCAGTCCTGATAACCATAGCTGGTTGGATGTACTGCCCTAGCACTGGCAACTGAAAGTATCAGTATCGTGCTGGTCTCGGTTATCGGTTCTTGGGTTAAGTACTGTCCTAGTATTGGTAAACAATTTTATTAGTACAGTGTCAGTCTTGGCAATCAAGGTTGGTTGAGTCTCGGCTGGAAGTGCTGCCTCAGCATTGGCAACAGTACCATGTCAGCCTTGGTCACCGAGTCTTGGGTTAAGTACCGCCCTGGTATTGGTAAACAATTTTATTAGTTCAGTGCCAGTCTTAGGAACCAAGGTTGGTTGAGTCTCGGCTGGAAGTGCTGCCTCAGCATTGGCAACAGTACCATGTCAGCCTTGGTCACCGAGTCTTGGGTTAAGTACCGCCCCGGTATTGGTAAACAATTTTAGTAGTTCAGTGCCAGTCTTAGGAACCAAGGTTGGTTCAGTCTCGGCTGGAAGTGGTGCCCCAGCATTGGCAACAGTACCATGCCAGCCTTGATCACCGAGTCTTGGGTTAAGTACCGCCCCGGTATTGGTAAACAATTTTATTAGTTCAGTGCCAGTCTTAGTAACCAAGGTTGGTTCAGCCTCGGCTGGAAGTACTGCCCCAGCATTGGCAACAGTACCATGCCAGTGTTGGTCACCGAGTCTTGGGTTAAGTACTGTCCCAGTATTGATAAACAATTTTGTTAGTACAGTGCCAGTCTTAGTAAGTAAGGTTGGTTGAGTCTCAGCTGGAAGTAGTCCCCCTGCATCGGCAACAGTACCATGCCAGTGTTGGTCACCGAGTCTTGGGTTAAGTACTGTCCCAGTATTGATAAACAATTTTATTAGTACAGTGCCAGTCTTAGTAAGCAAGGTTGGTTGAGTCTCGGCTGGAAGTAGTCCTCCGGCAATGGCAACAGTACCATGCCAGCCTTAGTTACCGCGTCTTCGGTAAGTACTGCCCCAGTATTAGTAAACAATTTTATTAGTACAGTGTCAGTCATGGTAACAAAGGTTGGGTGGGTCTTGGCTGGAAGTACTGCCCCAGCAGTGGCAACATTACCATTCCAGTCTTGGTTAACGAGTCTTCGGTTTAGTACTGCCTCGGTATTGACAGACAATTTTATCAGTACGGTGCCAGTCCAAAAAATATGGATTGAATGAAAAATGTAAGTTTTGCTTCCTTATAGAGAAACTTTGCGACGATCAAAACATTTTTTTTTCAGTTTTCGATATCAACGTCCTCAAAATGTCCCAAAACCTCGAAAAATCATATTCAGAAACAATGTCTACATGCATGTGCGTCTGTGTGCGTATGCGCGCGCATCTACGTTCTGGCACTGTAAAATTATAGCGTCTGTAACTCGAGAACGGTTTGGGTTGAAGGGCTCCTGTGTCGCTCAGATGTTAATCTATACAATCTCTTTATTCCCTGCAAATTTTGTCGAGAGAACTAAAAAATTACAAATTTAACGGCATTTTTTAATAAAAAAAATGTCTGTGTGCACGTTAATTTGCAAAAAATTTCAGAATTTTGTAAATTTTTTTTTTTACAAATAGAGTATCATGAAAGGACGGCTGGTATTGAATTTAGGAATGATCGGTCGAATGGTCTAAATTTTATGAATTTTGGACACTTTCGAAATATGTCAAACCGCTCTAATTTTTGCATATATCAAGATACTGTGGTAATTTTTTTTACACAAAGTATTGTAAAAGTAAAGTTGCTATAAAATTTGGAGAGAATCCCGAACCATTACAGACTCCCCTGGAATCTTCTGTATCCTTACGGATATCCATAAATTGGCTAAGTAGACGATGTCATTTTATTTCACTATTTCGCGTGTTCGTTCTGAACGTACGCCGCGACGGGCTCTCGTGCCTTCTTGCGTCGAGGCAGACATTGTTATGCCTCGACGCGATGCGTGTGTGTCAGTGGTCATTCGCTACGTCGGGCGCACACGGTTGAAGATTGTTTTCTTCCCGCATGCTGTCCCTCCGCGGCAAGTATATACTTCGTGTGGGTATATGCACCTATATACCCACGCGCTGATCCACGCTCAGCGTCAACAAAGAATTAGGATTTCTTTGGCAGCGTTGAGCATCAGTCTTTCTCGTGCCGTCTACGTGTGAACTTGTTTCAATCCCCAAGTGCTTTTCATCTATTCCCATTCGTTTTTATACAGTACACTTTTTCTATTATTATAAATTAATTTTTCTCGTCCTAAAACGAATTCGAGTGCTCTATGTGTGCTATAAAAATTCGAACGTTCTATAAGGTGAACCAGGTAAGATATACAAAGAATTTTTCTTTATACTTGTTTTTTTATTTTATTTTGTATTTTTTGTCTACTGCATGTTAAGGCATAATAAATAATTCATTTATTTTCTCTCCGTTCCTTACTTGCTGTGGGACTGCGCTATCTCTCTCTCTCTCTCTCTCTCTCTCTCTCTCTCTCTCTCTCTCTCTCTCTCTCGCTCTCTGTCTCTCTTATATTTTCTTTACTGATTCTATAATTTGTTTTGAAGAATTTGTTCAATTTGATCAGGGAGTCTCGGAGGACAAGGGGAAAGAAAACACTTTGGTAAATACAATGTTATTTACTTTGACCGAAATTATGTATGCTGAAGTAAAATTACAGAAGAGCATCTTAATTCATACTTAATACTCTGGAAGTGGCTATATTTTTCAATTCTTTTTAGATGGAGGTGATGAGATCCTTGGTGGGTTCACCGACCGACGGAAAAGGTGTTATCCGCAATGTGATCGCTGGCCTGATATCGAAGGCGGTGCAGGAAAAATACTCGGCCACGGGGAAACCAGGCGCGAACGGTATAACGAAAAAATCCTTCAGTGCGACAATAACGTACAAACGTATGAATGGTAAATATTTTTCAAATTTTTACTAATATAATTTTTAGAACTGGGTGCAATCAAATAAAATGTTTTCATTTCAGATATTTTTTTAGATACGATCGGGAAAAAAACCACTGCGGCGGAAATATTTTCGACAACCAGCCGATGTTTATCTGATGCCGGTGACCGGGAACACGCCGCAACTCTGGCCCAATATTGGCAGCCGGTACTAGTCACCAATACTGTGCCAACGCTTGCCAAGCCGAGGACCGGTGTTATCATTTCGGAATTGGGCCAGTATTGTTTACACGATCTGACCCAATATTGGCATTCAGTATCCGGCCAGTACTGCCGTCAGTACTTAGCCAAGTTTCCAGTCTATACATGGGCATATACCGGCAAAGTACTGATTTACGGTTTGTCTCAAGACTGGCTACAATATCTGGCCCAAAACTGGGGACTTATTCTGAGCCAATACCCGTAAACGGTGTCGGGCCGATTCACGCCGCCATAACTTGGACCGGTGTTAACAAACCAATGTTGTCTCAATACTGATTCCGACTTGGGCAAGGCTTGGCCCTTAGGAGCCTGCCAGTATTAGCAGCTCTGGCATCAGTACTGAGACAAGACTAAGCCAAGTCCCCAGTCTATACACGGGCATGTACCGGCAAAGTATTGATTTAGGGTTTGTCTCAAGACTGGCAATGATATCTGGCCCAAAACTGGGCACTTATTCTGAGCCAATACCCGTAAACAGTGTCGGGCCGATTCACGCCGCCATAACTTGGACCGGTGTTAACAAACCAACGTTGTCTCAATACTCATTCCGACTTGGGCAAGGCTTGGCCCTCGTCCAAGTACCAGGTGCCTGCCAGTATTGGCAGCTCTGGCACCAGTACAGTGCCAATACCAAGCCAGTTTGCAATACGTACATGGGGAAATCGGTCATAGCCAACAAATCGCTCAAAAGATACGCTCAGCATGAGCAACGTCTCGAAAAGAAACCGGAACTCGCGCGCGCTTATTCCGAGTTTCTCGAAGAATATGAATCCATGGGACACATGGAAAACGTCAATAGTCCCGATATGATAGAGAATCCGCTCTACGTTCCACATCATCCCGTTATTCGGGAAAGCAGTGCCACGAATCGTGTGCGTGTTGTTTTTAATGCGTCAAGCGCGACCTCGAATGGAACGTCCTTAAACGACCATTTACACATCGGTCCAAAACTTCAACGCGAAATAGGTCACGTCGTTTCTAACTGGCGTCGTTATCGATTCGTCTACATGGCCGACATCGAAAAAATGTTTCGACAAATTTTAATAGATCGCGCAGATACCGACTATCAACGCATTGTTTGGCGCCCGAAACAAGACGGCCCAGTTGAAAATGATCGCCTGCTCACCGTAACGTACGGAACAGCATGCGCGCCCTATCTGGCAAACCGCGTACTCCTTCAGCTCGCCGACGACGAAGGCGACTCGTTTCCCGACGCCGCCGAAGTAATTCGTTCCTCGACTTACGTAGACGACGTCCTATTCGGGGCGGACGATCATGAACGCGCAAACGCTATTCGTGAACAACTCGTGACACTTTGTAAACGCGGAGGATTCAATTTGCGAAAATGTGCAGCTAACGATTCCGCGCTGTTAGCAGATATTCCCGCAGTCGGACACGATCTCGCTATCGACCTCTCGAAAGAGGAATCAACAACGTTGAAAGTTCTCGGTATCACCTGGCTCCCCAAGGAAGACACATTCAGTTTTCAAGTCGGAGAAATCCCCAGAGCGCAGAATACAAAGCGTTCAGTTCTATCGCTCATCGCGCGACTATTTGACCCTCTCGGCTGGGCTTCGCCAGTCGTTATCCAAGCAAAAATCATTATGCAAGATGTATGGCTTTCTAAAGTAGACTGGGACGATCAAGTCCCGCAGTCGATTCACGTTATTTGGGAAAAATATTGTCGCGAACTTCCCATACTCTCTCAGTTAAAAATTCCGCGCTGGATTGGCCTCTCGCAATCTCACAGCATCATTGAGTTGCACGGCTTCGCGGACGCTTCGCAGCGAGCATATTCCGCAGTCGTCTACTTACGCGTGTTAAATTCGCCGACGGACATCTCCGTCTCCATAATTGCCGCGAAATCGAAAGTCGCGCCTTTAAAAACGTTTGCCATTCCGCGTCTTGAATTAAACGGCGTGGTATTACTCGTGCGACTCCTCGAATATGTAAAGGATATATTTCAAACTTTCGCAATTTCAGTGTACGGCTGGACCGATTCCACCGTCACACTCGCGTGGCTTACCCAGCATCCCTCGCGCTGGAAGCCGTACGTCGCGAATAGAGTTTCGGAAATACAAACCAAAATGCCGGAAATAAAGTGGAGTCACGTGCCTACACGCGATAATCCCGCGGATTGCGCGTCACGGGGCATATCAGCCGAAGAACTAGCCGATCACCCGCTATGGTGGTCCGGCCCGAAATGGTTGAGTCAGAACTCAACTTTCTGGCCAAACGCGCGACCTGGCGCATCAAAAGAAAATTACTTTGATCAATCGTCAATATTTAGCGAAGAACGGACGAACGCGACGATGCATGTCGCGCAAGAAGAAAAATCGTGGGACCTCTCCCTTCGATTCTCGAGCTGGGGCAAACTCCTCCGAGTTACCGCTCTACTCTTTCGCTGGCTGCGTAAATTCCGCGCTCGCTCAGACGAAAATTCGATTTCAAAAAACGATGAGAAAAATTGCATTCAAGAGGCACGTGAATGTTGGATTCGTCATATTCAAAAATGCAGTTTTGCGACCGAAATTCGCGCTCTCAAGTCAAACACGTCGCTTCCGCGAACAAGCGCGTTAAAATCTCTCTATCCCTTCCTTGACGGAAAGGGCCAGTTGCGTCTTGGCGGGCGGTTACGCCATTCGTTTCTCTCGTACGACGAACGCTTCCCGCTTATTTTACCGCGACATCACGTCAGCGAATTAATCATTGAACAAACGCACCTCCGCTCGTTGCACGGAGGCTCACAACTTACATTACGTTTATTGCGACAAACTTACTGGATTCTCGGAGCGAGATCCTTAGTCAAAAGTATAATCAATCGGTGTTTCAATTGCGTGCGCGAACGCGCAATCACCGCGAAGCAACTCATGGGAGATTTACCCTCTCCTCGAGTCAATCCGTCTGCCCCATTTTCTCATTGCGGCGTAGATTACGCAGGTCCTTTTCAAATAATCCCTTACGTAGGACGGGGACAAAAATCGCGCAAGTATTATGTCGCGCTTTTCATATGTCTCGCAACTCGCGCAATTCATTTAGAATACGTCGACGACTATTCGACTTCAGGTTTTTTGGCCGCCTTTCAGCGCTTCGTCAGCAGACGCGGTCTGCCCTCTGACGTCTATAGCGACAACGGCACGAATTTCCAAGGCGCCGATAACGAACTTCGTCGTTCCTTTATCAATTCAATAAAAAACACAGAATTGCGCGAAAAGTACGTCACGGACGGCGTCCGTTGGCATTTCATCCCCGCCTCCGCTCCTCATTTCGGAGGACTCTGGGAAGCCGGTGTAAAAAGCTTCAAAGGTCACATGAAGAGAGCCGTGGGCTCCCACACTCTCTCACAAATCGAATTCTCTACCTTGCTTTGTCAAATTGAAGCGTGTTTGAATTCGCGTACGCTCGCGCCGCTTCGCGAAGATCCGGACAATTTCGAAGCACTAACACCGGGCCACTTTTTGATAGGTCGTCCCTTACTTAGCGTCCCAGAGCCTTCTCTGATTGGTCTAAATGAAAATCGCTTATCTCGTTGGCAAAAAGTCCAAGTCATGCGGGAACACATTTGGAAGGCTTGGACACGCGATTATTTACATACGCTGCAACAGCGTACAAAATGGCAGAACTCGTCAAGTTCTCTAAAAGTTGGAGCCTTAGTCCTCCTCAAAAACGAGCTTCTTCCCCCAGCAAGGTGGGAGTTAGCGCGCATAATCGAGACCCACCCGGGCCCCGATGGCCTCGTACGAGCCGTCACATTGAGAACCGCGAAAACGACACTCAAACGCCCGATTGCGAAGGTCTGTCCCCTTCCATGTGTCGCGCCTTAACGTTTTGCGTAAAATTCAACCGTCCCTGCACCTTGCTATTAGCTTAATCGTCTAGTTATTAAGTACTCGATTTAATGTCGGGATTTAAAATTTGTTAATTAATTGTAAGTTCGATTAAATTGTCGGGATTTAATTATTGTAATTTGGCTTAAGTTTTCGAAAAAAAAATGTCGGAGCAATCTGTAAACAATGTCCGGATCACATGGGAACATTATTGAAGTTTGTCACTCTCGCGTCGTCCCTACCGGTACGAGGCGGGCGGTATGTTCAGATGTGAAACGAGGTCGAATATTATTTTATAAAATGTAAACAAATCACGCGCCTTCGATTCTAAGCGTCCTAGGCCCTAGATATGTCTCGCGTTCTGCGTGTGAGTGACTCCCGCCTGTTCTCTTCCCCGCAAATTTTCGGTAAGTCGCGCAAATTGTAACGCGACGAGGGAGTTATTCGCTGTTCTTCGTAGGCAAGCGCTGAAATCACCTCCGTCGTATAGACTCGCTTATTCAGCCGCCCCGGCTTTCTTGCACATACAAGATCGGTTTGCGTATAGTCTCGTGCTTTCCGTGTGATCCGCGGGCGCGTTCCTTTTTTAATAAAATTCAAGAAAACCAATAAAAAAAAGTCCGAAATCTATTCCTCCAAAAACCTATTACGTCTCTTCTCCCTCTTCCTCTGACCCGGCAAATTAAAAATTATATTAATTGTGATTCCTCGCATTTCGAAGGGCGAGTGCGATCACCATGCCAATCGATTGTTAGCCGCTTGTTAGTGTTTGTTAGACAAAATCCAGCGTTTGTAAGACTTTATTTATTTAATAATACGAAAAACAAATTTCATGTCAAAGTTAGCCGCTGGAAAATGCTTTTCTAATGATTTCGAACTTTTCTTCGTAACCAATCGTTTGTTAGTCGTTTGTTAGTGATTGTTAATCGATTTTTATCGTTTGTTAGAGCTTAATTTTGACTTTATCGTTAAAAAACTTTTCATTCCCACAGCACGCTGCAAGCCACGTGAAGTTGGCTCGATATAGATATGTCTCGCGTTCTGCGTGTGAGTGACTCCCGCCTGTTCTCTTCCCCGCAAATTTTCGGTAAGTCGCACAAATTGTAACGCGACGAGGGAGTTACTCGCTGTTCTTCGTAGGCAAGCGCTGAAATCACCTCCGTCGTATAGACTCGCTTATTCAGCCGCCCCGGCTTTCTTGCACATACAAGATCGGTTTGCGTATAGTCTCGTGCTTTCCGTGTGATCCGCGGGCGCGTTCCTTTTTTAATAAAATTCAAGAAAACCAACAAAAAAAGTCCGAAATCTATTCCTCCAAAAACCTATTACGTCTCTTTTCCCTCTTCCTCTGACCCGGCAAATTAAAAATTATATTAATTGTGATTCCTCGCATTTCGAAGGGCGAGTGCGATCACCATGCCAATCGATTGTTAGCCGCTTGTTAGTGTTTGTTAGACAAAATCCAGCGTTTGTAAGACTTTATTTATTTAATAATACGAAAAACAAATTTCATGTCAAAGTTAGCCGCTGGAAAATGCTTTTCTAATGATTTCGAACTTTTCTTCGTAACCAATCGTTTGTTAGTCGTTTGTTAGTGATTGTTAATCGATTTTTATCGTTTGTTAGAGCTTAATTTTGACTTTATCGTTAAAAAACTTTTCATTCCCACAGCACGCTGCAAGCCACGTGAAGTTGGCAGCATTGCCACGACGGCTGAGCACGGCTTTGCACATGTAACTCCTCAATTTCAGCAAAGTGCTGATTATTTCAATCCTACTCAATTGTTAGTGTTTCTTAGACAAAATTCAGCGTTTGTGAGACTTTATTTATTTAATAATACGAAAAACAAATTTCATGTCAAACTTAGCCGCGGGAAAATGGTTTTGTAATGATTTCGAACTTTTCTTCGTAACCAATCGGTTGTTAGTCGTTTGTTAGTAATTGTTAGTCGATTTTTATAGTTTGTTAGAGTTGAACTTTTATTTTATCGTTAAAAAACCTTTCATTCCCATAGCACGCTGCAAGCCATGTGGAGTTAGCAGCATTGCCACGACAGTTGAGCACGTCTTTGCCCATGTAACTCCTCAATGTCAGCAAAATGCTGATTCTGCTCATCCTACTCGATTGTTAGTCCATTTTTAGTGATTGTTAGTCCATTTTGATCGTTGGTCATCGCTTAATTTTTATTTAATCGTTGATAAACTAGGTTGCGCCATAAGCCATGTGAAGTCGGCAGTTTTGCCACGACAGCTGAGAACGGACCCTCTCTAAAAATGCCTCGCCGAAATGAACATCCAAGCTTTTTATCATGATAAATCGTTTGTTGGTCGGTTGTTGGTCATAGTTGGATCAATTGCAATCTTTGTTGGACCTTTTTTAAAGCACAGGATGAAAAATAAAATCTAACGTGAAATTGACCGATTTCTGAACATTTCAACTGTTCTGAGGTGCAATAGAAGCGCAAACGTTTGTTAGTTATGAATATCATAATTAGAAGCTTTGTTGGTTCTCGGTATTATTTAAATCAACAGATGAAATGCACATCCCCGTGTTACATGACGTCATAAAATCATAGGGCCACGTTCGCACTGTCTGCGTCGATAGAATGTCTAACCAATCGGATAGGCGGTTGGGAATTAACCAATCAGCGAGCAGCTCCAGCAGTTGAGAAAACATATTGATTTAAATAATACGGAAAACCAACAAAGCTTCTAATTATGATATTCATAACCAACAAACGTTTGCGCTTCTATTGCATAACTTGTGGCATGTTTTCTCAACTGCTGGAGCTGCTCGCTGATTGGTTAATTCCCGAACGCTCATCCGATTGGTTAGACATTCTGTCGACGCAGACAGTGCTAACGCGGCCCTGTGATTTTATGACGTCATGTAACACGTGGATGAACATTTCATCTATTG
Source organism: Ophion slaviceki (assembly GCA_944452715.1). Classification (NCBI taxonomy): domain Eukaryota; kingdom Metazoa; phylum Arthropoda; class Insecta; order Hymenoptera; family Ichneumonidae; genus Ophion; species Ophion slaviceki. The sequence continues at coordinate 56,778,871 of OX101783.1, forward strand.
ATTTAAATAATACGGAGAACTAACAAACCTTCTAATTATGATATTCATAACCAACAAAGGATTGCGGTTCTATTGCACCTCAAAACGATTAAAATGTTAAGAAATCGGTCAATTTCACGTTCGATTTTATTTTTCATCCTGTGCTTTAAAAAAGATCCAACAAAGATTGCAATTGATCCCACAATGACCAACAAACGATTTGTCATGATAAAAAGCTTGGATGTTAATTTCAGTGGGCCCTTTTCACAGAGGGGCAGAGACGTGCTCAGACGTCGTGGCAATGCTGCCAACTTCACGTGGCTTGCAGCTGCTGCCAACTTCGCGTGGCTTACAGGGTGCTATAGGAATGGAAAGTTTTTTAACGATAAAGTCAAAATTAAGCTCTAACAAACGATAAAAATTGACTAACAATCACTAACAAACGATTGGTTACGAAGAAAAGTTCGAAATTATTAGAAAAGCATTTTCCTGTGGCTAACATTGATATAAAATTTGTTTTTCGTATTATTACAAAAATAAAGTCTAACAAACGTTGGTTTTTTTCTAACAAACACTAACAAACGACTAACAATCGATTGGCATGGAAAAGAATTCGATATTTTCATAGTCACCGGTTACGTTTATTGAGCTGTTCGAGTGGGAGGAGTCGGAACTCTTCTGGAGAGACTTGAAAAAAGTGGCTACAAAAATGTGGTCAAACAGGGATGGCGCCACTATTGCTAAGACCTCGAGAAGTGAGCTGCGTGTAACAGAGACGGAACAAGTAAATAATGAGAAGTGAGCTGTGCATTAGGCAGAATGATACCTGAGAAGTAGACTGCGTGCAAGAGAGATGTAAAATGATATATACTTGACAGTGCAGCTAGATCGCGCGTAAAAGTTACCCCCTCACTAGTCTCTTTCGCGCCCATTACACAATCATAGTAGCGCGTGTCCGTGAGCGAGCGACGCTCGGACATCTTCGGAAAGAGCCGAGCGCGCCGAAGTTCCCGACCGATTTATATTCGTATTATTACATTAATACTCATACTTTCATCAAGCGATAAAGCATTATCCCCAAAAACAAGCCAATCATCCATTCGGCCGCGAATCATCAGTACATGGAGCTTAGATACCAGGAGGTTCAGCGGCAATGCAAAGGCGCTGAAAAAAGTGTCCCCGAAAATGTGTCCCAGTCATGGCGCTGGGGTGTAGCGGCACTTACATATATAGTAATATATTGGTCAACGAGGTGAAAGTGATCGGATGAGTTTCTAACCTCACGACAGACCGATCGTGACATCAAGCGTTGAAATATCCGCCGATTCTCAATTTCCTCATGACGATTCGGAAAAAAAAAACGCAAAAGCGAGAAAACATGTCAAACTCAAACTCAAAATGCCCGCGATACAGCCCATCTAGAAAAACGTGTTTTTTTTTACAAATAGCTTCACGGGCGAACGGTTTTCTCGTAAAATATAAGACCTGAAACAAAAACCAAAAAAATGACAATTTATATATTATTAGCTATGAGACTACCTAGAAATTTGCTTTCAAATTTTGAAAAAATATCGCACTTTGAAGAAAATAAATCGATTTTTGCCAAAAAAAGCAGTAAATTGTTTATAAAAAAAAGTTTACATTTAATAAAAAAACGGCTACGTACTCCCATAGAGAATGTAATTGTGAAGCTGCTATCAAAATTTCAAATCGATGCATGCAAAGGTGGTCGAGTAATCCGTCTTTCGAGATTGAAAAAAGTGGTATCGAGAAAAACGCGTTCAAAGTTGTACGAGCAACTGAGCGCGCGCTCCGAGGCGCTGCGGTCAAATCGATAATTGAACCGTTAAATTTAAAAAATCGCTACAGGACCAATTGCATATTGTGTTTATGACACCAAAATATATTTAGGCAAGAAAACGTCTTTTCAAAATCCTAGAGTGGTGTTATCCCTTGACACGAATGAGGGTTAGGTACATCATCTGTGCTCTGTCTTAGATCGCACCCATGTTTAGCGTATATCTATATACATATAGGTGCCGGAGCACCCCAGCGCCATCATTTCTCGTTCTCGTTTTGGGGACGAGTTGAAAGGCCTCGCTGAACCTCCTGGTATCTAGGCTCCATGCGTCAGTACCAGAAAGTGCACATTATACAAGCGATGAGATGGTCCCGTTGGTAGCGTTCCTGGCTTCGGTCCGCAGGGGCGCGGGATCGTTCCCCGCGCTCAGTGCTTTTTTTTTAAATTATTATTACTATTAATTCTTATTTTATTAATGATTTTTATTAGTTATCATTATTATTTTAATTAGTTATCTTTCAGTGTCGAAAAATTTACCGCGCACTCCGACCGCTTATTTTATTAGTTTGTACGTTAATTTAAATGTAATAACAAATCTAAATTGCAACTTATTTATTTTTTAAAAAATGGTTCGCGCATCACTCCCACCCGTCTCTATGCCAAATAAATTGTAATTCATAAAAGTAAGCGGAAATATATTTATATTCGTATTATTATATTCATTCTCATAAACTTTCATCAAGCGAAAAAGCATTATCCCCAAAACAAGCCAATCATCCATCCGGCCGCGAATCGTAACTTAGAAGAATGAATATAATAATAAGACTATATCGGCTCACTTTTATGAATTACAATTTATTTGGCATAGGGACGGGTGTGAGTAAAGCGCAAACAATTTTTTAGAAGATAAATAAGTTGTAATTTAGACTTATTATTATATTTGAATTAACGTACAAACTAATAAAATAAGCGGTCGGAGTGCGCGATAAATTTTTCGACACTAAAAGATAACTAATTAAAATAATAACGATAACTAATAAAAATAACTAATCAAAAAAGAATTAATAGTAATAATATTAGGAGTACAACTTTGCAGTGACCGTTTTACTTAGAGAGCCACTGCGGCCGAAGTAGTGGCCCTAGCTCAATAAAAAAGGGGCATTTTATACTAGAGGCGCTGCCAATGTAAACAATTTAAAAAAGCTAACGGGTACGTGTATGCATTATAAAGTTATAGGCACTCAAACATGGCAACCTACGAACCGAATTCTCAGCATTTGCGGGAGGTTATGATTTACTTCTTCAACATCAAGAAATCTGCAGCTGAGGCCCACCGTTTGCTTGTAGATGCTTACGGGGAGGATTCTATTAGTGAGAAAACGTGTCGGCGGTGGTTTCAACGCTTCAAAAGTGGAGATTTTGAGGTCGAGAACAAGCATGGTGGCGGAAGGCAGAAAGTTTTTGAAGACGCAGAATTGGAGACCTTGCTGGACCAGGATTCGTGCCAAACTCAAGAGGAATTCGCCGAGACGTTAGGAGTAACACAGCAAGCAGTTTCAAAACGTCTCCGGGATATGGGTATGATCCAAAAGCAAGGAAACTGGGTCCCGCATGAGTTGAAGCCGAGAGACATCGAGCGCCGATTTTTAACCTGTGAACAACTGCTCCAAAGACAACAAAGGAAGGGATTTTTGCACCGGATTGTGACTGGAGATGAAAAGTGGGTTCACTACGATAATCCTAAACGCCGAAAATCATGGGGACTGCCTGGTCATATTCCGTCATCGACGCCGAAACCGAATATTCACGGATCCAAAGTGATGCTGTGTAACTGGTGGGACCAGCTGGGCGTTGTGTACTATGAGCTGCTCAAACCATCCGAAACCATCACAGGGGAACTCTACCGACGTCAGTTGATGAGCTTGAGTAAGGCACTCAAAGAGAAACGGCCACAATTCAACGAAAGACATGACAAGGTGATACTGCAGCATGACAATGCCCGACCCCATGGTGCAAATGTCGTGAAAAAGTACTTGGAAACACTGAAATGGGAGGTTTTATCCCACCCGCCGTACTCTCCAGACATTGCCCCTTCCAACTATCACTTGTTCCGGTCAATGGCACACGATTTGGCTGACCAGCACTTCGGTACTTACGAAGAAGTCAAAAATTGGGTCGATTCCTGGATTGCCTCCAAGGACCAAGACTTTTATCGACGCGGGATTCGAATGCTACCTGAAAGATGGGCCGAGGTCGTAGCTAGCGACAGGCAGTACTTTGATTAAAAAATATGTAGCCACTTTTTTATAATAAAGCCCTAAACTTTTGAAAAAAACGGTCACTGCAAAGTTGTACTCCTTATAATTAGAAAAAAAGCACTGAGCGCGGGAAACGATCCCGCGCCCCTGCGGACCGAAGCCAGGCACGCTACCAACAGGACCATTTCATCGCTTGTAGAATATATGCAGTTTCTGGTACTGACGATTTGCGGCCGGATGGATGATTGGCTTGTTTTTGGGGATAATGGTTTATCGCTTAATGATAGTATATGAGAATGAATATAATAATGCGAATGTAAATATATTTCCGCTTACTTTTATGAATTACAATTTATTTGGCATAGAGACGGGTGTGAGTAAAGCGCAAACAATTTTTTAGAAGATAAATAAGTTGTAACTTAAATTTATTATTACATTTAAATTAACGTATAAATTAAAAAATAAGCGATCAGAGTGCGCGATACATTATTTTGGATACATTAATAACGCAGAGAATCAAGAGCTAAATAAGCATTGAAATCATCTAAAAGCCTCGCGCGTGCCGTCGGGTGACGTCACGCGCGAGTCGTGCTCAGATTGCTTTTTCCCTCGAAGCCTTCGTTTCGGCTTGGTCGCACATGAACGTGCTCAGCGTCCATGTAGCTGCCGAAGGCGCGGTCGGGAAACTTCGGCGCGCTCGGCTCTTTCCGAAGATGCCCGAGCGTCGCTCGCTCACGGGCACGCGCTACTATGATTGTGTGATGGGCGCGAAAGAGACTAGAGAGGGGGTAACTTTTGCGCGCGATCTGGCTGCACTGTCTGGTATATATCATTTTACATCTCTCTCGCACGCAGCCTACATCTTAAGTATTATTCTGCCTCATGCACAGCCCACTTCTCATTATTTACTTGTTCCATCACTGTCACACGCAGCTCACTTCTTGAGGTCTTAGCAATAGTGGCGCTATCTCTGTTTGACCACATTTTTGTAGCCACTTTTTTCAAGTCTCTCCATAAGAGATCCGACGCCTCCCACCAGGGAGACTAGAGAGAAGGAGTGGACACACAGTGCTTACGAAACGTCCGCAAAAACGCAGCAAACAAGGAGGCGCTGCAATCGTCTATGTCCGATCGGATATCTCCGCCACTAGCCTCGTACTCTTGACAGCACATTCGTGATGGGGGACCTAACTATTGCGTCTACCTCTCCTATTTCGCTGTCTTTCTTATCGTTGCAAACTCATAATAGCAACTAATAATTAATTAAATTAAGCGACGAACCAACAATATAGGGACACGTATGAGCCAAAAGTTTCGGTCGAAGCGTATAGTAACATCCAATGCCTATACGACGCCGTTGGTTGTAAATTGTTGACAGAGCTTGTACCCTCTATATGTCCCACACATTCGCACCTCATGCATAGATAGGTCTCATAGTCGTATAGAGAGCGGCGCTGAGCTTCCTACGATCCGTCTTTCGCGAAATGTTTTATATAAATTTTTAAAAAGCGTGAAAATGTCAACCCAAATGCGATACAAAGGAAAGTTTACAACAAAAGGGCGCTTGCTAAAAGACTGAAAGCTGTGGCAGCCATGTGTCAAGCAAATGCGGCTAAACGCGATGAGAATGACCATAACCTCAACGATCAGCAACAAAAATTCGCTGTCGAAGGACGTCGGATCGTGGATTTCCAACATCTCACCGACAGTTTAAATTGCATTCGCTGTAATAAAGGCAAATACATGCATAAATTGAACAAATTAAATTTGTTTGCAGAATAAATTTATTTCACAACCGTCTCAGAATTACTAGAACTCGGGAAAAAAAACACGCATCGAGTTCCCAGACCACGCGCCGATCAGCTTGCTGCAGCGTATAGGCCTCCGAAGTAACTTTCGTGGTGGCGCCCCGTAACGGCTGCCGGTGGCAAAACTTGGATTGGCGCATGGCGGTTAAGTCAAACCGGCACAAGCACGAAAGAGCTAGGCATGAGCAAGAATCATCGATTGGAGATCTTACATTGTAAATGGAATGTGCTTGTAAATAAAATAAAATAGTGTGATGGAAGTAATAACGATTACTTGCGGATTTCAATGTATCCTCATGACTTCCTTTCGCCCTAAAAGCAACGTCGATTCGGAAAACCATAAAAATGGAGTTCTGGATTCCTCGCTTCCATGTGGGGACAACCCTCAACACAACATTTGCGATTAGCGCCTTCAACCGATCGAGTACCCATCACGTTTATTAATTTATAATGCTTGTTTACGCTGTTTTTACAACGTAAACGTCACACGCGGTACTGTCATTCACGCAAACACCTGATTTAAATGGCGACCGGCATACTGCACTAGCAGACGAAAACCAATCCAAGTTTTGCCAAAACTCGCCGCAAGGGTGCGCCACAAGAGTTACTTCGGAGGCCTATACTGTTGCTATTCCGTTACAAATGGTTGGGCCCGAGTTCGGTGTGGGGAATCGGCATGATGTGATTAAAAATGAGCCTCAACGCAGAGCACACAACACATCGAAACCAAATTCTTTTATTATTTGTGCGCATGCGTTAAGTTTGGACTATTATAATTATTTGAGACGTTTTCGTCAGGAGAGTTGCTAGTGGCCAGCCCCCTGGCACTGCCGGGTCTACCGTGTCCCGTTATTGTCGCCACGTAAACTAACCCACCATGCGGCGCTAGTCGTCACCCGCATGACCCCCACTCCAGTCGCGCAGCGTCTGCATAATTTGCATTTGACGCGTCTGGATAATTCATTGTTTAGAATAGAATTTAAAAGTATATGTGTATATACGAAGGGATGCAATATTTACACTTGTTGCAATATTATGTGTTATGAAAATATTTATTGAACGAAATAAACAGATAACATTATTATTTTTTAAATAATGGATTAGTCACGTTGTACAATGTTTTGCGATTTTTTTCTTGTCGAGATTGCTTTTTTTTCTGCCTTGAGACGTGCAGAATATTGCTGCATCCGCATAAATACGTAATATTGATGCGCACACTGAGTGACCAGACTTAATGGATTTGTCTGTGGGTCCGATGGCTTTTCTCCATAATTCCAGGGCGTCTGGATCTTTTGGTACATTGAAAAAATGCGATTTTTCCTTGTTTGATTGATAACCTGACGTGCAGCCAAGAACCACGCACGCAGGCATTCTCAAATATGAGCACAAAAACCACAAAAATGGTTTTTTATTTTATCGCTACACTAAAATTGTTTATTATTTATCACTATGTGATAAAATAATTACGATTTTACCACACTACGATTTTTTAAATTCGAGAACAATGACAGATCGAGAAAACGAAAAGAAATATTCACTTGGTTCACGCGACAAAAAAGATGACGAAATAATACGGAGAGGTGCTTTGCGGAGTGGGGGTCATGCGGGTGACTACTAGCGCCGCATGGTGGGTTAGTTACGTGGCGACAATACGGGGACACGTTACTGTTAAGAGAATTTATCCCAGTGTCAGCCCACTGAGCTACACCAATGCGCTACGCCAATACACCAATACGCATGGATGCCAAGGAGACTAGAGAGAAGGAGTCGACACTCCCGCCTCAAACAGTTCTTTCAATCGGTCGCAGAAGTGTAATGCTCAGTTCCGCCGCAAGCGTCGCTAGTGTTCCCCAAAGCCCATAATATATAGTAATACAAAACTACATAAGGTGAAACTGACCGTGTTATGGCGGCAAAATTGGTTGCGCCTGTCAAACACAAATATATATGTCGTGTACACCAGCACAGCAGCTATCGAACTATGTGTATAATAATGGAGATGACTCCTTGCGAGTCAATGAAATAAAGGGAAAAAGTAAACACTCTAGATAGGAATTATAAAACAAATTTCAACTATTGATGGCAGTAAATTAAAAAGCATATTCTTCCATGTTATTTTTGTTAGAGTTCTTTTGGCATTGGACGGGTTCTTTGATTGGTTGAAATTGCTTCAATTCGCTCGTACAACCAGATACCTGTACGAATGCAAAAGAAGAAAAATTAAAACTACCGAGGCTCGAACTCAGGACCTTCAATACAGTAATCTAGCGTTCTACCAACTTCGCCACACAATCATTTGGAAATAAATACAATCTTCTCATATTTAAGTGATTGCCGCGCTTGGGGTTCAATTAGGCTTGACGGCTTGTTCGGTTGGTTCATCGCTTAATTTAATTCATATTCAGCTTCATTTTTAAACGTAACTACCAAATAACGAGTTTTCATGGGTATACATAAAATAAGCACGTTTTGAAAAGACAACCCCAACATGTAGAGCCAACATTCCCGCATTCGCCCAGTTTCTTGCATGTACATGTTATTATTATTATTATTGTGCAGGAAAACAGAGTAACGCGCATCCGAATAATAAATACATTACGAGATACATTACGGTTGGTTTATCGCTTTATTCGCGTCTCATTATAATTAGCTATATTTTTAAACATAACAGTCAAATCATAAGTTTCCATAATAAAATAACTCGTGTTGTACTTATTATATAATTATTATATCTGATGTGCTTATTATATAATAAGCCCATGTGAATAAAACAACACGAGTTGTTTCATTAATATTATTTATGTTTTATTTATCGTATATATGTACACAATATTATTATATGTTATAATAGAAGGAATCCCCACTTGGGTGTATTATCGTTCGGGTGTGCGAGAGAGAACGCACCATGACTGTTCCAAGTGAGTACGAGAGAGAAACACGATCACCCCAGTTTTGTGATTGGTTGTTAAGGCGGAGCTCGGAACTTATGCAGTTTTGTATTACTATATATTATGGGCTCTGGTGAACACTAGCGACGCCTGCGGCGGAACTGAGCACTACATCTCTGCAACCGATCGAAAGAACTTCGTACACACAGGCTAGGATAGGGAGTTTGGACTCCTTTGCTCTAGTCTCCTTGGACGCTGAGCACGTTCATGTGCGGCCAAACCGAAACGAAGGCTTCGAGGGAAAAAGCAATCTGAGCACGACTCGCGCGTGACGTCACCCGACGTCACGCGCGAAGCTTTTAGATGATTTCAATGCTTATTTAGCTCTTGATTCTCTGGGTTATTAATGTATACAAAAAAATGTATCGCGCACTCTGATCGCTTATTTTTTAGTTTATACGTTAATTTAAATATAAAAATAAATCTAAATTACAACTTTTTTATCTTATATGAAATTGTTTACGCTTTACTCGCGCCCGTCCTTATGCCAAATAAATTATAATTCATAAAAGTAAGCCCAGAAGCCCAGAAGAAGTAAAAGTAAGTACCAGAAAGTGCACATATTCCAGAAAGTGTTATACCAGAAAGTGCACAGTTGGTAGCGGTCCTGGCTTCGGTCCGCAGGGGCCCGTAGTGCAAATTTTTCTCCAAATTTGTCATAATTTCTCATATTTTAGTCATATTTGAAATTTTCGGAGAAAAAAATGATTTAAAACAGATTCAAGTTCTGGTCTTTTTCCCAAAAACACATTTTTTTTCACTGAAAATTCATGATTTCTCATTTTTTTCCCGTAAAATTCTCCTTTTCCTATGACCTGAGTGAACGGCTGCGGAGATATTCGGAGAAAAGTTATAGATGAAAAAAATGAGACTTTCGTAAAAAAAACTTATTAAATTTTTTTATCCTTCATAATTCTGAGTAACAATAAATTTCCGAAATTTTTGCAAACACTATGTTCCTTAAGGGGTAACACCACTCTAACGGCCTGCCGCGAAGCGTTTTAGACAAATAATACTTGGGGTAATTATTAAGCATATATTGAAATATATTGCAAAAAAAAAATTATGGGAAAATATTACAAAATGGCGACACTGCAGCAAATTCTTCCGAGGCATGTTGAACTTAAGGTGCTCTGCGGCACGCAGTATAACTTGTGCCAATTTTAATCTGGATAAAATATTTTTTTTAAATTAAATCTAGATGAGTGTAGCTAGTGAACCACGTAGAGGGTTTTAGAAATATTGATTTTTGAGTAATTGCCGGGTATTTGACTAAAAATGTTCAATTTTTTTTAAGACAGTTATTTGTTAATAAATATTGTTTTAATTGACTTATCGAAAATCCCCTACGTGGTTCAGTAGCTACACTCATGTAGACTTAATAAAACAAAATTCTTTTTTTTAGATTAAAATTGGCACAGTTATACTGCGTGCCGCAGAGGTTCGACATGCTTCGGAAGAATTGGTGCAGTGTCGCCATGTTGTAATATTTTCGGATGAAAAATTTATAGCAATATATTTAAATATATGCTCAATAAATACCGCAAGTATTATTTGTTTATCACATTTTCTTCGGCCAAAAAAAATATCAAAAATACGCTTCCTGTAAGGCCGTTACAGTGGTGTTACCCCTTAAAGTCTTCATATAATTTCCGAGATTTTCCCGTGATTGTAATTAAAATGATGAATTATTCGGAAAAATTCGAAAAAATTTGGAAAAATTCGGAGAAACTCGGATGTTTGCGTAAAAATAATTGTCCGCAAAACTCCGAATTCTTCATGTTTCTTCCAATTCATAGAAAAATTCGGAAAAAATCGGAGTTTTTCGGAAAAAAACTGCACTAGGGGCGCGGGATCGTTCCCGCGCTCAGTGCTTTTTTTAAAATTATTATTACTATTAATTCTTATTTGTTTAGTTATTTTTCTTAGTTATCATTATTATTTTAATTAGTTATCTTTTAGTGTCGAAAAATTTATCGCGCACTCTGACCGCTTATTTTATTAGTTTATATGTTAATTTAAATGTAATAATAAATATGAATTACAACTTATTTTACTTCTCGAAAAAAAATTTCCCTTTACTCACACCCGTCCCTATGCCAAATAAATTGTAATTCATAAAAGTAAGCGGAAATATATTCGTATTATTATATTCATTCTCATATACTTTCATCAAGCGATAAAGCATCATCATAATGTATCCGGCCGCGAATCGTAAGTACCAGAAAGTGCACATACTCTACAAGCGATGAGATGGTCCCGTTGGTAGCGTTCCTGGCTTCGGTCCGCAGGGACGCGGGATCGTTCCCCGCGCTGAGTGCTTTTTTTAAAATTATTATTACTATTAATTCTTATTTGATTAGTTATTGAATGAATATAATAATACGAATATAAATATATTTCCGTTCATATACTTTCATCAAGCGATAAAGCATTATCATAATGCTGTATCGCTTGATGAAAGTATATATGAGAATGAATATAATAGTACGAATATGGTATATATAAATTTCCGCTTACCTTTATGAAATACAATTTATTTGGCATAGGGACGGGTGTGAGTAAATCGCAAATAATTTTTTAAAAGATAAATAAGTCGTAATTTAGATTTATTATTATATTTAAATTAACGTACAAACTAATAAAATAAGCTGTTAGAGTGCGCGATAAATTTTTCGACACTAAAAGATAACTCATAAAAATAACTAATCAAATAAGAATTAATAGTAATAATAATTGTTTAAAAAAAGCACTGAGCGCGAGGAATGATCCCGCGCCCCTAGTGCAATTTTTTTTCCGAAAAACTCCGATTTTTTCCGAATAATGTTTCCGAATTTTTCTATGAATTGGAACAAATATGAAGAATTCTGAGTTTTGCGGACAATTATTTTTACGCAAACATCCGAGTTTCTCCGATTTTCTCCGAATTTTTCTGAATATTTCATCATTTTAATTACGATCACCGGAAAATCTCGGAAATTATATGAAGATTGTAATGGGGTTAACACCACTGTAACGGCCTTACAGGAAGCGTATTTTTTAATATTTTTTTGGCCGAAGAAAATGTCATACACAAATAATACTTGCGGTATTTATTGAGCATATACTTAAGTATATTGCTAGAAATTTTTATCCGAAAATATTACAAAATGGCGACATTGCAACAATTCTTCCGAAGCATGTCGAACCTCTACGGCACGCAGTATACCTGTGCCAATTTTAATCTAAAAAAAAGTATTTTGTTTTATTAAGTCTAAATGAACATTTTTAGTCAAATACTCGGCAATTACTCAAAAATCAATATTTCTAAAATCCCCTACGTGGTTCACTAGCTACACTCATCTAGATTTAATAAAAAAAATTATTTTGTCCAGATTAAAATTGGCACAAGTTATACTACGTGCCGCAGAGCACCTTAAGTTCAACATGCCTCGAAAGAATTTGCTGCAGTGTCGCCATTTTGTAATATTCTCCCGTACATTTTTTTTGCAATATACTTCAATATATTCTTAATAATTACCCCGAGCATTATTTGTCTAAAACGTTTTGTGGCATGCCGTTACAGTGGTGTTACTCCTTAAGGAAAATAATGTTTGCAAAAATTTCGGAAATTCATTATTCCTCAGAATTATGACGGATAAAAAATGTAATAAGTTTTTTTTTACGAAAATCTCATTTTTTTTTCATCTATAACTTTTCTCCGAATATCTCCGCAGCCTTTCACTCAATAGGAAAAAGAAAAAGTTCCGGAACAAAAATAAGAACAAGTTTTTTTTACGAAAATCTCATTTTTTTCATCTTTAAATTTTCTCCGAATATCTTCGCAGCCGTTCACTCAGGTAATAGGAAAACGGAAGATTTCCGGAAAAAAGAAATAATAATCAGTTTTTCTTACGAAAATCTCATTTCTTTTCATCTTCAACTTCTCTCCGAATATCTCCGCAGCCGTTCACTCAAATCATAGGAAAAAGAGACATTTCCGGGAAAAAAATGAGAAATCATGAATTTTCAGTGAAAAAAATGTGTTTTTGGGAAATAGACCAGAACTTGAATCTGTTTTAAATGATTTTTTCTCCGAAAATCTCAAATATGACTAAAATATGAGAAAATATGAAAAATTTGAAGGACAATTTGCACTAGGGGCCCCTGCGGATCGAAGCCAGGAACGCTACCAACGGGACCATCTCATCGCTTGTAGAATATGTGCACTTTCTGGTACTTACGATTCACGGCCGGATGGATGATTGGCTTGTTATTGGGGAAAATGCTTTATCGCTTGATGAAAGTATGAGAATAAATATAATAATACGAATATAAATATATTTCCGCTTACTTTTATGAATTATAATTTATTTGGCATAAGAACGGGTGTGAGTAAAGCGTAAAGCATTTTATTTAAGATAAATAAGTTGTAATTCACATTTATTATTATATTTAAATTAACGTATAAACTAAAAAAATAAGCGATCAGAGTGCGCGATACATTTTTTTGTATACATTAATAACGCAGAGAATCAAGAGCTAAATAAGCATTGAAATCATCTAAAAGCCTCGCGCGTGACGTCGGGTGACGTCACGCGCGAGTCGTGCTCAGATTGCTTTTTCCCTCGAAGCCTTCGTTGCGGCCAGCCCCCTGACACTGGTAGATAAATGCTGTTCACAAAATGTCCTTACCGCACTGTGGCGCTAGTAGCCGTGTGACAGGCATGCATATATATGTGTGTTGCTTCGGTGTTTCGAATATTTTACATGAATTTTAGTCTACTGATATATTTGAAATGATTTTTCGATCTAATGATTTTCCGTTCGAACACAATAAAAAACGTCGCAATAATGATAACAGGACGAAAGCCACGAAAGTATCGAATCATTCAGCTGATCGGAGTATTTAGAGCCGAAGGCTGTCACATGACAGCCAACGCTAGGCAGTGACGATTTCAAGAACTTCAAGAAAAGCCAGGACCAAATGCGTTTTCCTTTATCGTATAGGAATAGTAGGCTAGTAGGGGCTGGTTGCGGCTTGGCCGCACATGAACGTGCTCAGCGTCCATGTATTGGTGTAGCTGCCGAAGGCGCGGTCGGGAAACTTCGACCGTGCTCGGCTCTTTCCAAAGATGTCCAAGCGTCGTTTGCTCACGGACACGCGCTACTATGATTGTGTGATGGGCGCGTAAGAAACTAGCGAGGGGGTAACTTTTACACGCGATCTGGTTGCACTTCCCCGGTAGCAATGTCGTGTTTTTTTTATTAAACATATACGGATTAAATATCATAAATAATGCCTGAAAAGGCGAGAATAGCTCAAGCGAGAGTAAGTTCGAAATTTTCTGAATTTAAAAAGAAAAAACAAAGCTGGTTCACCGGGGATTAAACCCGGACCGTAAGCATCGTTAATCCGTCACGCTGCTAACTCAGCCACGACGCTCATTGCAGATAAAGAAACATTTATGATACACCCTTATCCATAATGTTTACTGTTTAAAAAAAATGTCGAAACGATCGCGGCAAAGGCTCAAGATTTCTTTTTGAACCTTCCACGGTCGTTTCGGCATCTTATTTTTCAACGCGGTTCGTCGTTAATTTTTTTAACCCGCATTTTTGGCATAATCAGGCAACCAAGAGAAAACAATGATCTCGATACATGTTTTTCACTTTGAAATTCATTAATGCATATTCCAATCCGCAGTACGGCCACACATATATGTCGAGCTCGATCGGACGGAAAACCTCGCTTCGTTCGCCTGTCGAGCGAGCGCGATTTGCGAGTGGCAGAGACTTTCCCCCCACCCAGCTACCCATTCGTGTTCTCGCTGACTGCGATACCGACTTGAGCGGTGATCACAGACTCGCGCGGCTACAAGGGAATCTGCAACCTCGACAGAGGCGATGATCACGAAATCATACTCCCGAACTCGCCGCCGCGATTTAGCGCCATTTACGAGGCACGCCGAAAAGGGGAGCGTTGTGCATCTCCCTACTAATCTCTGGTCAGACCTGTATGTAAGACCGTGGACACACCTCTCGCGATTGTCGCTCTCTAGGCCACGGTCTTACACAGGGAGGCTAGAGTGGGAGGAGTCCGATCTCTTATGGAGAGACTTGAAAAAAGTGGCTACAAAAATGTGGTCCTACCGGGATGGCGCCACTATCTCTAAAATCTCGAGACACGAGCTGGGTGTGACAGAGACGGAACAAGAAAATAATGAGAAGTGAGCTGCAGTGCAGCCAGATCGCGCGCAAAAGTTACCCCCTCTCTAGTCTCTTGCGCGCCCATCACACAATCATAGTAGCGCGTGTCCGTGAGCGAGCGACGCTCGGACGTCTTCGGAAAGAGCCGAGCGCCATCGAAGTTTCCCGACCGCGCCTTCGGCAGCTACACCAACACATGGACGCTGAGCACGTTCATGTGCGGCCAAGCCGAAACGAAGGCTTCGAGGGAAAAAGCAATCTGAGCACGACTCGCGCGTGACGTCACCCGACGGCACGAGCGAGGCTTTTAGATGATTTCAATGTTTATTCAGCTCTTGGTTCTCTGCGTTATTAATGTATACAAAAAAATGTATCGCACACTCTGATCGCTTATTTTTTTAGTTTATACGTTAATTTAAATATAATAATAAATCTAAATTACAAGTTATCTATCTTCTAAAATATTGTTTACGCTTTACTCACACCCGTCCTTACGCCAAATAAATTATAATTCATAAAATTAAGCGGAAATATATTTATATTCGTATTATTATATTAATTCTCATAGCTCTCATATGAAAACTCTCATATGAAAAACACAAAAAAAAAAACTTCAAAACCTTAGATTGCAACGAACCAAGAACATACATCTTCACATTTTCAATCATGACGAATTTTTAAGAACAATATCATCACAAACACATCTGAACCAAAACAATATACATTACCTAAATAAATCAAAACATAAATCAAACAACACAAAATCACAACATCTTATACTCAACGCTTACTAATAGACAACAGGACACAAATAATAATATTTTCACTGATCCTCTGAATAATATAAATTCGACAAACACATTAAATAAAACGAAAGAATGGCTTATAAATCTCTCCAACATTGATATTCCGCTACACATTTCCACATTCTTGTCTCTAGGTGAAAAGTTTTGTTTTCCTTACCTCAAACTCTCAAACATAAAAACTCATATCCACACATCGATCTCCGAACTTGAGTCCAAATTAGATTTTTTACTCGACAAACCTAGACAAATCGAAATTAGAACCAGATTCACTAAAATCTTAAACAAAATAAATATTCCAACATCATTTTCCAACACTAATCAAATTATAAAACACACGTCCTCATTCTTAAAAAACAACCCTCAACTTTTAGTTACACGAGCTGACAAAGGAAATTCAACAGTCTTTCTTAACAAATCAGATTACATTACAAAAACTCATAATTTACTCGCAGATTCCTCAACTTACAAATTGACAAATAGAAATCCCATCAACACTCTACAAAAAGGCATTAACAATATTCTCTCCAGATGGAAAACCCTAAAATTCATTGATGAAACAAAATACAAATACTCAAAAGCTGAAAATTGCAACCTATCTCGTCTTTATTGTCTGCCAAAAATTCATAAAAATAATTATCCACTTCGTCCAATAGTATCATCAATAAATAGTCCAACACATAAACTAGCTGAATTTATACAATCTAAACTTTCTAAATTAATCAATACGACTAATTCACACGTCAAAGATAGTTTCCACCTAAAACATTCACATAATAACATCTCAATTCCACTCAACTACAAATTGGTCTCGTTTGATGTTGTTTCTCTCTATACCAACATCCCATTACAACTTGTTATTCGAAGCCTTCAAAGAAGATCAACTCTATTTTCAAAATCACTTCCTTTAAACGAAATAATTAAAGCCATAGAATACATCATGTTCTCAACTTTCTTTATATTTCAAAATAAAATTTACCAACAAATCTCAGGGTTACCAATGGGCTCACCTCTGGCTACAATACTATCTAACATCGTTATGATTGATCTTCAAACACATTGTCTGGAAAATCGCTTGTAGAATATGTGCACTTTCTGGTACTGACGATTCGCGGCCGGATGGATGATTGGTTCTTTTTGGGGATAATGCTTTATCGCTTGATGAAAGTATGAGAATTAATGAGTCAAAGATGTGTGCGGCCGTGTTGATGACAAGTTGCTAGTTGAAGATTCGGCTTCAGTCTGGCCAATAGAGGTTTTCCAAGGTCAGCGATGGAAATAAATGATGCTTATATAAAATTGTTTACGCTTTACTCATACCCGTCCTTATGCTAAATAAATTATAATTCAAAAAAGTAAGCGGAACTATATTTATATTCGTATTATTATATTAATTCTCATACTTTCATCAAGCGATATATCATTATCCCCAAAAAGAAGCCGCGAATCGTAAGTACCAGAAAGTGCACATATTCTACACGCGATGAGATGGTCCGTTGGTAGCGTTCCTGGCTTCGGTCCGCAGGGGCCCCTAGTGCAAATTTTTCTCCAAATTTTTCATAATTTCTCATATTTTAGTCGTATTTGAGATTTTCGGAGAAAAAATGATTTAAAACAGATTCAAGTTCTGGTCTATTTCCCAAAAACACATTTTTTTAACTGAAAATTCATGATTCCTCATTTTTTCCCGGAAATTTCTCTTTTTCCTATGACCCGAGTGAACGGCTGCGGACATATTCGGAGAAAAGTTAAAGATGAAAAGAAATGAGATTTTCGTAAAAAAAAACTTATTATTATTATTTTTTTTCGGAAATTTCCCTTTTTCCTATTACCTGAGTGAATGGCTGCGAAAATATTCGGAGAAAATTTAGAGATGAAAAAAATTAGATTTTCGTAAAAAAAAATTATCATTTTTTTTCGGAACTTTTTCTTTTTCGTATTGAGCGAACGGCTGCGGAGATATTCGGAGAAAAGTTATAGATGAAAAAAATGAAATTTTCGCAAAAAAAACTTACATTTTTTTATCCCTCATAATTCTGAGAAATAATGAATTTCCGAAATGTTTGCAAACATTATTTTCCTTAAGGGGTAACACCACTGTAACGGCCTGCCACGAAGTGTTTTAGACAAATAATACTTGGGGTAATTATTAAGCATATATTGAAGTATATTGCAAAAAAAATTTATGGGAAAATATTACAAAATGACGACACTGCAGCAAATTCTTCCGAGGCATGTTGAACTTGTATAACCCGTGCCAATTTTAGTATGGACAAAATATATTTTTTTAAATCTAGATGAGTGTAGCTAGTGAACCACGTAGGGGATTTTAGAAATATTGATTTTTGAGTAATTGCCGAGTATTTGACTAAAAATGTTCATCTAGACCTAATAAAACAAAATTCTTTTTTTATATTAAAATTGGCACAGTTATACTGCGTGCCGCAGAGTTTCGACATGCTTCGGAAGAATTGCTGCAGTGTCGCCATTTTGTAATATTTTCGGATAAAAATTTCTAGCAATATACTTAAATATATGCTCAATAAATACCGCAAGTATTATTTGTTTATCACATTTTCTTCCGCCATAAAAAATATCAAAAAATACGCTTCCTGTAAGGCCGTTACAGTGGTGTTACCCCTTAAGGGGTAACACCACTGTAACCTTCATATAATTTCCGACATTTTCCCGTGATCGTAATTAAAATGATGAAATATTCGGAAAAATTCGAAAAAGTTCGGAGAAATTCGGAGAAACTCGGATGTTTGCGTAAAAATAATTGCCCGCAAAACTCCGAATTTTTCATATTTGTTCCAATTCATAGAAAAATTCGGAAAAATTTGCCGGAAAAAATCGGAATTTTTCGGTAAAAAATTTGCACTAGGGGCGCGGGATCGTTCCCAGCGCTCAGTGCTTTTTTTTATAATTATTATTACTATTAGTTCTTATTTGATTAGTTATTTTTATTAGTTATCATTATTATTTTAATTAGTTATCTTTTAGTGTCGAAAAATGCATCGCGCACTCTGACCGCTTATTTGATTAGCTTGTCCGTTAATTTAAATATATAATAAATCTAAATTACAACTTATTTATCTTCTAAGAAATTGTTTGCGCTTTACTCACACCCGTCCGAATGCCAAATAAATTGTGATTCATAAAAGTAAGCGGAAATATATTTATATTCGTATTATTATATTCATTCTCATATACTTTCATCAAGCGGTAAAGCGCAAACAATTTTTTAGAAGATAAGTTGTAATTTAGATTTATTATTATATTAGAATTAACGTACAAACTATTAAAATAAGCGGTCAGAGTGCGCGATACATTTTTCGACACTAAAAGATAACTAATTAAAATAATAATGATAACTAATCAAAATAACTAATCAAATAAGAATGAATAATAATAATACTTAAAAAAAAAGCACTGAGCGCGGGGAACGATCCCGCGCCCTTAGTGCAAGTTTTTTTCCGAAAAACTCCGATTTTTCTCGGAAAATTTTTCCGAATTTTTCTATGAATTGGAACAAATATGAAGAATTCTGATTTTTGCGGACAATTATTTGTACGCAAACATCCGAGTTTCGCCGAATTTCTCCGAATTTTTTCAAATTTTTCCGAATTTTTCCGAATATTTCATTTTTATTACGATTCAATTTTTAATTGAATCGTTTATTTGATTCATTTATTCATTGATTCATTTAATTGATTCATTTATTAATATTCAATTTTAATTACGATCACAGGAAAATCTTGGAAATTATATCGAGACTTTATGGGGTAACACCACTGTAACGGCCTTACAGGAAGCGTATTTTTTGATATTTTTTTTGGCGGAAGAAAATGTGATAAACAAATAATACTTGCGGTATTTATTGAGCATATATTTAAGTATATTGCTAGAAATTTTTATCCGAAAATATTACAAAATGACGACACTGCAGCAATTCTTCCGCAGCATGTCGAACCTCTGCGGCACGCAGATAACTGCCATTTTTAATTTAAAAAAACAGAATTTTGTTTCATTAAGTCTACATGAGTGTAGCTACTGAACCACGTAGGGGATTTTCGATAAGTTAGTTTAAACAATGTTTATTAACAAATAAATGTCTTAAAAACAAATTGAACATATTTAGTCAAATACCCGGCAATTACTCAAAAATCAATATTTCTGAAATTCCGTATGTGGTTCACTAGCTACACTTATCTAGATTTAATTAAAAAAATATTTTGTCCAGATTAAAATTGGCACAAGTAATATTGCGCGACGCAGAGCACCTTAAGTTCAACATGTCTCGGAAGAATTTGCTGCAGTGTCGCAATTTTGTAATATTTTCCCATAACATTTTTTTGCAATATACTTCAATATATGCTTAATAATTACCCCAAGTATTATTTGTCTAAAACGCTTCGTGGCAGGCCGTTACAGTGGTGTTACCCCTTAAGGAAAATAATGTTTGCTAACATTTCGGAAATTCATTATTTCTCAGAATTATGAGGGATAAAAAATGTAATAAGTTTTTTTTACGAAAATCTCATTTTTTTTGTTATTGGTTTTTTCCTTACGTACACGCTTTTCGCGTTTGTTACCTATTCTTTCCCCTCATTGTGCCCTTTTCTTTCCTCTACTGTTTTGTACTCCTTTTTTCTCCATCTTTCTCCCTGTTCCCCCCTCTTGCGGCCGCAACCGACGTACCCCTCTGTATTATATTCATCATGAAATTTCTGTCATGGGTATCGGGAAACTGCGGAAAACCTACCCCAATACAGCCGGTCATTGAGTTCGCCCCCCAGTCGTGGAACTAGTCTTATTTCGCTGCGAAATGGCGAAGAAAAACATTTCTCAACGAAATGTACGCGACTGGGATTCGAACGCTAACCACTAGACCATCGCACCGGTTAATAGGAAAAAGAAAAAGTTCCGGAAAAAAAATAACAATTTATTACGAAAATCTCATTTTTTTCATCTTTAAATTTTCTCCGAATATCTTCGCAGCCGTTCATTCAGGTAATAGGAAAAAGGGAAATTTCCGGAAATAAATAACAATAATAAGTTTTTTTTTACGAAAATCTCATTTTTTCTCATCGTTAACTTTTCTCCGAATATGTCCGCAGCCGTTCACTCAGGGCATATGAAAAAGAGAAATTTCCGGGAAAAAAATGAGAAATCATGAATTTTCAGTAAAAAAAAATGTGTTTTTGGGAAATGGACCAGAACTTGAATATGTTTTAAATAATTTTTTCTCCGAAAATCTCAAATACGACTAAAATATGAGGAATTGTGAAAAATTTGGAGAAAAATTTGCACTAGGGACCCCTGCTTACCGAAGTCAGGAACGCTACCAACGGGACCATCTCATCGCTTGTAGAATATGTACACTTTCTGGTACTTAGGATTTGCGGCCGCATGGATGATTAGCTTGTTTTTGGGGATAATGCTTTATCGCTTGATGAAAGTATGAGAATTAACATAAATACGAATATAAATATATTTCCGCTTACTTTTATGAATTATAATTTATTTGACATAAGGACGGGTGTGAGTAAAGCGTAAACAATTTTATATAAGATAAATAAGTTGTAATTTAGATTTATTATTATATTTAAATTAACGTTTAAACTAAAAAAATAAGCGATCAGAGTGCGCGATACATTTTTTTATACATTAATACCGCAGGGAATCAAAACCTAAATAAGCATTGAAATCATCTAAAAGCCTCCCGCGTGCCGTCGGGTGAAGTCACGCGCGAGTCGTGCTCAGATTGATTTTTCCCTCGAAGCCTTCGTTTTGGCTTGGCCGCACATGACGTGCTCAGCGTCCATGTGTTGGTGTAGCTGCCGAAGGCGCAGTCGGAAAACTTCGACCGTGCTCGACTCTTTCCGAAGACGTCCGAGCGTCGCTCGCTCACGGACACGCGCTACTATGATTGTGTGATGGGCGCGTAAGAGACTAGAGAAGGGGTAACTTTTACGCGCGATCTGGCTGCACTGTCTGGCTGCACTGTTACCTGCTCGAGATTTTAGAGATAGTGGCGCCATCCCGGTCGGACCACATTTTTGTAGCCACTCTGAAATACACAGATCGGCCTCCTCCCACTCTAGCCTCCATGGTCTTACATACAGGTCTGGAAACTCCAGTGGAAGGGGTAGGTAGCTTATTGAAGAGAATTGGTAGTTCACTAGTCGCCACCAGCCCCCTGACACTGGTAGATAAATGCTGTTCGCAAAATGTCCTTGCCGCACTGTGGCGCTAGTACTTGTGTGACAGGCATGCATTCGGTGCACGCCGGTGTTTCGAATATCTTACATGAATAAAAATCTATTGATATATTTTGAATGATTTTGCGTTCTAATGATTTTCCATTTGAACACAATAAATAACGTCGCCATAACGATAACAGGCGAAAGTCACGAAAGTATCGAATCGGTCAGCTGATCGGAGTATTTATAGCCGAAGGCTGTCACACAACAGCCAACGCTAGGCAGTGGCGATTCAAGAACTAAAAAACCGGGACAAAACGCGTTTTCGTTTATCGTATAGAAATAATAGGCCAGTGTCAGGAGGCTGGTCGCCACTAGGTTCATTGCGAGAATACCCGGTGCGGCGCTGCCGGGCGGGGGGGGGGGGGGGGGGTCAGACAGAGACAGCACTAGTCGGCCATGCTTCTATCGCTCTATCTTTGCCCCACCTTCATGTTCGTTACGCGGATATTTATTATGAGTTCGAAACACTTTTAAAAGAGCCAGGAGAAGGCGTTAGTTCTGTCAGTTTCGATTGATACAATTAAAAATAAATTATGCTAATTGTAATCAAACAAACAAATTTTCTAAATCCAAGAGAGCTTTGTTTTTCTTTGACATTTGCTCGGCGAAAAACGAATAGTTCCGTCGCTGGGAGGCGAACTTGGGACCGGCTGTATCGGTATAGGTTTTCCGCAGTTTTCCTATGCCCATGGCAGATATATCATGGGATGCGATGGGAGGTGAGGACAGATGTGGAGGCGATATAGGGTTAGTGGAACTGGCGGCAGAGGAGGGGGGTGTCGAATCGGAGGTATTCTCCGCTAACGCTTACGAGAGGGCGCATTGAATTGAAATTTTTCTATCCGGATTTAATTGCCGTGTGAAAATTGTAAATTAGGTACCTAGTTATTTTTTTGATAGCCGAGCTTTGTAACATCGATTATCATATAAATGTAAGGATGTTACTGTGAAAAAAAATCGTCTTTTATAAATTGAATGCTTGACGAATATAAAATTGTCTTCCTTGGGTCGATCCGCATTCTAGTTAGAAGTTAAGGTGAGTGCGAGCTTTTCTGCAAACTGTGATTTTATTTTTACCCGAAACGGTTAAAATTTTCAAAGAATTCAAACACTTTCCAACTTTTTACCAGAATCTGCATTCACAAAACAAAATTTCCTTCCAGATCGGATGTTCTCTTTCGGAAAAAGTAAAAATTGCATTTCTAATGTCATCAGAGTATGCGATGTACGGAGACAACCAATGACCGTGGCTTCACAAAAACCACGATGGAAGTCCGTCGAATGCGTATTCGATTGATGACTCGAAGGATCATCGTATTGATCACATGTCTAACTGTTTTCAAACAAAATTTCGATGATCGACACATCATTTTTTTTCTCATGTGTGAATATGGGTCATGTCATATGAAAGTTCTTTTCTAAAAGCGTAACCTTTTTCCTTTACTATAAATTTTTATCATCATTTCATCGAAAATAGTCGGGTCGTTATTTTTCCATTTTTCGATGTAACTCACTTATAGAGATCTAGTCGACAGTTGAATTTTTAAATTCTTTGTCGACCTTTTTATCTTCCGGCCGTAATCATTTGCAAATCACTGATACCACACAAATAATTATTGACACAATTTCAGTTTTAAACGAGGTTTCAGGAAAAAATATTCGCAATTTCTTTTGAAAAATATTTCTAATTTTATAAGGCTATTTTTTGTTTTTCAATTGATTTTTCAAAACTCTCAGTTAAGTTACGAAAATGTTATACCAATTACAATAGATAATACCAAAGTGCGCCTTTTTCGGTAAGGAAATGTAGACGTTTAAAGTTTGTGGATAATTTCAACTCTATTTTAAAATTAAATTTTGAACTTAGCAGACACCCCAATATATATATATATATATTTTATTATTTTTATTTTTATTTTTTGAAGCTTCCATCTGTACAGGATCCTTCTCCCTTGATACATTCCCCACCATATTCCACTTCATATTCCCACCTTGCGGCCGCCGCCGACTTCCCTCTCTGTATCGCATTCACCATGTTATTTCTGCCATTGGTATAGGGAAACTGCGGAAAACCTATGCCAATACAGCCGGTCCCAGGTTCGCTTCCCAGTTTCGGAGCTAGTCGTGTTTCGTTAAGAAATAAATCACAGGCTACAGTCACACACACATGTACCGGTCCGTGTCGCGATATCCGTGTAGAACTGGAGTTACGTCACGCCCGTATTTATTTTTCTCCGAACTACGAGACTGCGACTCGAACCCGCGACCTCCCGATATACTGGTTCAGAGGCGAGCACGCTATTCACTAAACAAGCACAGCGGTGAGAAGACCCAATATATATAAATCGATTTCCCATCGAAGTATTCATTTTCTAGTATATTTTTGCAATTACAGATAAATAAAGTA
This sequence comes from Ophion slaviceki, assembly GCA_944452715.1. Lineage (NCBI taxonomy): Eukaryota > Metazoa > Arthropoda > Insecta > Hymenoptera > Ichneumonidae > Ophion > Ophion slaviceki. The sequence continues at coordinate 56,803,333 of OX101783.1, forward strand.
TCTGTAAGTCTTGGTATTTTTTCGAATAATGGATTTTATTTTCACTTTTACTTTTTCCTCAAATACATAGGGAAGCGATCACGAAGGCATATTTACTGACACCCGATATTCCAAAGAGTAAATTAAAGAAATAGGAAAAATAGATAAAAGAAAAATCAGACAACAAGAAAAAAGAGAAGGAAAGAACAGAAGAACTTCAGTCAGCTCTTATTACAAAAGTAGCCTATAAAATGAGTATTCAATCACAAGGGCGGTTTATCAAAAATATGTTTTCACCTATTTCGATCGAGTTAAAAGAATCGACTCACTCTGGGCTTGAATCTCAACATATTTGTAACTTCATTTAGAGGTTTAATCAATTGTAATCCAAAAGTGAAGTGTTTTATAAAAAAAATACCGCTCTGAAAAAGATTATGTAAAAAACGTAAAGCACTTTTTAATAATTTTGATAATTGTTTTTTCTAAAATAGTCACCGTCCCAAACCGTTCATATTCGAGGCATTCTTATGCCGACATCCTATATGCAACTTTCAATAGCAGCACGATTTTTCTTCTTTACTAAAACTAATTGAAAGTTAGAGGATTGTTACGGAATCGGGATCAGCTTGAACTTTCAACAATGCATAAAGACAGAGCACATTCTAGAGAGGTTTTTACGGTGTGGCTGGATGATTTTTTGATGTGTCTATCCATTTGTTAATAACAAATAATTAAAGTTGTTTATTTGGTCGAAAAACGAACGTTTTTCTACAGCCTCCCATTTTCGTAATTGTCAAATTTTTCAAAACGATCGCGTCATATGAAACTTCTATGATTATAATAAAAGTACTTTTTTTCGTTTTACATCACCCAAGTTGCCAAAATTACGAACAAAAGAATCGCGAAGTATTACTATCGAAAAATATAGTATGATAAACGCCGCCAATGTAGCAAATAATTTGTATTATATGCTATTAGTATATTATGGAATGTCGTCTTCATGGCCACGTTTTTATCATCGGTATTCAATTCCTTTTTAGCTATATAAGAGACAATCTCCTAGATTGCGTTTCCGAAGCTTTGCGAAGTCGAAGAGATTAAAGAAAATATTTTGAGAAACTAATCTTTCAAAGAACAAATTTAAGAAGCTCTCTCACTGTCCATCTGAAGTTACTGCAGATCGTACTTACTTTTTCGAAGTATTTCTTTGTCCACTTTAATTAGAGATAAACACAGGCGAATACGTAAATTCGTTTCACTCGCACTAGATATTTGATAGTTTGATGGATCAGCGTTGTTCCGTTGAGGTTTCTCGGACAGGTCGGAAAATACGCTTCGCCAGAAAACAAATTTTGAATTAAAGTATTGCAGTTAAAATCTACCAATGGAACGGTATAGTTCCATCAACTCTGCTCCCCATCTCTATTCACATTTGATCAAGAACGCGAGGCTTTTGATATCACAGTTAAGGTATGAACATACTGGTTCATGACACGGTGGTTTTCTTCTATATATACTCTAGTGAATATTAAACATGTAATTATTATTCACACGTGTACATATGCTGTCCACCCGGAATGCCAGAACCAGCTATTCATACGCGACCCATACGACGATGCATTATGCAACGTGTATACCAAATCATATCGATGTTTTAATATTCATTGATAGGAATAAGTACCACGCGTTCTTGCCACGTTGTTGACGAATGAAGCGTCCACGAGAAAGAAAAAAGAAGACTGATAGCGAAATTGGGTGAAGTGAAGACTCCTGCGAAATATGGGGGTCATAAAAGAAGAAGTTTTAACGGAGACTTTGTCCTTGAAAGCAGCGGGAGATGTTAGCAGCTCAACATGAGCAGCTAGAAGAAGAGGAGGGATGCCTCTATGGGCCAGGCATTGCCGATTAGCCGTAATTATAAACACATTTGTGTAAACACATTACAAAACTTTAAACGCGTTTTTCTCGAAAACACGTTTTTAAAAATGGCTGACGTTCTCCTGACCGCTGTAATTAACATATCGACCTGAAAGGGGGTAGCCGGTTAAGGGGGGTCTGACGGCCCCCACCGAGTTTGATCGAATCGACCCAAAAACCTGAAAGAGGGCTGAAAAACAAAATTTTAGAGATATTTTTTAACCCCCTAAACCCTTATGAAAACACCATAATCGCAAAAAATGCGTTTTTTTGATGTTTAATTTTTTTTTGAGCTTTCAAATGCATTTTAAAGCGGTTTTAACACAACCAAAATTTTGTTTCAGATGTGTAGACATGCCCTGAATTTTTCCAGATTTTTTCGTAAAGTTAAATCATGTGCAACATAATTTTAATGGCAAAAAAACCGTAAAAAATCGTCATTTTTTGTATTTAATGCTATGGTTTTTATTGACGTATTAATGGTAAAAAATCGTGCACCATAGCATAGAAAGCTACTATCTTCCTCTACAAAATGACGCTAATTGGGCTCAATTCGGTCGTCTCTAGCGTCCGAAAATCAAACTTGAATAAATTCCGTTTTTATAATTTGAGCATTTTCAGTTACGAAAATGACACAAAATCATATTTTTCAATTATTTTTTTTAATAAAAGTACATTTTGGGGTTTCTGAGGTCGCCGATTACAAATTTGATGTCAAAAATTAGTTTTGTCACATGACAGCTGTCAAAACGAAGAAAAAATATTTTCATTTTTGAAATTTTTTAAAAAAGCTATGGGAACGATATTAATAAGGATTTTTTAGGTCGCTGATTATAAATTCATTCTTATACACGAATTTTTAATCGTAACAGCTGTCAATAGTTATATTAACAAACAAAAAATTACGTATTATTCAGAAAAAAAATTTGGAATTCCCCGACTAAACTGTCACCTGGCGGAGAAAATCCCAACTTGTACCTTATTAAGCCACGTACCCGAGTGCCTAAGGCCACCGTACCCACGTGGGCCTTAGGCTCGTATGCCCCTCCGCACGGTACTGCGCATGCCCACTACGCACTGACGCATCGAGAACCCCGCTCCACGCGGTCTCTCTTTCTCTCTGTGTTCAGCCGCCGTCCAGTACACACGTCATGCGACGCGCTCTGCTCCGTTAAACGAATCTATTTGTTTTGTTAACAGCGTTTTTTTAATTTATCGTTTAACCTGCCTATCTCAACACGAAGTGATTGAAGCAGTATTCTAAGGTGAGTTTGAATATCAATTTAAATATCAATCAACATAAAAATTGATTTATAATCATAACCTCAATCTACAATCGTTTGCCTCATAGTCGACTTGAAATCGTACAGAAGGTGGCCGTCAACTTCAAGTTGTTGTTTAGTTCACTCACATGAAAAGAATTAAAAAAAAGCAAAAAAAAAACAAAACTAAGACGAAACGATATTTCAATAAAAAAATGATTTGGAATACAATAATTTATTTCTGTTTTGTTTACCGATGTTTTCAACATTTTTTTTGTTTTGATTTACAATTTTTAATGTACTTTCGATTTTCGTTACTTTTGTTCTATTTGTTTTTTTAATTATGGTTTTTTTTTTATTCCGGGTTTCAGTTACTTTTTTCATTTTTTTCAAAAAAAAAAAAATAATTTGTTAATCATAATAAAAAAAATAACAATGTTCTTTTTTTTTTCTTTAGGAAAAACTGTGCGATGCCACCGAAAAAACGAAAATGTACGGCTGGTGAAAGGTGCATAAGATGCAACAGATTGTTGCGTTATGATACCGGAAAACAGAAGTCCATTTCTTCAGATGATGACGTACACTTATATACTAAACTACTAGGTAAACGAGTAGAGAAAGGTGACGTTTTATGTCATCTGTGTCGTTCCGCAATCGCTAAATCCCGAACGGTTTCACCATCGACGAGCAGTGATTCTGATCCTGAAGAAAATCTTCAGTTGGATTTTAATCCCGAAGAAAATCCTCTACCAAACGTCAATCCCGAGGAAAATCCTCTGCCAGATGTTGATCGCGAACAAAATTCTGTCGATCCTGTAGAGAGACATTCATCAACACTCTCCAATTTGACAGTATCAGATGACACAGAACAATCTTCGGAACAGTCTTCGCAACAATTGTCACGGTCGGAGTCTGGATCTTCCACAGGACAGTCATCACAATCTTCTAAGGACCCTCCTTACGTTCTTCGTCCAAGAGAACCGGACTATGAAATGATCGAGATGCCTTTCAACAGAGTTACCGCGACTCACAAATGTTGTTGCGTATGTCTTACTCCAATTACGACATCTCCGGTTGTTCCGTTTAAAGCGAGGTTACAGGTATTTATAAGTTCACGAATTTTCATTCCAAAAGGCAATCGCTGTTGTCCTGTACATCTTATCAGTGAACGTATGTACGTTGACGAAATTTCAAACTTGAAAATATTTTCGAATACTTGTACTATCAGTTCTCAAGAGTTGGCATTATTTTTGGATGCACTGTCCAAAAAATGCGACAACAGTATTTTAGACAGAGTAGATGATTACAATTTATCGGCAGAGCGCATAAAATCGCTAACTGGATACACAGTTGCAGAAATCAAGACTCTAAAAAACATGTTGGTCACTTTGCGAAATTCTCAAAATCGCAGTATTAATCAAGCTCTTTTAATATTCCTTTTTAAATTAAGAACTGGAAATTCCAACACAATCACTGCGTCAATTTTCGATATCAAATCTGAACAACTAGTATCTGCTTATTGCAAATCGGTTTTGGATTCATTCGCGAAAGACGTCTTTCCACTTCGTTTCGGAGCTCGGGCATGTTCTCGCGAAGATTTAATTGCTAATCACACGTCGCCTTACGTAAAAAAATTACACGGATTTGAAGATCGCCTGCTCTTGATTGCTGATGGTTCATACCTTCGACACCAAAAAAGTAGTAATAATTGTTACCAAAAAAAATCTTTCTCTGGTCAGAAAAAGTGTCCACTCTGTAAACCCTTCACAGTTTGTGCCACAGATGGATATGTAATAGATGTTTACGGACCGTACGAAGCAATTGTGAATGATGCGAAAATCTTACAACATGTACTAAGTGATCCGAACGGCTTGAGATCAATCCTCAAAAAAGGGGATGTTTTTATACTTGACAGGGGGTTCAGAGACGTCAAAGATTGGTTAGAATCTCAAGGGTTCGTTGTGTTGATGCCAGCGTTGAAAGGCAAAAGAAAGCAACTTCCAACAAATGAAGCAAACGAAAGTCGATTTGTTACGAAATTGAGGTGGGTGGTAGAGGCTGTCCACGGTATAATCGGTAGTAAATTCAAACTCTTGCATAATCAGTTTAACAACAACATGTTGGATTCAGCGATGCTTTATTGCAAAGTAGCGAATTTTTTGGTTAATGAGTTTGGAAAAAGACTGAATTGCGATACCGATTTACAAGATCAAATTGCCGAGCAAATGTTGAAAAGAAAAGACGTTGACAATTCTTTAGCGCAAGTTGTGGAAGAACAAAACTGGAATAGGAAGAAAAGGATCTTCAAACCGTTAACATCAAATGACGTATTAGACTTTCCGGAAATGACAGAGCAAGATTTGAAGATCCTTTTCACTGGCTCGTACCAGTTATCGCAAACTGTTTCATACTTAGCTGAAATGTATACCGAAGAAGGACTTTTGAATATGCAATACTTGTTGGAGGACGATACCATTTTGAAATGTGAAGTTAAATCAAGACATATAAACAAGAAAGTATACAGATGTTACGTTCAGTACGACCCTAACAGTATTGGATATAACGGTATAAAAAACTACGTATGTGATTGTGCAAATGGGCTAAGAACTGTTGGTTGCTGTGCCTACGTTGCAACAATCATTTACTTTTTAAGTCATGCACGGTATTTGTCCAAAATCATCCGCCCAGCTCAAATTCTAACGAATCTATTTCACGTTGATAATGTCGAACCTGTTATTGAAGAACACAGTGACGAAGATTAACAACATAACAATCATGTTGCAATGTATGTATTACTTGTGTCTGTTTAATGTATATATTAGATGAATGTATGTAATATTATTATAAATAAATAGATTTTTTAAAATACAATGACTTTTAATTATTGAAAAAACCGAAATAGCAAATACCATTTTCATTTGATGACATGTGTAATTTTTTTTTTGTTAGCTGTTTGACATCAAATTTGTAATCGGCGACCTCAGAAACCCCAAAATGTACTTTTATTAAGTAAAATAATTGAAAAATATGATTTTGTGTCATTTTCGTAACTGAAAATGCTCAAATTATAAAAACGGAATTTATTCAAGTTTGATTTTCGGACGCTAGAGACGACCGAATTGAGCCCAATTAGCGTCATTTTGTAGAGGAAGATAGTAGCTTTCTATGCTATGGTGCACGATTTTTTACCATTAATACGTCAATAAAAACCATAGCATTAAATACAAAAAATGACGATTTTTTGAGGTTTTTATGCCATTAAAATTATGTTGCACATGATTTAACTTTACGAAAAAATCTGGAAAAATTCAGGGCATGTCTACACATCTGAAACAAAATTTTGGTTGTGTTAAAACCGCTTTAAAATGCATTTGAAAGCTCGAAAAAAAATTAAACATAAAAAAAAACGCATTTTTTGCGATTATGGTGTTTTCATAAGGGTTTAGGGGGTTAAAAAATATCTCTAAAATTTTGTTTTTCAGCCCTCTTTCAGGTTTTTGGGTCGATTCGATCAAACTCGGTGGGGGCCGTCAGACCCCCCTTAACCGGCTACCCCCTTTGGAGAGCATACTCAGAAAATATGTCTTCACGAAATGACGGATCGTTTTTTCGATAGATACATTTTTGCATTTATTATTTATCTTTTTATGCGAAAAACAACGCGAAAATGCGATTTTTTTTAATTGCCGCCATTTTCCGAAATTTGTACTAAACGAAAAACCCATCCGTCATTCCATGACCAAAGGGTCACAGATTGATAATATGCTTCGAATTTGTGTTTCAGATCAACAAAGAGGGGGCAGCCGTTTACCTCCGTTGAGGTCAGCTGATGTCAGCCGTTTACCTCCCGCGATTTGAGGACCTGTTTTCGCGGAGCTGCAAGGGCCGGCATTTTGTTTTTTTTTCCAAAAAAAAAATTTTTTAACGTTCTGTATATCATGAATAAAAGCAAGAAAAAAACGCACTCAAAAAGCTTTACTCGTTTCCTTTAAAAAAAATAAAATGTAAACACCTGAAATATGGCACTCCAAGGACAAAGCCTCCCTTAACGCTTTTGAACTTTGTAATTAGGGAATAACGAGGAGGTTTTAAAAGTTCCCGACTCATTATATGAAGTAAGCATTGTAGCCTACCAGTCCATTAAGGGATATGCATACCCTTGGCATTTCGAATATCGATTTTTTGTTTGATTTATTTACTCATTGCGTAGAGTCTTAATTTTGATTTGATTAAAAGATTATGTAAAAATTCAAAAAATTGACCAAGTTATGACGATTTTAGTGGAGCAGGTCAGAACGTCCCGTTGCGTTACGGCTCTATACGATATGACTTCGTCCAACCAGGCTACAGGTTACAGAAAGGTACGAAAAATAATTGTAATTTTATCTGAAGCAAGTAGTTCATACACCAAGGCACTTTCTTAGAATTCAATTTTTCAAATAACAATTGGGACGAAAGAGTGCATTTCATAGATAGAAATTTTAAATAAAAGATGTTTAATTTTTTTACTAGCTCCATTAGTAATGGAGATATAAGCGACGAAAATTGATCGCATCACCTCTCACTCATCGTTTCATCCCTTCACTCACCGGTCCGTCTTTTTCATAAAAACGTTCCTTGTTAATATCTCCATTACTAATAGAGCTAGTAAAACAGTTAACAAGCTATTTTTTTTGTCAATTCAAAAAGAAACACCTTTTATTTCAAACTTTTTTCCTCAAAATGGAATTCTCGTCACAATCGTTATAACAATAAAATTGTTTATAACGAAAAAAACCATTCTAGAACAATATAAACGTCCTATTCGTATTGCCCGTACGCGAAACCATAGAGAACCACCGGAGATATTGAGCAGACCTAAACATTTATACGAAAATTGTATAAGGAAGACGTGGATCTAGTACGTTTTCTTCTGTTGCGTTTATCTCGGAAGTATACTTTGCACTTTGGCGTACATAATATCTAATCTAATCGTCCGATTTACTTCAAATTTGGACTGAACATATTTTATAACATATACAATTGACAGACCGGATGAATTTTTCAGATGTTCCTTCGTTTGATCCTCCGTGCGGAGGCTACAGTCCTGAGTTTAAATGACACTGATTACGTTGTGTATATATATTTTGCGATAAAAAAAATACGACGACATGTCAAGACTATGTAATATCTGTGTGCGAAAGATCGACCTTATCATCTCAATATCTGAGACGAGAAAAAATTAAAAATCGATCTGCTTTTTTAACTTCAAGGTTATGCATAGCCCTTAATGGTGTTCTATACTTTATGCAGTCAATTCCATTTTTATCATTTTCACTCTTATTGTAGGGCCGAATATATCGAATTTTTCTGTTTCTCCATTGTTTTATCATTTTGTCATGAGGTTGCCTGGTTACCATTAACAAAATGATAGGTGATTGGTATAAAGGGATTTTTAATAACCCAAATGAGGAGTATTTCATGTCAGGATATTTTCAAGTATCCAAATAATTTATGATTATTAACCGAATAATGGGCGATTGATCAGAAATGTATTTTCAATCACCCACGTAAAGGAGTTATCCAAACCCCAATAAACCCAAGTAAGAAGTAATGTATATCAGGATTTTACCATCTTTTTCTCTCGTTTGGGGGTTTCAAGCAGCTCAACGAGACTCGACTTCCCTTGATGTGGAAGCGCTACCTCGATGTCCGGAGCAATTGATCCGTTCACGTCCTCCTTAGCTGTAAAGTAGCGCGAGTCTGTAACTTGTTTTAACTCGGCAACGACAGTTTTCGTTATCCATAAATAGTAACAGCCAATCACATGCAAGATCACAGAAGAAAGAGGACATCTTATTGGCTGTCGTTAGCTGGCGATAACGAAAACTGTCGCTACCGAGTTATAACGAGTTACAGAATCGCGCCACAGCAGCGCAATTCTGTAATTCGTTATAACTCGGTAGGTAGAGTAGCGCAATTCTGTAACTCGTTATAACTCGGTAGCGACAGTTTTCGTTATCGATAAATAGTAACAGCCAATCGCATACACGATCACAGAAGAAAGGAGGTCTTTTATTGGCTGTCGCGAGCTAACGATAACGAAAACTGTCGCTAGCTAGTTATAACGAGTTACAGAATCGCGCTACCGGCTAGTAAACCTGTGCATCGATAATTTTTTTTTATTTTTTTTTACTGACAGCCGACAATGAATCTGCGCTCAGCTAACCGTTTCATGACGCGGTATGATCCCGCATATGATGCTCCAAGCAGTTTCGGTATCGCGTCATTCCTGACCTAGACGTGTGTGCATTTATTTAGTTCCTCGAAGATATGCGTCATGTCCTTAAGTGCTGCGTCGGGTGACCTGATGAAGCGGTTCCTCATCGTAAGATAATATCGGTAACCGTTGACGAGCGGAAGTTTGTTCCAATCCATGTGGATATGATGGAAGCGCCTATTTGCAACATCGATGAGGTTTATTGGGTTCAGGCTACTGTAACCATTCACATCCTAAGGTGGGTCCCTTCTAATGCCTGGCCAGATCTACGTTTCTCTCAGAAGGAGGTTTTGACAGGTCTGGTACGACAGGTAGATACTGAAGCGCTAGTGATGTTTCACTAAAAATAAGTCTTTCAGCTTGTCGTCTTCGACTTGCGTGCCCTGGATTTCTTAAGCTGTGCGTATCTTGAACATTTCAATACACTGATAAAAAAATGTTTATTTACATCAACTGAACGCGATCATTTGAACCTTTTATTTGAGTTAACTGAAAAAATGAGGTCGGTATCGCGAACAACAACACGTCTGTGCCGTACGAGTGATAAAGATGAAGCCGATGAGAATGCAGGGTAAGCATATCCCGACTAGAAACTTTGATCCGGCAGCCTGAAGACTGATCCGGCCGCGATCAAGCTGCGGTCCGTAATACGGTAGTACGGTATGTCTAATCAGTGCCGGAAGTCCCCCGAACCAGTGGAAACTTAGTCCAGGCGCGAGTAGGCACTTTGAACAGGGCCAAGCACGGTAGCCTGTATGCCGCCATAAGATGGCGTCCATGGGAGCCAGGTTACGGCAGGCCTGATCCGGGCCGTGGGTGGACCGGATCGGTGGAACCTTAGTACGGGCGCGAGGGGGCCCCCTAAACAGGCCGAAGTACGGTAGCCTGTATGTCGCCGTAATATGGTGTCCATAGACGCCGTGTTACGACCCGCCAGATCGGGCCTGTGCCGGATGTCGGCCGGATCAGTGCAGCCATAGTTGGCGAATCAAGATTTTGAGGTTAGGTTCTATTGACGTCTGCGATATAAACCGCGTGAATTCGAATAATCTACACTCTGCAAGCAGGGAATAAATACGGACTAATTGTTGATATACATACGAACTGAAGCGATATTATTTAATAATACATAATTCAATCTATTCCTAATGGCAGAACTTAAAATGACTGCTTAATATATATACGCAATATGTGAATAAGAAAAAAAGTGAATTTACTTTTTTTGTCGAAATTACATGTGTGTGGGTTGTTTTCACAGCCTAAAGGCCTTTGCACACGGCATATTGTCTACGCGCAGACATAAGTGATCCATAGAAAAGGAGGAAGAGTTAAATCGAAAAAGCGGATAAAGGTGCGCAAAAAGTTGCTTAGGGAAGAGCGCAACCGTAGAGATGAATGATCTAGAAGAAGGAAGAATCGAATAGGAGAGGTAAGGAAAACTGCCACGAAGAGAGCGATATCTTCGCGGAAGCTGGAACAGCGGGGACAAGGTAAGTTCAGAGAAGTGACCATGGCAGCGACGCGGATGAAAGGGAAGAGATTAGATTAGATTAGATTACATTTTATTAATGAACTAGGGCTATAACGTCTTCTGGCACTCCACAATCATTCTTCTCTCTGTTCAGTAGAGAGAAGAGTACAAATGAACCGGATAAAAACGTCTCAATACAAAGCAAATGAGGTGATTCTATATAAGCCAAATTAACCATGTGTCAGGTAGAGATAGCCTTGAATCAAAATTTATAATAAGATAAAAATAAGAATAAACATTTAAAAAACACCAAGAAGATTAGAAAGATAGTTCTCAAAAACTAACATAAAAGCGCGATGAGCGAAAAATGAAAACCACATTTAATACAGAGTCGGAAAAAGGAGGGCTGCAATATGCAGATGTACAAAATCAAAATTTTCAAGGGCTCGCATCCCGTGAAAAATTTGCCGGCGCTTAAGATGCGGCCGACGCTTGGTACGATATTCAGCACCAACCACTAATACCCAGTGTTGGTCCTTTAGACGGGCCAATGATTTGGCCATGATTCTGCCAGTGCTCATTTGAAGCATGGCAAACCAACGAACACCCAACCTTGGGCCCAATATCGATTACCAACTGTCAGCCAACTATGGGGTCCCAGTGTTGGCCCCGAACATGGGCCAAACGGTTGATCATGGCTTTGCCAGTCTCGAATTGAAGCTCGGCACACCATCGAAGAGCCAACGCTGGGCCAGTACTAATTAATGACCGTCGGCCAATTGTCGGGGCGAGCGCAGGCCCTGAGTCTGAGCCAATCTTTTCACCATGGTTTTGCCAATGCTTATTTTTAGCATGGCAAACTGACGAATTGCCAATCCTGGCCCAACACTGGCTTTGAACGGTATAGTCCATACATATATACAAGAATGCTTTTTTCCGTATTTTATTATTAAATGTTTTTTTATTATCGCTGCATGCAATTTTTTACGTCCTATGATAATAAAAACACACAATTATTGTTATCTGAAATTCACTTTATTAAAAATAAAATTGATTTATACTAAAGTTTTGTGGTGTATTAAACAAATGCCGAGTTATTATGATAGTATTAAGAAACGTCGAGTGTTAAAACGACGACAAAAATGAGAAGACTCTTTACAGCAGGTTAGGATCAGAGGCAACGAAACAAAAAGACAAGTAGATAGTGAAACAAATTTGGAAACATGCCACGGAAAAGTGTTTGTGCATAACGATGTTAGTGAATCTAATAATTCTTTCCATGAGCAATCATCGAGCACAGAAACTTGTGAATCTGATCCATTGTTGGCTAAGCATTGGGATGTTTTGACAGCCCTACACTGGGCCAACACAAGCTCGAATATTGCGTCAACAATATGAAGCCGACCATAGCCCTACTATGGGCCGGTGATCACACCAATCGTCAGCCAAAGATCGTGATCTCTTTAGCCCGATGTTGGGCCAATGCCCGGCCAACTGTTAAGATTTCCGGTAAGCCTACTATTGGCCAACCCTACATCCCAGCGTTGGGCCGAAGAGATCACTCCTACCGTGGCGCAACACTAAACCTGTAGTGCTGCCGTTCATCGGCCAATGGTAGAATGTGATTGGCGTGACGTTGGCTCGAGGTTGGATCGGTTGCATCGTTTTTCACGGGATAGTTTAGTTTAATGCTGGTAAAAGAACGCGAGTGCGTGGTGACAGCATATACGTATTCGCAGGTAGGTAGCTGATCACGATGACAGGTTACATTAAGTCCTTACATTGTCTTCAGTTGGCGGGAAGGACTGTATTCGTGACCGCAGTTCGTAGAAGGACTATGCAGGCACCGGAGCAGTGGCGGACTAAGCCCGTCGGAGGCCCGGGGCGGCTATACGCCCTACTTATGACATGAGTAAAAAGTTAGAATACGGATCAGCATTCAGCACAGCACCTAGCAGGTAGAGTGCAAAGAAATAATGAAGACTATGATAAGAAAGCAACTTTCATTGTATTTATATGTTTAAAAACAAAGCTTTTGCTTTGTAACTATTTCACATGTTTTCGTGCTTTCATTTAAGTGAACTTCTCAATAACGTCGTTGAAATCTATTTCCCTTTGATCTTTCCTTTCAATTGATAGAATGGACAGATTGGCTAGGCGATCTTGGTTCACCGTAGATCGGCGATTTTTTTTAAATTTCAGTTTAGAAAAACTTCTCTCGCATGATGCGACCGAGACACAAATGGTCAAGAAGTATTGGATTATAAGTGATAAACAGGGCAAAAATTCACTAAAATCCCATTTAATAATAATACAGGTTTGATACAGGTTTGGAAACGACCACGATATGTTAGGCGCGCTAAGCCGATCTACTTTTCTTTATATTTTTCGCCACTACGTGGCATTGCTGTTGACGGGTACGTGTGTGACATGGACAGAATATCTTCTGTCTGACTCTCCCACTCTCCAGATCGCGGCGCATGCGCCGTCGACCTTGCCCCCGAATATTTGATGAGCATACGAATAAAAAACCAAATGAACAAATAACACGCTTACTGAAGACTAAGTAAGCTGATTGATAGACCCATTCTCTGAAAAATCGCAGCTACGAAAATTCGTCTGCTAGTCACATTTTTCTAAGTTTAATCCTGAATATTTTCAGTAAACATTCGGTGCCCGGCTATTTTTATTGTCGTTACGAAATCTTTACAATATTTTACTCGTGTGAGCAGTTTATATGTAGCATCTAGAGTTATTTAGGGTTTAAATTATTACATAGGAATATGGCCAGCGCGTTATCTCCATAAAGCGCCGTATAAATGAGACTTTTGTAGAGTCGTCATTTTTTATTAAAAGTTCGGTAAATTGGGTTGCAATTCTACGAGTATACGGGGATGTATTTTTACTTGATTATAGACGAAAATCAATGAATTGTTAAATATTCGAGTCGTGAAAGAAATGTCTTAAGAGCATGAGATGACACACGGACCGAGATTATCGTTCACATGACAACACGGAAATCATAAGTGGGTGCATAGGGTGAGATCACAGAAGACCGTGGGTGGGGGATATCCTCCGATAGGAGCGACGCATGTGGCGGCAAGCGGAATAAAAAGTGGATCTTGTAACGGTGCCTCACGGCATCATTGAAATGTGGCTTCGTTTCCAGACCTGTATGTGAGACCGTCGGTAAAGAATGTCCCGCAGCGGCTAACAGTGTTGCCACCTTAGTGGATTTTCCACGTAAACTGGTGGTTTAAACATCCCTTTTAGTGGATAAAATTTGTTTTTAGTGGCTGGTGGTTTTTGTTAGTGATGAGCAAGATATTCAACCACTAACGTGTAAACAAATTTATAATACATTATATTTTGCTATGACAAGGCCCTTTGACACAAAGTGTGTCAACTTTTATGGTGTAGGCAACACTACGATCTTGTAAATGCCTACCAGCGCCATTGCGATTCCCTGAATAACGTTTTGGCTGTATATAGATTTGAATGAATATAGACCACAGGGTATAGTAATTGAATCGAGTTCAATTTGCTTGAAAAAGTATGTTTTGAAATACTTAATAATTTTTTTATGTAAGTGCATCAGTTGTAGTTACTTACTTACTAGACAGTAAGCGGTAACACCAGGCGGTATTAGAGATTTTCTGGTCGTTTGAAGAACCGCTTGTGGTGGGTATAACAAAACAAGTTGGCAACAGCGGCGGCAACTATCTTTATTTTGGCTTCTAACAAGTTACAAGTTATAATGTAATTTTACGACAGTAAGGTTCAGATTGGTTGATTTCCCTTGTTGTTGTTCTTTAGTACGTATGTATGTAATTTCTTTAGTATGTCTGTATGTAATATTTTTTACGAAATGTCTCTATTGTTCGGATCTAGCATTTATGATTCGCGCCAAAGCCACCATAGATTGAGCGGGGCCCATCGTGCGGGGGGCACCATTCTTATGGCGCTGGCTATAAGTAGGTAGAGCTTTATGCTATATTGACAATTACTATTATGACCTGATAACAGGTGAATTAGTACCTACCTATCTATGTTTATATTTTGCATACGTACGGGGCCTCCAACCCCAAACTGCCCCTTACTGAACATATTTCGGCCTTGGTTGGAATTTGACTAAAAATGACTGCTCGAGATTTGGAGGTCCCCCAGGACCAGAGGCCCGGGGCCTCTGGTCCTGCCCCCCCCCCCCCCCCCCCTTAGTCCGCCACTGAAGGGAAGCAAACGGGAAAGGCGAAACAAAAGGTGAAAATAGAGAAAAAGATCATGTGGACAGACGAGCTAGGAGAGCGATACGCAAAAAAGTTTCGTGTGATATGGAAACCAAAAGAAAAAAAGAGAGAAGGAAGAGACAGATGGGACCACGGTCTTACATACAGGTCTGGAAACTCCAGTGGAAGGGGTAGGCAGCTTATTGAATAGAGTCGGTAGTTCACTAGTCGCCACTAGGTTCGTTGCGATCAGAATACCCGCCTTGGCGCGGGCAGGGGGGTCCGACAGCGACAGCACTAGTCTGCCAGTGGTTACGCGGATATTTATTATTAGTTCGAAACATTTTTAAAAGGGCCAGGAAAAGACCGGCCAGTTTCGATTAATCCTGTTTCAGTCCTGTCAGTTTCGATTAATACAATAAATTTCAATCCTATCAGTTTTGATTAAGGGGAGGTTAGGGGTTTCAGCGTGTAAAAAAAATACTTTTTTGCGAATTTTTTTCATCTATATGGATAGAGTAAATTTATTGAAACCTTTTATACATTGTGAAATTTGTGCGCGAAAATATCCACAAACAAGCCGGTGCCGCGTTTTTCTCGAAACCACATTTTCAAAGCCCGTGTTCACTGCCATTTGAAAACTACATGACCAATTTATTTCAAACTTGGTACACACTTTCTACATATAAAATACCTCCCCCCAAAGGTTAGTTTGAGATTTTTTTTACTTTGGTGGGGTTTTCCACCCCCAATATGGCGGAATTTTTCGTGAAAAATAGCACTTTTCACTTTAAATGACCACCAAAAATTTAGAAATGAAAAGAAAAATTATCAAAGTCCGTTGGGGAAAGAATTTGATGATACTTTGACTAAATTTTAATGGTACTTGATTTCAGATAATTTCTAGCTGAGATACAGTGAACACCGCAAATCGCGTTTTTCCAAAGACGTTCTTGGAAAAGCTTTGTCACCGGCTTGTTTGTGGGTATTTTCGCGTACAAATTTCACGGAATGTTCTTGAAATGACACTTAACAATGTACAAAAGATTTCAATAAATTTACTCTATCCATATAGATGAAAAAAATTCGCAAAGAAGTGTTTTTTTCACGCTGAAACCCCTACCCTCCCCTTAATACAATTGAAAAAAATTATCCTAATCGTAATCAAACAAAAAACTTTCTAAATCCAAGCCAGTGGCGGACTAGGGGGGAGGGGGGCGGAGGGGGCGGTCCGCCCCGGGCCTCTGGTCCTGGGGGGCCTCCAAATCTCGAGCAGTCATTTTTAGTCAAATTCCAACCAAAGCCGAAATATGTTCAGTAAGGGGCAGTTTGGGGTTGGAGGCCCCGTACGTATGCCAAATATAAACATAGATAGGTAGGTACTAATTCACCTGTTATCAGGTCATCATAGCAATTGTCAGTATAGCATAAAGCTCTACCTACTGATAGCCAGCGCCATAAAAATAGTGCGCCCCGCACGGTGGGCCCCGCTCAATCTATGGTGGCTTTGGCGCGAAACATAAATGCTAGATCCGAACAATAGAGACATCCCGGGGAAAAAAGTTCATATCTGAATATATCTGAATGTATCTGAATCATATCTGTAGAATCAGATATGATCAGACAAGAAAAATGGCCAGGTCTGATCATGTAGTGTCATGACAGATCATGTATGCTTATATCCGAGCATGTATGATCATATCAGATCCATTTTTATCATTTTGAGAGCAGGCCCGTCCGTATCGCAGCAGGTCTCACCAGATCCAATCCCCAGGCAAGATCTGATCTTGTTGGACCAGATCTGAACGTATAAGAATAAAATACCGTGGATCCCAGTAGACCTGGACATCTATGAACAATAGACCGGCCCATATGATAGAATCATAGTTTATCTGGACCAACAGACCAGGTATGACTCCGACTGTAGCGGAGCAAATCTTACCCTGTTGAAACAGATCAAACCTTATTACAGCAATCATGAAAATACTAAAATGTTTACATATATAGAGCGGGGTTATTAACACGTCATCACTTTACGTGTTAATAATTAACAATATTATAGTAACTCACATGATCACATATAATACAGTCAGGTTAGGTGCCGTATCTGATCGGATATCGTCTCATATCCTCAGATATCGTTTCATATATTTAGACGTTTTCATGTGTGAACAACTGAAGTGCATATACGATAAGGTCTGAGTGTATAAGACTTCGTATATTTTCGAGGTTTGGTATCGTATCTGATGGGATAGAATTTTATATGAACGTACCTGCTCACATATCACATCATATATGTTCAGATATGGTTTCACGCTGCCAACTCGCCTTCGTGCCTGACCAGATAAAAACATATATGAGATGTATATAGCGGAGTCTGGTACCGTATTTCATCGGATATGATCTTATACGTACAGATACGTTCACATATCACATCATGTATGTTCAGATACGAATTTACGGTACCAACTCGCCTTGGTACTTAGCCAGATATAAACAGATAT
Source organism: Ophion slaviceki (assembly GCA_944452715.1). Lineage (NCBI taxonomy): Eukaryota > Metazoa > Arthropoda > Insecta > Hymenoptera > Ichneumonidae > Ophion > Ophion slaviceki. The sequence continues at coordinate 56,820,951 of OX101783.1, forward strand.
GAGTTCATATATGATCAGACCAGATACCGTATTTGATAAGATATGATCTTATATATGCATATATGATGTGGAATATGATCAGACATAATCATATATGATACTGTAAAATGTCAGATATGATTATATCTGATGCCTATATGACAATATCTGAAACATATATGAACATATCCACTCAGACATAAACTTTTTTTCCCGGGATTTCGTAAAAAATATTACATACAGGCTTACTAAAGAAATTACATACATACGTACTAAAGAAATTATATACATACGTACTAAAGAATAACAACAGCGGAAATCAACCAATCTGAACCTTACTGTCGTAAAATTACATTATAATTTGTAACCTGTTAGAAGCCAAAATAAAGATAGTGGCCGCCGCTGTTGCCAACTTGTTTTGTTATACCCACCATAAGGGTTCTTTAAACCACCAGAAAACCTCTAATACCGCGTGGTGTTACCGCTTACTGTCTAGTAAGTAAGCAACTACATCCGATGCACTTCCATAAAAAAATTATTAAGTATTTCAAAACATATTTTTTCAAGCAAATTGAACTCGATTCAATTACTATACCCTGTGGTCTTTATTCATTCAAATCTATATACAGCCAAAACGTTATTCAGGGAATCGCAATGGCGCTGGTAGGTATGTACAAGATCGTAGTGTTGCCTACACCATAAAAGGTGACACACTTTGTGTCAAAGGGCTTTGTCATAGCAAAATATAATGTATTATAAATTCGTTTACACGTTAGTGGTTGAATATCTTGCTCACCACTAACAAAAACCACCAGCCACTAAAAACAAATGTTATCCACTAAAAGGGATGTCTAAACCACCAGTTTACGTGGAAAATCCACTAAGTTGGCAACACTGTTAGCCGCTACGGGACGTTCTTTACCCACGGTCTTACATACAGGTCTGGAAAGGAAGCCACATTTCAATGATGCCGTGAGGCACCGTTACAAGATCCACTTTTAATTCTGCTTGCCGCCACATGCGTCGCTCTTATCGGAGGATATCCCCTACCCACGGACTTTTGTGAGCTCACCCTACGCCCCCACTTATAATTTCCGTGTTGTCATATGAATGATAATCTCGGTCCGTGTGTCATCTCATGCTCTTAAGGCATTTCTTTCACGAACTCGAATATTTAACAATTCATTGATTTTCGTCTATAGTCAAGTAAAAATATATTCCCGTATACTGGTAAAGTTGCAAGCCAATTTACCGAACTTTTAACGAAAAATGACGAGTAAAAAAGGTCTCATTTATGCGGCGCTTTATGGAGATAACGCGCTGGCCACATTTCTATGTAATAATTTAAACCCTAAATAACTCTAGATGCTAGATATAAACTGCTCACACGAGTAAAATATTGTAAAGATTTTGTAACGACAATAAAAACGGCCGGGCACCGAATGTTTAGAGAAAATATTCAGGATTAAAGTTAGAAAAATATGACTAGCAGACGAATTTTCGTAGCTGCGATTTTTCAGAGAATGGGTCTATCAATCAGCTTACTTAGTCTTCAGTAAACGTGTTATTTGTTCATTTGGTTTTTTATTCGTATGCTCATCAAATATTCGGGGGCAAGGTCGACGGCGCATGCGCCGCGATCTGGAGAGTGGGAGAGTCAGACAGAAGATATTCTGTCCATGTCACACACGTACCCGTCAACCGCAATGCCACGTAGTGGCAAAAAATGTTAAGAAAAGTAGATCGGCTTAGCGCGCCTAACATATCGTGGTCGTTTCCAAACCTGTATCAAACCTGTATTATTATTAAATGGGATTTCCGTGAATTTTTGCCCAGTTTATCACTTATAATCCAATACTTCTTGACCATTTGTGTCTCGGTCGCATCATGCGAGAGAAGTTTTTCTAAACTGAAATTAAAAAAAAATCGCCGATCTACGGTGAACCAAGATCGCCTAGCCAATCTGTCCATTCTATCAATTGAAAGGAAAGATTAAAGGGAAATAGATTTCAACGACGTTATTGAGAAGTTCACTTAAATAAAAGCACGAAAACATGTAAAATAGTTACGAAGCAAAAGCTTTGTTTTTAAACATATAAGTACAATGAAAGTTGCTTTCTTATTATAGTATTCATTATTTCTTTGCACTCTACCTGCTAGGTGCTGTGCTGAATGCTGATCCGTATTCTAACTTTTTACTCATGACATAAGTAGGGCGTATAGTAAAATTACATATCATCAATAATACATCCATTTTTTAGCAGACCGGGGGCCTCATCAATATGCCGCCCTGGGCCTCAGACGGGCTTAGTCCGCCACTGATCTAAGCGAGCGAGATAAGCATATACGTACGATTTTGAAGCTGTCACATTGCATGTGAACTTTGACGGAAAGGTTCCGTACTCGCCTCAATTTTTTTCTTCCATCCCTCGTTCCCGTGTTTTTATGCAATTTAATAAAAATACAAATGCAAAAAATTGGCTGATATTTTTTATTTTCGTACGTGCATTTGTTTTCATATCGAGGTAAGCAGAATGAATTCTTTCAAATTTTTGTATGTTGCCCCATCAAGCGCCGTACGACGCACCACTTCACAATTTTTAAAGAATGTGCTTTCAATTTATCGACAACGTACTGTGTCCAAAACGCAGAAAAAACAGTTGTCAGCGACTCAGCGGCACACGTTTTCAAGCGCTCACTCCGTTGTTCGCCGTATTGAGGTTATGTATGTCCGGGTTTCGGAACGGCAGCGACAACTAGTGGCGGCGATGGGACCGAAATTTGCCATGCTAACTGATGCATCTGATCGCGGCTACCAGCATTAGTTTCCAGACCTGTATGTAAGACCGTGGATGGGACACACTGGATACAGATCCAGAACGGAAACGCGACCAAATGGGGCGGGAAATGGAAAGAGCCATAAACCAGGCAAGAGAAGGACAGATAGGAGACACATTAAGGAGGAGTAATAAAGACGAATGGGCGATGAAGACAGGAAGCGCAGTGCAAAACATGACGGGCCAGGAAATACAGAAAATCTCGGAGAAACTTGAGAGGTTAGGATACTGCATTGAGTATAAAGACAGGAAGAAAGAGGTAGGGATGGAGGAGTACTAGGAGAAAGGAAATGTGAGGTGAGAAATCAGAGAAATACGGGCAACTATGAGGTGTGGAAGGGTGGGAAGGGAGGAGGAAAAGGGATGCAGGAACACGACGTGCAAAGTGTGCAGGAGAGAAGAGTAAATCTTGGCGCACATATGGGAATGTGAGGAGGCAATATTACAAAGGAGGGCGGGATAGCAACAGGATGGGTTATGCGGTAGAGTGTATGGGATAGGGCGCTACAAGGGAAGGAAATAGTAGACTAAATGTTTTAGGTAGTAAAACGGTTGGAGAAGCTAGCAAGGAAGAGAGGAGAGGAGAGAGGACGAGAAGACTCGTAGTAATACGGAATAAACATATTATAATGTAAAAAGGAAATGAAGAACAGATGGGAGGTTGTAAAAACCCGCAAGGGTATATATGTGGAATAAATTACTACTGCTACTATTTGAGTTAACTAAAATGTTCGTAAAATCAATGTTTTTCTAAAATTTTCTTCTACCATTCTAGATATTTATTTCCAATATATTTAGCTATTTGAATCAAGATCTACACCGTTCAGTAATAAAACTGGTATTAGCTTCTAATTATTTTGGTGTTTGGTATTATCTATTCAAAAAAATATTTAGTCGTATAGATTAAATGGGTCTGTTTAGATTTCTTTATTTGATTTGACTAGTAAATTTATAGATATAGTAGTACGCTCTGTAGCCAATGTGTGGAGCAAAGAGCCCGAGGCTTCTCCCGCAAAACATTTGTGTTCTGAGCGAGAATATAACCGAGTCCGCGAAACCTATCGACGCACCATGAATATTGCGCATTGTTGTTCGTGTTCGGCCTAGTGCACTCCCATGGAAGACATGGAAATTACATATCTTGTGATACTCGTGCAAGAGAAGCAATGACGAAGAAAATTTAATCCATCATTACGTTGCAGGGTTGTTTTCGACGAACGAAGTATATTTTCAAAAAGTAATACTTTTTGGTATAATCCGAATTGTTTAGACCGCCGTTGTGCGTTGCGACTAATGTAAATCTGTTACACACGTATTATTGCATATGAGACCTGCTGAGCTTTTGCCTTCCATGTAATTAAGGTCGTAAGCGACGGACAATGCGATTTGAATGTCAAACGAGCATATTGTCTTGGCCTGAATCACCAAGTATGCACTAAGATTTTGAACGCTGACTTGCATATTTTGCTGGATGCGCATTTTAATATTGGAAACTTTGTATTTTTCCGTTTAATTGTATAATGAAGACTGTTTTCACTTGGAATGAAGTTTACCCAAGGAAAAAACTAGCCTTTTCGATTGGACAACCCAGATTCAAGTCATTACAGTACGCTTCATTGGAAGATGGTCTTCAATTGAAGATCATAATTCTATGTTTTGAGACCGCCCGGTTTCTTGTTATATATTTGTTGAATATATAAAGCTCCCTCAAGGGCATGTTCAAGACCATCTTGACCTCTTGATTGTGTTTGCTGGGAAAAAGAAAGAATCAGGCTCTGTAGAATTCTCTGACGCAAAGCTTGATGATTTTTTTTGCCTTAAATATTATTAACCCCGAAGAAGCCGAGTTCGAAATTTTCGCGTTCTCTCTCTCGCACAATGATGTCACGTGGTACATCCTCTACTTCGCCTTGAGAATACAGAGGAAGGGGCGGGACTGTATCGATAGTAAGGGCTAGGCAATACCGTGACGGAAGCACGTTATGCCAGCCATCTTGAGGCGGCACATTTTATAACCTTTATAAGCGGTGCCTACAGCCACCTGTTACAGTCTGCAACAGCCAGGCTTGTGGAATAATAAAAGCAGCCAAAAATTAGCGGGTACTTCCGGTATCTCCGTCATACTGCAATGCCGAACAATGATTCAAATTAGTCGCCAGTGTGCGACCATTTTGAAGCGAAATCTATTATTACTGGATTTCCGTCTAATTCGCCTGGCAGTACACGCTGTTTTCTGTTTCTCTTTACTCTTCGAAATTCCGAGCAATTAACCGGATCGTCTACCAGCGATGGGAGCTAGGCGAACTTAGCGCCCTGGCTTTCGCATTTCAATATTTTTCTTTCTTATCTTTTACAAGTCGTTTGTCGGTGATGAAAAATGAGCGCTGGATAGTCTCCTCATTTTTATTCATATCACCATTGACATTCTTTAGGGGGTCATTTGTAAGATCATTGGTTCTGAATACAAAGGTAAAAAGGAAGTTTGCCGGAAAAAATCTTTCGTATGGCAAGTGTGTAGAATAATCGACTTAATTGATGCGGAATCGTTTGCAGGTGATGAATATTTAAATGAAAACTTTTGTTAGATCATCGTGTCCGAAAAAACGATAAATACTATGAGCGGTATATTTTCCATGTACCGTCACGATACCCGACTAAGTACGCGTCGCAAAGTTTATTTCTGCAATATTTTTACATTATAACTGCTTTCATCGGCATGGATTAATTTTCAAGTGACGAATATTCGAATGAAAGCATTTGTTAAAACACAGTTTCTATAAAAAAAAACCTTGTCCACGCACCGTCACATTACCTGCCAGAGTTAGCGCCGAAAAATTCATAATTTTTACAATATTTCTACGGTATAACAAATGGCTTAAGCGGCTTGGAACCATTTCGTTTTGTGGTTATAAGTTCTCCAACAATCTTCACATTACCTGATTATCCCATTAGCCACAAAAATTCATGTCCATGATAAACTTACATAAGCGCCTTTATGCAGTAGTATTGTTCGTAGGATTCGAATATTTTAGTTAGAAGATTTATTAGCTCATGCTTTCTAAAAAAAACCGGTAAGAAGTATATCCCGCAAATTCATGTTTATGCATTTATAAAACCGTCATAAGTTACTCTGGCATCGTTTCCGCTCTTTCTAATGCCACTGCCAAACGCAAAGTAAGAGTACCCGCACACTGGGTGCGATCTGCAACAAGCGATAAGCGGTTTCCAATAGGAGCTAAGGTATTCGAGAAGCCTCCTAGGAAAGTGAAATTCCCATTGGATATCGCTAATTGTTCTTTGCAAATCGCGTGCAAAAATGGGGGCACCATTGTGGCCGCTGCATACTGCCCACGATCGCGATGAATGGTAAGCTTTCAACCCAATGAGAGCTTTACTTTTCCGATGATTTTTTGGCATACCTCCGCTGTTATTGGATATCAGCGTCACGGTGCAATTAGGTGTATCCAAGGAGAGCTCGACTATTACAGGAATCCCTAAAAAAGGTAAAGGGCATTGCGTGCAGTGTGCAAGGGCCATAAAGTGTATGAACGCATATACACTAGGCAAAAAATTAGCGGATACAAAAAAATGTGTAAATTTTAAGGTGATTTTCAAAAGGCTATAACTTAGCGAAAAATGATCGTAGAGCGATAAAAAAAGCAAATTCACGCTTAAAGTGTCGAGTCTTAAGGCCCGCAGGTCAAATATTTTTAACATTGACCGTTTCTGAGTAAGCTCGAAATTATCAGCGGGAAAAAAAATCAAAATTCATGCTTGCCTTTCAAAAGGTCCACGGGCTCGAATACATTTTTTTAGCAATTTCACCTTCAAGTTCTAAAATTCTTCGAAAGTTCTAAAGTTCGATTCTTACTCTTCAATTTGAGCGGTCCCTGAGCTTTGTACGATGATTTTTCGCTGAATTATCATCGTTCAAAGCAAAAATGAGCTTTTTGGATTTGATAATTCATTACTCAGGAACTAATGATCGTACAGAACATGAAAGGAGGGTTTTGAAAACTTCAAAGTATCCTCTACAAGGCGTAATTATTGTTTTTTTGATGAACGATTTTTTTAAAAGCAAAAACCTTGATTCCATAAAAGGTAAAAAATTGCGTTTTACGGATTTATTCTAAACTTTAGATAACTTTACAAATAATGGATAGACTAAGGACGTTTTTGGTTTTTTTCTAACCTCAAAGTATCCGGAAGAAACCATCAAGAATTCAAAACGCTGCGATTTTTCTTTCATTGTTTTCCGAATTATTGAAATTGTCACTTTTGCTAAAAGTCAGTTAAATGATACATTTTGCATCTTCTATTCATTTTCTTCAATTGAAAATGTTTTTTGTTCGCAAGAATCAATTTTTTTTCGTAAACATGTGAGATATCGAAAAAAATGAAAGATTTTTTTTCTCAAAAAACTTTTTTCTTTGCAAAAAAATCTAGAAATTTTGTTTTTACAATATTCACGATGCTACACAGTCGTCGAAAAAAACGTTCATTTTTTTTACGACACTGTCATTTTTTTTCACCGACATAAGCGTTACCCACTGCGTACGGGCGGTTTCAGACTGGCGTTTTTTTCGCGCGTGTACGCTCGTTTTTTTACTCTCGTAAATACGCGTCTTTGCCAACCGCACATCTCGTACGAATGTTGACGCGCTAATAAGCTCGTGTACGCGCGATCCTACTGACCCACTGATTCGCGCGAACACGCCAGAATACGCGCGTTCGGTTTGTTGAAACGCGATATGTAGCGCGCGCGTAAGCGCGTATACAAAAAACGAACTTATACGCGCGAAAAAAAACGCCAGTCTGAGACCGCCCCAAGCGCATATGCAAAAAAAACGAGCTTATACGCGCGAAAAAAACGCAAGTCTGAAACCGCCCCACCACGCGGAGATTGTGCGGATGGTGTGTGTGTGTGTGTGTTTTTTTTTAAGAGTGGGGAAATGCTTTATGCACAGTAGGCTGCATGCAACCCGTTGCAACGGGTTCCATGCAACCCGTGTGTTGGACTCGCGCACTTGCTGTACCAACTAAAACCCTGAACATCTTTCTCACTGACCTATTGCACTCCCGCGGGACCGCCGCCAAGCATTACTTCGCGAGAGTGATCACAGCCGTAGCTCTTCCTCCGATGGTACCGACTGGCTTTCTTCCTCTTTTTCAAGCATCAGCGGCTATCGTCGCTGTCTCGCTTCTTCTCTTCTTGGCGCAGTTTCTTGAGCACCGCCGTAGCGAAACTACTAGTCGCTACCCAGTTCTCTTCTGATTTCATCATGAGTCCCACCAAGGTCTCTGGAGTTGGTGCTACCACTAGTACCTCCTCCAGTTCCTCTTTTTCTTCTTGGTATCGTGGGCACTGGAAGAATGCGTGTTCAGCATCGTCTGGTACTCCACATCCATTTGGACAGTCCGCAGAATAATCGTGACCAAACCTCTGCAGGTATGCTCTGAAGCAGCCGTGGCCTGATAGCATCTGCGTCAGGTAGTAGTTGACCTCCCCGTGTTTGCGGTTCAGCCAACCATCTATCTGGGGAATTAGGCGGTATGTCCATCGCCCCTTCACGGATGCATCCCACTTTCGGTGCCAGCGTTGTAGGCTGCGTTTCCCGATTTCCTCTCTGTGCTCATCTTGGAGTCCTGCCGGTGACCTTCTCTGATGGTATACGGATCTTCTCTCTTCGGCTAGGACCTCTATAGGTGGCATTCCCGCGAGTACGCACACTGCATCGTCCGATACTGTGCGAAATGCACAGGAAACCCTTAAGGCGCTGAGCCGGTAGACCGCTGCCGTCTTTCGTCGGTAGTTCTCGGTAGTCAATGCATTGCCTCAAATGGCAATACCATAGGTCAGGACCGAAGTGATCACTGATGCCAGTAGCTTCCTTCTCGCTTGCCTCGGCCCGCCTATGTTTGGCATCAGTCGCGCTAACGCCGCTCTAACCTTTCCCGCCTTGCCAATGACGTACTCTACGTGCTCTTTGAAGCTGTGTCGTGCGTCGATCATCAGACCCAGGTATTTTATACTGGGCTGTGACGTAATTGTGTGATGTCCCACAGTCAGCTCTATCGTCTCTATCTTCTTCCTGCTGGTGATCAGCACAGCCTCTGTCTTGTGCTCAGCTAGTTTCAAGCCAGCTGTACCCATCCAGTGCTGGATCTGGGTACAGCTGGATCTCTTCGAACATCCTGTTAGGTTCTTCCAGGTATTTTGCAACGATAACCACTGCGGCGTCATCGGCAAAGGCAACTATCTCTACTCCTTGTGGCAGTGTTAGTTTCAACAAGCCGTCGTACATTATGTTCCACAGAAGTGGACCGAGCACCGTGCCTTGAGGTACGCCCCCAGTGATGTTGTACTGTCGTGGTCCATCTTCTGTGTCATACTTCAGGAACCTGTTGTCAAGGTAGCTTCCTATTATCCTTTTCAGATAGGATGGCACGTTCAGCTTATCCAGCGCAGAGCAGATGTTACCGCACCTGGCTGAATTAAAAGCGTTTTTGATATCGAGGGCGACCACGAGGCAATACTTCTTTGCCCCCCCTTTCCATCTTATGCCGGAGATAGCTTTGCTCGCTGTGGCGACCACGTGGCTTATCGCGTCTAGCGTCGATCTGGACTTACGGAAGCCGTACTGGTTGACTGCTAGGGAGTTCCCGATAGCGGCTTCTACCCGATTGTGGACAATTCTCTCCAGGATTTTTCCTGCGGTGTCCAACATGCACAACGGACGATATGACGATGGATCGTCCGGCGGTTTTTGCTCTTTGGCAAGAGAACAAGTCGCTGACATTTCCATAGATCAGAAAATTTGCCTTCCCTGAGGCATGCATTGTACATTTCTATGAACAATGCGGGAGCTTCTTTGACGGCTGCTTTAATAGCGATGTTCGGGATGCCATCCATTCCCGGTGCCGTCTTATTGCCCACCTTTCTGCACGATCGGAGCAGCTCCTCTTGCGTAACAGGCGGGATAGCTTCAATGTCCTCAACTTCCACTTGATAGTTGAGTTCCTCTTGTTGGGGGAAGAGAGTTGACACTATCTTCCTGAGTAGGTCTGGGCAGGTAGGTTGTTGACTTGACTGCCCTTTCAGGCAGGTCATGATTACCTTGTAAGGCCTGCCCCAGGGATCACCTTCGACTTCACCGAGTAGCTCGATCCAGCTTTGCCTTTTGCTCCGCTTGATTGCCTTAGCCAGCGCAGTTCGTGTCGCCTTGTGCTTCGCCTCTAGTGCTTGGTGCGAATCCTTGCCCCTAGCACTTTGGGCTAGCCTCCTCGTTCGGTTGGTTTCGCGTCGTACCCCAGCAATCGTATCGTTCCACCAATACATAGGGGGGTGATGGTTTCCTTCCCGTCTTCTCGGCATCGTAGCATCACAGGCCCTTGCTACCCTTTTCATCAGTTCTTGGGCTTTAGTCTCTGCGTTTTGGTTGTCGGTTTCCATTTCACTGCCATCCAAGGCCTCGCGAAACACGTCTATGTCGAACATGTTTGTTTTCCAGCCGAGGACCTTGGAACCACCTAACGTCCGTCGCTTGCGCCTCGGCACTTCCCATGTGATGGCGCAATGGTCACTATGTGTATAGATCCCCGACACCGCCAGCGTGTACCGCCGTTAGCGAGTCCACCACTGACGAAGGTGAGGTCTATCATCGAGGAGGCATCTCCCTTGCAGTACGTTGGTACCTTGCCATCGTTGAGCAGAACTAGGTTCAGTACGGACAGTGCTTCCAAGAGTGCCTGACCTCTTTTGTCCGTCTTTTTACTGCCCCAGTCCAGTGCCGAGGCATTGAAGTCACCCGCAATCGCATGTGGAGTCCGATCCTTGGCGTCTTTTACCAGCCGGTCCAGACTTTCTTCAAAGTTTTCCAGTGTCATGCTCGGTGGCATGTAGCAGCTGAAGATGTGAGCGCCGTTTATTTTTGCCCTAACAAAGCCGTCTTCCAGTCTCTTTGAAATGTCCTGGAATGGGTACTCGCCGCAGGCCCAGATAGCAGCTTTGCCCGCTTTATCCGCTACCCAGGAATGGTGGTCGAGGTTTCTGTATGGCTCCGAGATTATCGCCACGTCAGCCTTGTGCTCCCGCACAGTCTGCATAAGCAGATCCTGTGCCGCTTCACAGTGATTAAGATTCACTTACAGTACTCTCATTCTCGCTTTCGGATGAGCGTCTGGTAGGCCTTCTTATACGCTGGGCATTTGAAGCTTCCTGCCGCATGCTTGCAGCATCATCATCCTGTTTGCCGCTACACAGAGCACAGCGGGGCTCCGCAGCGCACTTTTCGCGGCCTGGTGACCTCCGCCACCGCATTTGATGCAGCACTTCGATCTGTCCACCGTGCTTTTGTAACTGCTAGACAGATGCCCATAGTGCCAGCACTTGAAGCACTTAGTTGGCTTCACTATCTCTCGGATTCGACAGACTGCCCAGCCAACTCGAACTTTCCCTATATTGGTAGCCTTTTTCGCTACCGAGGCAGGTAGCGAAAAAGCCGCTGTTAGGGTGCCACTGTACGCTATCCGGGTAGATTTGATAGCTTCAGCTTCCACCAAAGCGTTCTCGCCTAGGACGTCCTGGAGGGCTTCGCAGATGTCCTGCTTCGTCGTATCTTCGGCCAGGTCTTTGATTTCGATCGTAGTGAGCTGCACCCTGCTTTTTACTGCCGCTTCTTCGTCAAGGGCCGTCTCGATAGCCGTAGAAAACTCGGCGGTTTTGTCTTGGCTTGCTTTATCGAAGACGAGGATGATGTCACCCCCCATCGTTCGACGTATTTTCGAGACACTTTGTCCCACCTCCTTTATTTTTTCGTCCTTCTTCATCTTAGAGAGGATCTCAGCATAGCTGAGATCTCCTTTCCGCTTGATGATCAGTGCATTGGGAAGTGCAGACTCCTTGCGCGACTTCCTTCGCGGTTTCCGTTGCACATGCTTCCAGTCAGCACTGGCAGCCTTCTTGGTCAAGTTCCCGTTGTCTTTGGGAGGTTCCGGAGGTGGTTCCTTTCGTACTTTCTTCTTCCTCTTGGGCTTGCGAACTTCTGTCGGGGGCAGAGTGCGCTTCTTCTTCTCCGCGTTTTCCGGACGTTGGCCGGTTTTTGGCGTGGTCACCACAGAGGCGAAGGTTTTCGGTGTCGTCTGTGTCGAGGCAGCGTTCGTTGGTGCCGGTGCTATGCCCGCCACCGTCTTGTCTGCTTCTTCCTCCAACCTGAGCACCCGTTTGTACGAAGTGCTCATGGAGCTGGCGAGCTTTCGGATTTCACCGTGGACGTTCAACTTGCCCTTGATGAAATCCAGGAGGCTAGTGATTTAGTTACCTAGCATATACAGCTCTTCCCTCCACTTCTCTTCCTTTCCTTCACTTGGAACGTTGTGCGCCATGGAGGCCAAGTGGCCCATCTCCATGCGTGCGCGCGCGCGCGCGCACGCGCGCGTGTGTGTGTGTGTGTGTGTGTGTGTGTAATACGGTTCACAATTTAAAACCGCGTATTGCCGCCTCTGTTCCTGATTACCGCTTCCAGGCGTCTCGCACGTTAAGTCATGTTTTCCAAAGTCAAAATCTATCCAGCACGCTTTCTGCACCGAAAATCAATAGATGCACTGCATTCAATTTTAATGAAATAAGGCAAATTTGACACGCATGCCCTCCTCGTTATGACACTTTAAATGGGGTTCCGGAGTCGAGGCAAAGTTAAGTCGCTATTTTGCAACTCAAAGGAGTATATTCATTCTCTTCCATATTTTCACAAACTCATTCAGAATTCAAAGCGCTGCGATTTTTGTTTCATTGTTCGAATGATTGAAATTTTTATCCGAATGATTGAAATGTTTACTTTTGCTAAAAGTCAGCTAAAGGATGAATTTTGCATCTTTTATTAATCTTTTTAATTGAAATTTTTTCAATTCAAAGAAAACAATATTTTTTCTAAAAAATATTGACTATAAAAAAAAATTCCACAAAAAAATTAATAAATAACATAGGAATTCGGATTTTTTGTTACGCTATTCACAATGCTACACAATCATCAAAAAAATAATTAGTTTTTTTAAAGGTTGGTTCCACCTTGTTTTTTATGGGCAATTTAAAAATGAATTATGAAAAGATGTATAGCTCCAAATCAATCGCCGTATTTTCTTCCGCAAATCTCGAATCTCGAATCGCAATCTCGAAAATTCTGACTGCATCTCACCCCTTAAGTGGGGACACACCTCCTTCTTCCCACGCAGTTTGGGCGAAATCGGTGGGTCCCGATTGGCCCTCCCCTTGCGAGTTTCCTACCGAAAAAATTGTTTCTACGACCTTTTACTTAAAAAAAGGAGTTTTTTAAACTTACCCAAAAATCTTTTTTGCATATTAATTTGTTTTTCCATGCCGCGATGACATTTGTCCGAAGTTGATGTTGCTCGTCTTGGTACTCCTTTTCAAGGGGGCTGCAATCAGGGTTAAGTTGCACCTACTATAAGAGGGAGCCCAACGATTATTAATCGTGTTTATGCCCCATTTAACGAGACTGGTGGTTACGAGCGACACACGGCACAAGGTACAGGACGAGTTACTACCGAGCGGGATGATCGGCCTACGGTTCAACAGGCTCGTCGAGAACCTACCTTGCAACTTCATACTTTAGCTCATCAATTCCGAAATCGTCGACAACAATCCCCTCGAAAACACATTTCAGCTTCGACGGTTTGAAATCGTTTTCGAGAGTCCGATTAGCCTACGCGCAATATCATTACCATTGGGGTCGTAGACAGTCGGCTAGTGTATTATTCACAGACGAATCCCGATTCACTCTTCATGGCAGTGACAAACGTTCTCACGTTTGACGCCACCGTGAGGAACGTGATCGCGACCACTTAACTCAGCCAATAGCGGCTTTCAATGGCGGTTCGGTTACGGCAAGGGCAGGCGTATTCATGAATACCAAAACTTCTTTGGTATTCATTCCAGGAACATTGACTGCTGAAAGGTACGTCAATGGAATCCTAAAACCACACGTTCTGCCCATGCGTAGACGCGTGGGTAACCACTTTATCCTCATGCAGGATAATGCTCGTCCTCATACCGCAAGGCGGACGAGAAATTTTCTTGCCGTATGTAATGTGGTGATTCTCAACCACTAACCCATGAGTCCTGATTTAAACCCTATTGTGCATGTTTGGGACTTGGTTGGGTGTCGATTTCGACGGGATTATCCGCAATAACACAATCACCGACAATTGACCCAGGCGCTTCTCCGAGTTTGGCGAGGAATCTCGCAACGAGATTTCAGGCGATGCATTAAAAGGGCCAGTCCACTTTGAACATTTCAAAAAATTCAAACTATAGTTTTTGTACTTAAAAATGAATAAAAATGAATACATTTTTTTCAACATGTATTCATTTTTATTCATTTTTAAGTACAAAAACTATAGTTTAACGTAACGCCTCAAAAGTAGGTGGGCTAGATAGGTCCATCACTACGCGGAAACGGCTTGTCTGAAACAAAAAAATCAAAGTCCATTAGATTCAGTAGGACATCAGATACAAAATGACCTTCGGATATAAAGTTTTATCAAAAAATTAAAAAATGGCAGACGAAAAACGAAAAATGTAAAAAAAAAACTCGTTTCTTTCGCAGTATTTCGCAAAAAAGAGTACAAATTCAAATTTTAAAACCATCAAGGGTCATCTTGTTGCGAATCATGTTTACAATATGTGGTTCAAATTTCAAGAGAATCGGTTTATTCATTTTAGAGATACGATGGAGCTGGATTTTGGAAACGTTGTTTCGAGAAAAACGCGTTTGAAGTTTATGCTGTTATCGGCCGAGCGCGCTATACGGTAGACGAAATGAGGTCCTGACATTCAGGTAAAAAAAATACTTAGAGAGCTCGGATTTTCATAAAATTTTGACACAATATTTCGGAATGTATGTACTTTCGAAAACAGTTAAAAAATCGATTTTTTGAAATTTTCAAAGTGGACTGGCCCCTTAAGGGGCTGAATCAGACGAAGAGTGAGTAAAAATCAGCTCTTGTGCTGAGCTTGATGAATCTTATGAATTCGGCCGAATGTACCGTAATTGAGTGCGTAGGATGCAGTTAAGTCAGATATCAACTTTGGGAAACTGCATGTACGGGGTTGAGAAGTAAGGTAACGTTACTTTTTTCGTTTCATTGTAAGAGAGCACTGGAAGCGCTCATCTGAGAGCGGACTTACCACTCTTGGTCCCGAGAAAGCGACTTTGCTCGGTCACGATATTCGAAGACTCGATCTGAGGGGTTCAATTGGGGGAAAAGAACAAACGCGTCCAATATTTGTTATTTTGCTCTCAACCAGTTATTTTGCAATAAGCGGTTGAGAGCAATGGCTCCATCAGTGGGCCGGTCTAAAGAGATTAAATTGTAAGAAATATGCAACCACGATTTCCCTTGGGCCGGACATGAGTGTTTTGACGAAGCCACCTATATTTTTTAGGTACGAGGGAGCTGCTGTGGCTCCGGATTCAGCCTGATACCTTACAGTAGTCTGGTCTAGAAATTTGACAAAATCGATTATTTTTTCTTCATTTTATTGTTCCTTAGACCTTTCTTAATACGCTCGTGAAAACCGTTTATTGATATTTTAAAAGTTAGCGGAGTAATAGAAATTATAAGCAAGTCGCGCGCAAACCTCATCTATCGGTATCAAAACTTTGAACGCGTTTATCTCAGAACTATGTTTTTCAAATCGGCGCCCACGATATCTCGATAACTAATTGACCGATTGAGCCCAAATTTTGCACATACCTTTGGCAGCCCCTTTCTGAGGACTGATAGCAGAATAGAGTCGAACAATAATTTTGCCCACATTTCATAACTCGTCGAATACCCGAAAATGTATGAAATATCGTTAATTAAACTTTAACAGGCCGCCATTTTGTAACAAATTTTATTTAAATACTAATTCTGCTACCAGTGCTCAGAATACTCATACAGATTGAGAATATATATATTTAATTTTTTCAGATGCATACAACATCATCCAGAGTGGGCGCCGATTGAGGCGGTTTTCGGCGGACCATGTTGTAAAAAAATAAAAAACTACATGAAAATGTTTAAAATAATTTTTTTTTAAATGTCGATACATTCTCACAGGAACAATAAATACAGATGAAAAATGTCATCAAGACAACGTCTTCTGCATTCGAAGAGAGCGGCACGTGATCATTTCGTATAAAATCGCGCCTGACGGTTTCGATTAAATGAGTCGGATCTTCTGTTTTCGTGTGCGAGTTACGGCGTAAGCCAGGTCTCTACCATGGAAACTTTTATTTAAGGCAGAACACCACTGTGACCCCCTGTTTTTTGCCATTTTTCAAGAATTTTTTTTGTGGGAAAAAAGAGATATTCGAAATTTTTTTTTGTTTTGATCGTTGTTTATTGAAGATGCATAAAAAAAAAATTTCAAATTTTTCACGCCCCATGGTGACGCTGGGGAAGCTCCCGCGTCAGGTACTGTTGCCTCTGCAGTGGTTCGCGGCACACAGCAGAACTCTCTTCAAAGTCGATCTGAAAAAAATACCGAGTGTTTTCGTTAATAATATGATATTTTGAAGAGAAGTACACAGGGATTTGAAAAAATATTGATTTTTAAAAAATAGGCACGCTTTTGAAATTAAAAGACGATTTTCGAGCAAAATTTCTCGTCGAAAATAGGCTATATGTTTTTTTATTATTGAGATATCGAAAAAATCCTATGTACTTCTTTAGATAATCTAGTTTTATTGATGCAGTCCAAATTTGAAGTCGATCGGATAAAAATTGCTCGAGTTCTGCTGCGTGCCGCACTCAAAAAAGTGGTTTTGAGAAAAACGCGTTCAAAGTTTTAGGTTTGTTAATTTATGCGATAAATTGGAAAACATTTTTTTCACCTTTAATCAGCGATGCCGGCACCATATAGCTGGCCTTCAAAAAGCAAATCATTGTCCCTAGCATCTTTTCTCGAACTTGTAGAGCCTCTTCTTGCCTCTTTTGCAGCGTCTGTGAGCGAGCGCCCCGCCAGCTCGATCCGCGCTGCGTCGGTTTCAACGCAAAAATTGAAACAATTTGGGCCGATAGTTATCCCCAACGTCTCCACAACTTTCATGAGGCTTCTCAGGCCATCATCAAATAATAATACCGCGATATCAGCTGCAATATCGACGATTTTTTTGCTCCCGGACTGACACTTGGGGGCTATTGCCCAAACTGATTTGTTGTAGCTTTCGTTGTTGTTTTGCGTGAAGCCGCCCAAACAACGCTGCAGCAAATCGTCTCTGCTTAAATTTTCGAAGACTGGCGTAATTGCATCCAATACTTTCTCAGGAAGAGGCGGCTTATGGCGATATTCAGAAATATTACCGCTTGCGACCGCTCGCTGCCCCGAACACCACGACTCGGCTCCCTCTGGGCAATCGTCATGTTGTGGCTCATTATCTGTGGATATTTTATGTTTGATAGTTGCCCAAATTGCCTTCCTCATTTTTTCAACATCATCGCTGTTCCTCCGAATAGCCAAGCCGTAATATGTGCTCAACTCGTCAATCAATTTTCCGGTGAGCTTTCCTCTGCCAGACAATCCTTTTTGTTTTTTCACGATTTCGCGGAGGCGCGTCCCCATACGTTTTTGGACATGATCGATGCACTCTTTTTTTTTATCTCGAAACCGTCGTATGGATCGCTATTCGATATGCCCAGAAACGTTTTAGAATCGCCGTCACCAATATAATATTTATATTTTATGCCATAGAGCTCTTCAGACTGTTGAAACATTTCGACAGCTGAGTCGACTTCCATTTTTCCGGAGGAGCCGCTATGGTTCGCCTGGCACTCATCGTCGTGGGTACTTTTCCATTCCCAGTACTCCGCGGTGCTTTCTTTTTTTTCCCAATGCTCGCAAGCTTTGCAATATTTCGATTTCACCAAGACGTCGATCACTTTTTTAGTGTACCAGCCGATTAGCGATGTTATGCCGAAAAGCGAGCTGAAACCGCGCTTACGCCACGATCCGTCGCCTGAAACGATAATTCCGTCCTCCACCCCATTTTCCAACGAAATTGTCTCCTCCTCAAGTGCAGCCTTTTGTTTGCTCACTGTGCTCACAGCTTTAGTGGCAATCGAAATCGAATTTAAGATTCGATCGTAGAAAGACTGAAATATGGGGCGCGGTAGGTCCATAAATGCACAAAACTTCATCAGGCCATTCAAACCGACGCCAAGAAGACGCATACTGAATACGATCCGACGATTTATTTCGTATGCATTCTCAATCATAGGACACGAATTGATTTGCACTTTTTCACAATGGCCGCAATCGACCTCGATTTTGAATCCGAGTCCGCGCTAACTTTTTTCAGTAAACTTTATATCGTGAACACACGCTTTGCACTTCACTAACGTCGATATAATGTCCAATGCATTGACGAGGTGTACTATACGATAACCGAAATCGTTAGTAACACCGACCTCTAAATCGTCCGACTATTTTTACTTTTTCGCCGACGTGCTCACATACTCTGCAGAACTATTTTCGGAGCTATAACGGTTCGGAGGTTTTCGATTCGAAATTTTCGTTCGATTCCTCGTCACATAGCTCCGTTTTGTTCCCTTTTTCCCCGCGTACACTTTCGGATTATCCATTTCGATGTGCAAAGAATAATTCTGAGCGTTCGATATTTATAAACGAAACGATTCGGAGCGTTTAGACACGAGTAGGGTCGCTTCTATTCGCAAACTGACGCTATGACGCTATCCCTATACCTGCCTCGAAAATTTTTCAATTATCGCCACCTATGGCTTTTTTTCGAAACTATATTTATAACAATAGCCGGTTTTTGTGAAGGGAGACAAAAGAATACCTGGGAAAGACCCGCAGGACCTGGGAAAGGCCCGGTATACCTGCCGACCCTGAGGCGCGCAGCTGCGCGGGACCCCGAGCGTCACGGAGCGTTGAACCGCTCCACAAAATATTCAATATCTCCGAAAATAATTATTTTTTCGACCTGGGTCCAACGGGATGTTAATCTTAAATGTATTTTAGATTTTTCTAGATGGTTTTCAAAAAATCGATTTTTTGAAGCCGTCACAGTGGTGTTGTCCCTTAAGAGGATTCGATTGTAAGCAGATTGAGCGAGAATATTTACCGAAGGTGGACTTGACCATTTTTACCAAGTTTTTCGTAAAACTCGTCAATCCCAGCTTTGAGCAACCGCACTTAAGGAGGTCAAGTTAAAAACATAAAGCGCGGATGTTCCGTTTTGAAACGGGCTCGCGAATTAATCTTTATATTAAAGGGATTGCTCCGTTTTTGGGTGTAAGAAAGTGCCTTAGTAGACTTGACAATGGAAAAATTCGTTTACGGGATTCTGTTGGAAAAGTGAGGTTCCACATTATACTGAATTGTTATTGAGTACTTATGTTAGTTACGGAAAATGTACTTATTTTCTGACTTTGGTTTTCAGAACTTGCACTTGAGCTGGCGGCTGTAAGCTAGTATAGACGAAATAGTTTAGGGGTGCGCGGTTCGCAATTGTATAACGGGGTACAAAATTTTTAAGCAAAAATGCTCCGTGTTTCGACTGCCCAGAAACGTCGAACGATACGAAAAATGGCTCGATGCTATTCCGGGACCAGAGGGCTGGCATCTTTTGGAATTTTTGCTACGCGAATTGTCCGCTGTTTGTAGTGTCCTACTCTGCCACTCGCAGCGCTAGTTGTTGTCGCACAATCCTGATGCGCGCACAAGGGCTATATATGTGTACGCACGCACACATATAATCGGGCAATACCCATATACCACCAACAATACACACTGATGGTCTAATGTGGTGTATGCGGCAGTACCGGCCACGCGCCTGCGCAATAAAAAATTGTCAGAAGACCACTAGCGCCACAGGGAGAGGTAGTAGAACTAAATAAAGCGTAGCATTTTTATATACGGTAAGGGATAGGAGGTGCCAGCCCCCTGTCCGGGACTGGAAGAGTCTCACTACGTGTGTGAAAAACATTTCGAAGAACGATGTAATGTGAGACATTGGAAAAAAAAGGATGTAAATGGTCGTATTATCGCTTTTTATTGGTTTCGTATATTATTCAGTTTACCCGACAGTACGGTACTTAAGTTAGGACAAACGGCGCGTGCGCTGTGGTCAGGAGGGAAAAGGACAGAAGAGCTATTTCTCTCTTCGTCGCACCGCCACTTTCCCTTGCCGTCATGCACCAAGCGGCAAAAATCGGAATAAAAAACAGAGCCGTTAAGCTTACCCCCACTACCGCCGTTGTCAGACCTGTATGTAAGGCTGGGAATAGACGTCCGATTTTTTCTTTCCGACAATCCGATCCAACAGTCGGATCCGACTATCGGAAGGCACTCGTGCCATACATTTGAGTGAGCATGCAATACACATCCGATCCGATAGTCGGATCCGAGTTCAGATAGTCGGATCGGATGTGTATTGCATGCTGAAACAAATGTATGGCACGAGTGCCTTCCGATAGTCGGATCGGATCGTCGGAAAGAAAAAATCGGACGTCTATTCCCAGCCTAAGACTCGTGGATCGGACTCCTCCCACTCTAGCCTCCATGGTTTGATTATTCAGTTTTTGGTCGTGTTCCTTTTCATTTTCGCTCAATGGAATGAAGTTTCTCGCGATTTACTCCCACCGCTGAAGCATCAGCCATCACTGGCACCACGTAGCGGCCGCAATGGGAACTGTGTTTTCCAAACAGATTCGCATACCATTTCCGTAGTACATAGTTCGGACTCCTTTAGTATAGCCTCCATGCAGAGATTAGTAGGGAGATGCACAACGCTCCCCTTTTCGGCGTGCCTCGTAAATAGCGCTAAATCGCGGCGGCGAGTTCGAGAGTATGATTTCGTGATCATCGCCTCTGTCGAGGTTGAAGAATCCCTTGTAACCGCGCGAGTCCGTGATCACCGCTCAAGTCGGTATCGCAGTTAGCGTCAACACGAATGGGCAGCTCGGAGGGGGAAAAGTCTCTGCCCCTCGCAAATCACGCTCGCTCGACAGGCGAACGAAGCGAGGTTTTCCGTCCGATCGAGCTCGACATGGATGTGTGGCCGTACTGCGGATTGGAATATGCATTAAATGAATTTGAAAGTGAAAAACATGTGTCGAGATCATTGTTTTCTCTCGGTTGCCCGTTTATGCCGAAAATGCGCGTTAAAAAACTAACGACGAACCGCGTTGAAAAATAAAACGCCGAAACGACCGTGGAAGGTTCAAAAAGAAATCTTGAGCCTTTGCCGCGATCTTTTCGGCATTTTTTTTCAACAGTAAACATTATGGATAAGCGTGTATCGTAAATGTTTCTTTATCTGCAATGAGCGTCGTGGCTGAGTTGGCAGCGCGACGGATTAACGATGCTTACGGTCCGGGTTCAATCCCCGGTGAACCAACTTTTTTTTTCTTCATTTTATATTCAGAAAATTTCGAACTTACTCTCGCTTTAGCTATTCTCGACTGTTCAGGCATTATTTATGATATTTAATTCGTATATGCTTAATAAAAAAAACGACATTGCTACCGGAGATCAGTGCAGCCAGATCGCGCGTAAAAGTTACCCCCTCTCTAGTCTCTTACGCGCCCATCACACAATCATAGTAGCGCCTATCCGTGAACGAGCGACGCTTGGACATCTTCGGAAAGAGCTGAGCACGGTCGAAGTTTCCCGACCGCGCCTTCGGCAGCTACACCAATACATGGACGCCAAGGAGACTAGGGAGAGGGAGTCGACACTCCCGCCTCAAACAGTTCTTTCAATCGGTCGCAGAAGTGTAATGCTCAGTTCCGCCGCAGGCGTCGCTAGTGTTCCCCAGAGCCCATAATATATAGTAATACAAAACTGCATAAAGTGAAACTGACCGTGTTATGGCAGCAAAATTGTTTGCGCCTGTCAAACACAAATATATCTGTCGTGTACACCAGCACAGCAGCTATATATGTGTATAATAATGGAGATGACTCCTCGCGAGTCAATGAAATAAAGGGAAAAAGTAAACACTCTAGATAGGAATTATAAAACAAATTTCAACTATTGATGGCAGTAAATTAAAAAATATATTCTTCCATGTTATTTTTGTTAGAGTTCTTTTAGCATTGGACGAGTTCTTTGATTGGTTGAAATTGCTTCAATTCGCTCGTACAACCAGATACCTGTACGAATGCAAAAGAAAAAAAATTAAAACTACCGAAGCTCGAACTCAGGACCTTCAATATAGTAATCTAGCGTTCTACCAACTTCGCCACACAATGATTTGCCAATAAATACAATCTTCTCATATTTAAGTGATGGCCGCACTTGGGGTACAATTAGGCTTGACGGCTTGTTCGGTTGGTTCATCGCTTAATTTAATTCATATTTAGCTTCATTTTTAAACGTAACTAGCAAATAACGAGTTTTCATGGGTATACATATAATAAGCACGTTTTGAAAAGACAACCCCAACATGTAGAGCCAACATTCCCGCATTCGCCCAGTTTCTTGCATGTACATGTTATTATTATTATTATTGTGCAGGAAAACAGAGTAACGCGCATCCGAATAATAAATACATTACGAGATACATTACGGTTGGTTTATCGCTTTATTCGCGTCTCATTATAATTAGCTATATTTTTAAACATAACAGTCAAATCATAAGTTTCCATAATAAAATAACTCGTGTTGTACTTATTATATAATTATTATATCTGATGTGCTTATTATATAATAAGCTCATGTGAATAAAACAACACGAGTTGTTTCATTAATTTATTTATGTTTTATTTATCGTATATATGTACACAATATTATTATATGTTATAATAGAAGGAATCCCCACTTAGGTGTATTATCGTTCGGGTGTGCGAGAGAGAACGCACCATGACTGTTCCAAGTGAGTACGAGAGAGAAACACGATCACCCCAGTTTTGTGATTGATTGTTGAGGCGGAGCTCGGACCTTATGCAGTTTTGTATTACTATATATTATGGGCTATGGGGAACACTAACGACGCCTGCGGCGGAACTGAGCACTACATCTCTGCGACTGATTGAAAGAACTTCGTACACACAGGCTAGGATAGAGAGTTTGGACTCCTTTACTCTAGTCTCCTTGGACGCTGAGCACGTTCATGTACGGCCAAGCCGAAACGAAGGCTTCGAGGGAAAAAGCAATCTGAGCACGACTCAGGCACGACCCGACGTGACGTCGGGTGACGTCACGCGCGAAGCTTTTAGATGATTTCAATGCTTATTTAGCTCTTGATTCTCTGGGTTATTAATGTATACAAAAAAATCTATCGCGCACTCTGATCGCTTATTTTTTTAGTTTATACGTTAATTTAAATATAATAATAAATCTAAATTACAACTTTTTTATCTTATATGAAATTGTTTACGCTTTACTCGCACCCGTCCTTATGCCAAATAAATTATAATTCATAAAAGTAAGCCCAGAAGCCCAGAAGAAGTAAAAGTAAGTACCAGAAAGTGCACATATTCCAGAAAATGTTATACCAGAAAGTGCACAGTTGGTAGCGTTCCTGGCTTCGGTCCGCAGGGGCCCGTAGTGCAAATTTTTCTCCAAATTTTTCATAATTTCTCATATTTTAGTCATATTCGAGATTTTCGGAGAAAAAATGATTTAAAACACATTCAAGTTCTGGTCTTTTTCCCAAAAACACATTTTTTTTCACTGAAAATTCATGATTTCTCATTTTTTTCCCGGAAATTTCTCTTTTTCCTATGACCTGAGTGAACGGCTGCGGAGATATTCGGAGAAAAGTTATAGATGAAAAAAATGAGATTTTCGTAAAAAAAACTTATTAAATTTTGTTATCCCTCATCATTCTGAGAAACAATGAATTTCCGAAATTTTTGCAAACATTATGTTCCTTAAGGAGTAACACCACTGTAACGGCCTGCCACGAAGCGTTTTAGACAAATAATACTTGGGGTAATCATTAAGCATATATTGAAGTATATTGCAAAAAAAATTATGGGAAAATATTACAAAATGGCGACACTACAGCAAATTCTTCCGAGGCATGTTGAACTTAAGGTGCTCTGCGGCACGCAGTATAACTTGTGCCAATTTTAATCTGGATAAAATATTTTTTTTTAAATTAAATCTAGACGAGTGTAGCTAGTGAACCACGTAGAGGGTTTTAGAAATATTGATTTTTGAGTAATTGCCGGGTATTTGACTAAAATGTTCAATTTTTTTTAGACAGTTATTTGTTAATAAATATTGTTTTAATTAACTTATCGAAAATCCCCTACGTGGTTCAGTAGCTACACTCATGTAGACTTAATAAAACAAAATTCTTTTTTTTAGATTAAAATTGGCACAGTTATACTGCGTGCCGCAAAGGTTCGACATGCTTCGGAAGAATTGGTGCAGTGTCGCCATGTTGTAATATTTTCGGATGAAAAATTTATAGCAATATACTTAAATATATGCTCAATAAATACCGCAAGTATTATTTGTTTATCACATTTTCTTCGGCCAAAAAAAAATATCAAAAAATACGCTTCCTGTAAGGCCGTTACAGTGGTGTTACCCCTTAAAGTCTTCATATAATTTTCGAGATTTTCCCGTGATTGTAATTAAAATGATGAAATATTCGGAAAAATTCGAAAAAATTTGGAAAAATTCGGAGAAACTCGGATGTTTGCGTAAAAATAATTGTCCGCAAAACGCCGAATTCTTCATGTTTGTTGCAATTCATAGAAAAATTCGGAAAAAATCGGATAAATTTTCCGGAACAAATCGGAGTTTTTCGGGAAAAAAAAATTGCACTAGGGGCGCGGGATCGTTCCCGCGCTCAGTGCTTTTTTTAAAATTATTATTACTATTAATTCTTATTTGATTAGTTATTTTTCTTAGTTATCATTATTATTTTAATTAGTTATCTTTTAGTGTCCTGACCGCTTATTTTATTAGTTTATATGTTAATTTAAATGTAATAATAAATCTAAATTACAACTTATTTTACTTCTGAAAAAAAATTTTCCCTTTACTCACACCCGTCCCTATGCCAAATAAATTGTAATTCATACAAATAAGCGGAAATATATTCGTATTATTATATTCATTCTCATATACTTTCATCAAGCGATAAAGCATCATCATAATGTATCCGGCCGCAAATCGTAAGTACCAGAAAGTGCACATATTCTACAAGCGATGAGATGGTCCCGTTGGTAGCGTTCCTGGCTTCGGTCCGCAGGGACGCGGGATCGTTCCCCGCGCTGAGTGCTTTTTTTAAAATTATTATTACTATTAATTCTTATTTGATTAATGATTTTTATTAGTTATCATTATTATTTTAATTAGTTATCTTTTAGTGTCGAAAAATTTACCGCGCACTCCGACCGCTTATTTTATTAGTTTGTACGTTAATTTAAATGTAATAACAAATCCCGCGCTGAGTGCTTTTTTTAAAATTATTATTACTATTAATTCTTATTTGATTAGTTATTGAATGAATATAATAATACGAATATAAATATATTCCGCTCATATACTTTCATCAAGCGATAAAGCATTATCATAATACTTTATCGCTTGATGAAAGTATATATGAGAATGAATATAATAATACGAATATATATAAATTTCCGCTTACGTTTATGAAATACAATTTATTTGGCATAGGGACGGGTGTGAGTAAAGCGCAAATAATTTTTTAGAAGATAAATAAGTCGTAATTTAGATTTATTATTATATTTAAATTAACGTACAAACTAATAAAATAAGCTGTTAGAGTGCGCGATAAATTTTTCGACACTAAAAGATAACTAATTAAAATAATGATGATAACTAATAAAAATAACTAATCAAAAAAGAATTAATAGTAATAATAATTTTTTTTTAAAGTACTGAGCGCGGGGAACGATCCCGCGCCCCTAGTGCAATTTTTTTTCCGAAAAACTCCGGTTTTTTTCCAAAAAATGTTTCCGAATTTTTCTATGAATTGGAACAAATATGAAGAATTCTGAGTTCTGCGGACAATTATTTTTACGCAAACATCCGAGTTTCTCCGAATTTCTCCGAATTTTTCCGAATATTTCATCATTTTAATTACGATCACCGGAAAATCTCGAAAATTATATGAAGACTGTAAGGGGTAACACCACTGTAACGGCCTTACAGGAAGCGTATTTTTAAATATTTTTTTGGCCGAAGAAAATGTGATAAACAAATAATACTTGCGGTATTTATTGAGCATATGCTTAAGTATATTGCTATAAATTTTTATCCGAAAGTATTACAAAATGGCGACACTGCAACAATTCTTCCGAAGCATGTCGAACCTCTGCGGCACGCAGTATAACTGTGCCAATTTTAATCTAAAAAAAAGAATTTTGTTTTATTAAGTCTAAATGAACATTTTTAGTCAAATACTCGGCAATTACTCAAAATCCAATATTTCTAAAATCCCCTACGTGGTTCACTAGCTACACTCATCTAGATTTAATAAAAAACATATTTTGTCCAGATTAAAATTGGCACAAGTTATACTACGTGCCGCAGAGCACCTTAAGTTCAACATGCCTCGAAAGAATTTCCTGCAGTGTCGCCATTTTGTAATATTTTCCCGTACATTTTTTTTGCAATATACTTCAATATATTCTTAATAATTACCCCGAGTATTATTTGTCTAAAACGCTTTGTGGCATGCCGTTACAGAGGTGTTACTCCTTAAGGAAAATAATGTTTACAAAAATTTCGGAAATTCATTATTTCTCAGAATTATGAGGGATAAAAAATGTAATAAGTTTTTTTTTACAAAAATCTCATTTTTTTTCATCTATAACTTTTCTCCGAATATCTCCGCAGCCTTTCACTCAATAGGAAAAAGAAAAAGTTCCGGAAAAAAAATAAGAACAAGTTTTTTTTACGAAAATCTCATTTTTTTCATCTTTAAATGTTCTCCGAATATCTTCGCAGCCGTTCACTCAGGTAATAGGAAAACGGAAGATTACCGGAAAAAAGAAATAATAATCAGTTTTTCTTACGAAAATCTCATTTCTTTTCATCTTCAACTTCTCTCCGAATATCTCCCCAGCCGTTCACTCAGGTCATAGGAAAAAGAGAAATTTCCGGGAAAAAAATGAGAAATCATGAATTTTCAGTGAAAAAAATGTTTTTGGGAAATAGACCAGAACTTGAATCTGTTTTAAATCATTTTTTCTCCGAAAATCTCAAATATGACTAAATTATGAGAAAATATGAAAAATTTGGAGGACAATTTGCACTAGGGGCCCCTGCGGATCGAAGCCAGGAACGCTACCAACGGGACCATCTCATCGCTTGTAGAATATGTGCACTTTCTGGTACTTACGATTCACGGCCGGATGGATGATTGGCTTGTTTTTGGGGAAAATGCTTTATCGCTTGATGAAAGTATGAGAATAAATATAATAATACGAATATAAATATATTTCCGCTTACTTTTATGAATTGTAATTTATTTGGCATAAGGACGGGTGTGAGTAAAGCGTAAACAATTTTATATAAGATAAATAAGTTGTAATTTACATTTATTATTATATTTAAATTAACGTATAAACTAAAAAAATAAGCGATCAGAGTGCGCGATACATTTTTTTGTATACATTAATAACGCAGAGAATCAAGCATTAAATAAGCATTGAAATCATCTAAAAGCCTCGCGCGTGACGTCGGGTGACGTCACGCGCGAGTCGTGCTCAGATTGCTTTTTCCCTCGAAGCCTTCGTTGCGGCCAGCCCCCTGACACTGGTAGATAAATGCTGTTCGCAAAATGTCCTTACCGCACTGTGGCGCTAGTAGTCGTGTGACAGGCATGCATATATATGTGTGTTGCGCCGGTGTTTCGAATATTTTACATGAATTTTACAAGGGGACACTACGGCAGTCGGATTTTTGTAATTTTTCGTACTCATGGTACGCGAAGTTCAGAGCTCGAATATTAATATCCCAAAGCAGTTCGACGCCATATTCAGAAATTTTCGAGAAAATTGACTTTGAATATTTCGAGCGCACTCTTATCCCACAAAGATGCAACGATATTCGAACCGGGCTCGTGGCCTACCCGGTAGCGCTCGAGTCTAGTAATCGCGGGGTCGCTGGTTCGAGTCTGACTTCGATTTTTTTTTTTTTTTTTTTTTTTTTCATTTTTTTTAAATGAAAAAACGCAAGTCATATTTTTAATTATCTCTTGATTATAAACATACATTTTCAAGTATCAATATTTATAACCAACAACATTTTTAGGATGAAAATGAAAAACGTCGGGTAAGGAATTGTATACCTTATTATTCGGTCTGTATTCGTTTGTTTTATACATCGGGTGTAATGTTACACGAGCCAGAGTGATAACCATCGTAAAAACAAGGAAAACAGTAATTTTCACGGCATCTCGCACACCGTACAAACGCTGCATTATTCTTCTATTTATATTCCTATTAATCTACAAGGGAGTTTATGTAAATATTATTACTGGATATTTTTACGTCGCCTATTCGCAATTTCAAGCAAGAGATAATAAAAAATAAGACTTGCATTTATCATTGACAATTGTAATTACATATATGTGAATTAGCATAGATTTTATGATTTTTATCCTGGGATTATTTATTTATTTTTTTATAAATAATCACCTATTGTTATATATAAATAATATATGATCATATATGAGAAAATATATAATTATGTATAACTATAATGAATTTTGTACACAAATAACTATATATGGATTTTGTCCATATATAAACATATATAGATATATTACATTAATTATATATAATAATATGTGATTATATACAACAAAAATTTATCGGGATATTTAAATGACGGAGGTATGCGAATTTAAAAAAAAATGAAAAAAAAAATTCGAAGTGAGACTCGAACCAGCGACCCCGCGATTACTAGACTCGAGCGCTACTGGGTACGCCACCAGCCCGGTTAGAATATCGTTGCACCTTTGTGGGATAAGAGTGCGCTCGAAAACTTCAAAGTCAATTTTCTCGAAAATTTCGGAAAATATGGCGTCGAACTGCTTTGGGATATTAATATTCGAGCTCTGAACTTCACGTACCATGAGTACGAAAAATTACAAAAATCCGACTGCCGTACTGTCCCCTTGTTAGTCTACTGATATATTTGGAATGATTTTTCGATCTAATGATTTTCCATTCGAACACAATAAATAACGTCGCAATAATGATAACAGGACGAAAGCCACGAAAGTATCGAATCATTGAGCTGATCGGAATATTTAGAGCCGAAGGCTGTCACATGACAGCCAACGCTAGGCAGTGACGATTTCAAGAACTAAAAAGCCGGGACCGAATGCGTTTTCCTTTATCGTATAGGAATAGTAGGCCAGTGTCAGGGGCATGGAGCCTAGATACCAGGAGGTTCAGTGGCAATGTCATGGAGCCTAGATACCAGGAGGTTCAGCGGCAATGCAAAGGCGCTGAAAAAAGCGTCCCCGAAAATGTCCCGAAGTGATCGCGCTGGGGTGCAGCGGCACCTACATATATAGTAATATATTGGTCAACGAGGTGAAAGTGATCGTGACAGGTGACAGACCGATCGTGACATCAAACGTCGAAATATCCGCCGATTCATAATTTCCTCATGACGGTTCGGAAAAAAACGCAAAAGCGAGAAAAGATCTCAAAGTCAAACTCAAAATGTCGGCGATACAGCCCATCTAGAAAAACGTGTTTTTTTTACATATAGCTTCACGGGCGAACGGTTTTCTCGTAAAATATAAGACCTGAAACAAAAACGTAAAAAATGATAATTTATATATTATTAGCTGTGAGACTACCTAGAAATTTCCTTTCAAATTTTGCAAAAATAGCGCACTTTGAAGGAAATAAATCGATTTTTTGCCAAAAAAAGCAGTAAATTGTTTATAAAAAGAAGTTTACATTTAATCAAAAAACGGCTACGTACTCCCATAAAGAATATGATTGTGAAGCTGCTATCAAAATTTCAAATCGATGCATGCAGAGGTGGTCGACTAATCCGTCTTCCGAAATCGAAAAAAGTGGTTTCGAGAAAAACGCGTTTAAAGTTGTACGAGCAACTGAGCGCGCGCTCCGAGGCGCTGCGGCCAAATCGATAATTGAACCTTTAAATTTAAAAAATCGCTATAGGACCAATTGCATATTGTGTTTATGACACCAAAGTATATTTAGGCAAGGAAACGTCTTTTCAAAATCCTAGAGTGGTTATCCCTTAACACGAATGAGGGTTAGGTACATCATCTGTGATCTGTCTTAGATCGCACCCATGTTTATATAGCGTATATCTATATACATGTAGGTGCCGGAGCACCCCAGCGCCATCATTTCTTGTTCTCTTTTTGGGGACGAGTTGAAAGCACGGTCTTACATACAGGTCTGGAAACGACGGTGGTGGGGGTACGTCCTCTTAGCGGTTGCGTTTTCACCCAGTTCGATCTACGGCCGTGAGGTGCGTGATGAGAGCTAGGGGCTATGTGCAACAAAGACAGACCGCGATCAAGCGTAGTATTCTGTCTCTCTCTACCACATGTGACGCATGCGCTGTAAACTCTAACGCTATTACTCGTATTTATTCCGTGTTTCGTAAACAATATTTAAATGATTTACAGACAAAGAAAATACAAGTCCATATTTTACACGATCAAAGATATCTAACTAATTAAGGCTTTATCGGAATGCAAGTTAAAATAATATTATTGTAAAGTGATATACATAGAGTTTTACTTTTTCAAGATACACAGACAACGATAGGTACAATCAGCGTGCAGCTGTCGCGGCTCACTATATTTAGTGGTCTTCATTACTGGGACAAGTGACCGCTTGGCATGCACAGACTGGCGTATCAGATTGCTAAATGGGAGGTGATTTTTACAAAGACTGGGGGTCGTAACTTGCGTATATTCATAGGAACAACAAGGAATTGTTGAAAAGCCCGCCTGCATTGGCCAGGTTTTTCACAGTTTTTCTATCCTCTTCAAGATACGAGTGAAATAAGAAAATAAGAAACACAGGGTAAGGGAAGGGAGTAAAAAAACCTGAAGAAGGTTGACGGGAGAATAACCTAAATAAATACTTTCTGAACATATATAAACATATGAAACATATAAACATATGAAATGTATAAACTTACTTGGGCGATAATCCGACCTTGTGAATCACGTGTTATCGATTCTTTGAGAATATACTTTTCCTCAAAGTGTTTTTCACACACGAAGTACGAAGGCTTCAACTGGATGGCAGGAATCGCCGCTTGCCATTTTTTATGTCGTTCAATATTTTTAGGCACTGTAAATAGCGACCACTTTTCTTTCGTCGATCTGTATCCTGTTTTGCACCCTGGTACTGCACATGTTCTACCCATGTTGATGATAAAATACAGAAAAATATGATCGCTACACCTCTTTTCCGCTCACAAACAATCAGCATGGAGAATGTTTTTCGCTGTTGTGCCGGGTTATGTCACGCGCCGGGGCTCGTAGCCCCTACCGCGACAACAGCGACGCGCAGTGGCGTTGAGGCGAGCGAAAAGCTTGGACGATAAGGGTACCAAATCGTCACCATTGAAATTCGGCTTCGTTGCCAGACCTGTATGTAAGACCGTGGTTGAAAGGCCTCGCTGAACCTCCTGGTATCTAGGCTCCATGGTCAGGGGGCTGGTTGCGGCTTGGCCACACATGAACGTGCTCAGCGTCCATGTATTGGTGTAGCTGCCGAAGGCGCGGTCGGGAAACTTCGACCGTGCTCGGTTCTTTTCGAAGATGTCCAAGCGTCGCTTGCTCACGGACACGCGCTACTATGATTGCGTGATGGGCGCGTAAGAAACTAGAGAGGGGGTAACTTTTACGCGCGATCTGGTTGCACTTCCCCGGTAGCAATGTCTTGTTTTTGTTATTAAACATATACGAATTAAATATCATAAGTAATGCCTGAAAAGGCGAGAATAGCTAAATAGCAGGTCTGACCAGATCGAATCGCCAGGCAAGATCTGATATTGTTGGACCAGGTCTGATCATGTCAGACAGATCTGATCCTACCGGACCAGATCTGAACGTATAAGAATAAAATACCCTGGATCCCAGTAGACCTGGATATCTATGAACAATAGACCTGCCTATATGATAGAATCATAGTTTATCCTAACTATCAGACCAGGTATGACTCCGACTATATAAATGCAAATCTAACCCTGTTGAAACAGATCAAACCTTATTAGAGCAGTCATGAAGATATTGAAATGTGTACATATATAGAGTGGGGTTATTAACACGTCACCACTTGACGTGTTAATAATTAACAATATTATAGTAACTCACATGATCACATATAATACAGTCGGGTGAGGTGCCGTATCTGATCGGATATCGTCTCATATCCTCATATATCGTTTCATATATTTAGACGTTTTCATGTGTGAACAACTGAAGAGCATATACGATAAGGTATGAGTGTATAAGACTTCGTATATTTTCCAGGTTTGGTATCGTATCTGGTGGGATAGAATTTTATGTGAACGTGCCTGCTCATATATCACATCATATATGTTAAGATATGGTTTCACGCTGCCAACTCGCCTGGGTACCCGCGACCAGATAAAAACATATATGAGATCTATATAGCAGAGTCTGGTACCGTATTTGATCGGATATGATCTTATACGAATAGATGCGTTCACATATCACATCATGTATGTTCAGATACGAATTTACGGTACCAACTCGCCTTGGTACTTAGCCAGATATAAACAGATATGAGTTCATACATGGTCAGGTCAGATACTCTATTTGATCAGATATGATCTTATATATGCATATGTGATGTGGGATATGATCGGGCCTAATCATATATGATACTGTAAAATGTCAGATATGAATATATCTGATACGTATATGAGAATATCTGAAACATATATGAACATATCCATTCAGACATGAACTTTTTTTCCCGGGAAGCGAGAGTAAGTTCGAAATTTTCTGAATTTAAAAAGAAAAAAAAAGGCTGGTTCACCGGGGATTGAACCCGAACCGTAAGCATCGTTAATCCGTCACGCTGCTAACTCAGCCACGACGCTCATTGCAGATAAATAAACATTTATGATACACCCTTATCCATAATGTTTACTGTTTAAAAAATGTTGAAACGATCGCGGCAAAGGCTCAAGATTTCTTTTTGTACCTTCCACGGTCGTTTCGGCATCTTATTTTTCAACGCGGTTCGTCGTTAATTTTTTTTAACCCGAATTTTCGGCATAAACGGGCAACCGAGAGAAAACAATGATCTCGATACATGTTTTTCACTTTGAAATTCATTTAATGCATATTTCAATCCGCAGTACGGCCACACATATATGTCGAGCTCGATCGGACGGAAAACCTCGCTTCGTTCGCCTGTCGAGCGAGCGCGATTTGCGAGTGGCAGAGACTTTCCCCCCACCCAGCTACCCATTCGTGTTCTCGCTGACTGCGATACCGACTTGAGCGGTGATCACAGACTCGCGCGGCTACAAGGGAATCTACAACCTCGACAGAGGCGATGATCACGAAATCATACTCCCGAACTCGCCGCCGCGATTTAGCGCCATTTACGAGGCACGCCGAAAAGATGAGCGTTGTGCATCTCCCTACTAATCTCTGCTCCATGGGCTAACCGTCGGAAAATACAACGGAGAAGAAGAAGAAGACAGTGTAGGAATGAGTCAATCGGTGAAACCCAAACGCCATTGAGTGCTCTGGATTCGTAAGGCGAGTTTTTATAATAATCGGACAATTTGCGCCACGGCTGATCTGGATTGGAAGACTGGCATCTGAATACCGTTGCGCCTTGCACAATAAACAAACATGTTCGGCCAAACGGGAAATACATCGTTCGGTAAGAAAATTTGAATTTCAACAGTGAAATTCCGTTTTTAAAAAAATACCTCGAGTTTACAGTTTTTTTTTCTTTCTTTTTTTCGCATTCTCCAAGGCGGATTCAATGCAGCAACCCAGAGCAGTCCCTTCGGACAATCTGCTTTTGGTAAACCGATTTCTACCACGAGCTTCGGCACTGGGGCGACACCAGTATTTGGTAGCAACAACCCCTCACTTTTCAGTGCTAAACCCACAGGTGCGACAACCGGCAGTTTATTCGGGAATACAACAGCTGCACCAGCATTTGGCCAGCCGGCTACTACTCAGTCGTCCTTTGGAGGTAATTCGTCTGTCTCCTATATCCAAGTTACTTGTGTACTGCAATCATTATTGCTGTTAGCTGTGGAATAACATCTCAGGGTGCAGTGTGGCTGACTGCGAACATTTCCATCTGGTTTGCTTAGAGCATCACCGTTGAACTGTCCACTACTGCTATATGCACCTATTGTTAGTCATACGGAACATCTTGCAGTGTTCAAAACTATAAGGAAACTCAAAACAGAGTTACTTGATGAGGCTGCACAAGCTAGTTGGCAAAAAAAAAGCCGCTGCTAACAACTACTCGATGGCATAGCAATTGCTTGCTATGGAGCCATACAAATTTACACTGTTACAGAATTGAGGCCCATGGGAGACGATTGCTGCATTCGATATGTGTAGGCGTATGTGTGCACATTCGACAACTGCAGTAGTCGGAAAATGTGCACTAGATTTTCAAGATTGACGATAATATTTTGAGCTTTGTTGGTACAATTTTGCTAGTTTTCTGTAAAAACCTCTGAAATCCAATTTTTCTGTCATTTTTTTCATAAAATCAGTTCAAATAACAGTTAAAATGCATGTTACTTTACTGTCAAGAGCCTAACTGTCTCAAAATGTGCATAAATTCGGTATGTCAGTTGGTAATTCACAATTCATCCTTTGGTAACAACAATCATAAATCTTTTTCACAATTTGGCAACATGTCAAACGTTAGGCAACCTTTGCAACAATATTGCACGACACATTAAGTTTCATGGCAATTGATTGTATCTGTTGGTACAAATTATGGTTAGAAATTTCAAAGTGGTTGGAGCATGTGATACATGGCCTCAGGCGTCTGCACAAGCTTGGGGCCCAAAAAACAGATCGATTTTTAATATTGTTCAAACAAAGTACCTCTGATGCTCTATGGCCAATTGGTACAGGTTGTTCTGGCAACTAGGGAACGTGGAACGAAAATATAAAATGTTCGTTTCCACACTAATAAAACTCTCGGATGAAAGGAAACTTTTTTGAAATTTTGAAAACTATGAAAATGGCAAGCCGCGGAAAAAAAATAGTTCAATTTTTGACAAAAAAACAACTAATCATTTATTATGGAATAAACGAATACTGAGCACACAAATAGCACGATTGTTGCAAAACCGCTTGGATCTTAAACACCTGTTCTACTGTCCTAGTTTATCTAACAGTTCCAAATTTTCTCTGAAACCCTCTTGCCATGGATAAGAAATTCAAAACAATATGTCGTGCGAAAATATAATCATATTGTAGTGAAAAACATTTCCCGATTCATTTGATCGATTCAAAAGTGTGGATTTAAAAAATTACAGGACTGCATCATTATAAGATGGCTTCGCCGGTTGCATAAAAATTACGGACAAACTTCCAACTAGATGTTATCTCCCATTAAGGTGGAATATGAGTCTTCGCCTAGAAGGATTTTTGGCGTATCGCAACCATATTCAAAATATGGAATGAAAGTATTCATAACCTAACACGCATGTATTAGGGTGGTCCTTAATGGGGGTGTTGACGAATTTCGACGAGTGCGCCCCCCAGATAGGCTGGAAATAAATTTTGAAAAATGTGTGCGAAACCCCTGCGCTGTAGTCCAATGAGAAGACGTGCCTGTAAGCTCGTTTTGTTCCCCATTTGAATAACATGAGATTTTCAGACTAATTCATCAATAATTATTTTTTGGAAGTGCTCCTAAGCATTGAAAAAAAATATTATTCATATAAATCTATTCTTAATTGGTATACTTACGTGTAACATTTGTTACAAGCGGTTATCACAACCCTTACACCCCCACCCCTCTTATATTATACACGACAGTTCATTCAATGGAAGAATACAACAATATTCTTACACGAAACGAAGATCAGAAGCAGTATATTCTTCAGGTAGTCTCGGAATATCGTCAAAGCATTCCCGATCCAAAAAAACAGACGGTGATGAAAACATTTTAATTGTAATTATTATTTTTTTTAAAGTATAAAGTGTAATAGATGTGTTTTGAAATACTAATTGAAATAAATATTTTTTCCTACGTGTACAATTATTATTTTTACAAACTTGTGACCCAAATAAGACTGCCTTTTAATGAGTGAAATACTGTAAAGCACTAAGCGGCTAAAAACAGGTAGTCAAGTTGATCAATTTGCCGTTGTGTATAATATGAGGGGGGTGGGGGGTGTAAGGGTTCTGATAACACCTTGTAAAAAATTTTACACGTAGATATACCAACTAAGAATAGATTTATATGAATAATATTTGTTTTCAATGCTTACGAGCACTTCCAAAAAAAAAAAGACTGAATTAGTCTGAAACTCCCATGTTATTCAAATGGGAAACAAAACGAGCTTACAGGCACGTCTTCTCATTGGACTACAGTGCTGGGGTTTCGCACACATTTTTATTCATTTATTTCGAGCCTATCAGGGGGGCGCACTCGTTGAAATTCGTCAACACCCCCATTAAGGACCACCCTAGCGTGTATATCTATCATAGTGTGGCAAAATCCAAACAAACGCAACCGAGCCTAAACAATCCAGAACGAAACTCAAACAAACACAATCAAGCCAGACAATCTCAAACAAACCCTACCAAACCAAACAAACACAACCAAGCCTAAACGAACCCTACAAAAGCCAAAAAAACACAATCAATTTCAAACAGGTTCAAACAACCTTTACAGAACCCAAACAAACACAACCAAGCCCAAACAGCGACAATTAAACCCTATAAAAACCAACAAGGAGACGGCACGACCGTGGGGTCGGGGATTTGGCCGAATTTTTTTGTGGTGAAAGAGGACCCCTAGCACCTCACGTGGTTAAAGTAGTAGGACGCACTACTCGGAAAATTCCGAGAAAAATCGATTCAAAGTTTCTTAGGCGCCTTATGAGTTTAAAATGTCAGGCACTTGTCAAGCCGCCGTCTACTCCGGACGGTTAGGGCTCGGTCTTTTGCACCGGAGGTCTCGGGTTCGATTTCTCCTTCGGATCTTATTTTTTTTTCTTTTTTTTTGTGTTATCCCAACAATTATTCAAAACGTTTCTCATCCCTACATTATTTTTTCAAATTATTTTCATTTTTTTCCAATAAAACAATTCATAACGGTGGGTTTTTTTTTATTTTTCATTGTAAAGTATATGAGGAGGAACATTGGGTTTTTAATGAGAATAACAAAGTCGATTAGGAAAAATTCAATTCTTCTTCATATAATAATTATATACAAAAACCGCAGTGGTAATTATCATAGAAACAAACAAAGCAATAATTTTTGCGACATCTTGCGCAACATATAAAAGCGGATTTTTTACAATCGCAGGGAGTTTGCAATACATCCGTACAAAAACATGTCCCATTAACATTCATGAAAATGTTTCTAGTAACTGATAATTTTGAGGCAAACCAGGCGTATTAAATCATGTCTCGGAATATTGGTGACGATAATTGATGGTGAATTACTGAATGGATTTTTATACAATCTTCTCGGGAATTAATTTCACGATTCTGCTCTAACAATTCGCTGCAATTTTGCAAGCGGTTTATGAAATTTTTAACTTGTCTGTAAACATTTGTCTTGTCTAGAAACATTTTCATGAATGTTAATGGGACATGTTTTATTGTAAAAATTATTGCTTTGTTTGTTTCTACGATAATTACCACTGCGGTTTTTGTATACAATTATTATATGAATAAAAATTGAATTTTTGTTAATCGACTTTGTTATTCTCATTAAAAACCCAATGTTCCTCATATACTTTACAATGAAAAATTAAAAAACCCACCGTTATAAATGGTTTTATTAGAAAAAGAAGAAAATAATTAAAAAAATGAAAATAATAAAACAAAATAATGTAAATAAATTTTTTAAAATAATGTAGGGATGAGAAACGCTTTGAATAATTGTTGGGATAACAAAAAAAAAGAAAAAAAAAATAACCTCCGAAGGAGGAATCGAACCCGGGACCTCCGGCGCAAAAGACCGAGCCCTAACCGTCTAGACTAGACGGCGGCTCGACAAGTGCCTGACATTTTTAACTCACAAGGCGCCTAAGAAACTGTGAATCGATTTTTCTCGGAATTTTCCGAGTAGTGCGTCCCACTATTTTAACCACGTGAGGTGCTAGGGGTCCTCTTTCACCACAAAAAAATTCGGCCAAATCCTCGACCCCACGGTCGTGCCGTCTCCTTGTGAGTAAACCCAAATCCAACATACACACGCACGACAGGACACAAGCGCCGAATGTGTCTGATCGAAATTCAACATTCTATATTTCGAAAACTCGCGATGGGCCAAATCTTCATGTACACAGTGATTTACATTATGATAATAAGGTCTCCGTAAAAATTTAGCTAAATCAAAAGTACAGCCAAAGTTATTTCCAAAAATACAAAGCTGACTGTATCAAAACAGCACAACATCAAAAATTGAAGGTAAATTCATTCATTATATGGCGGTAGATTCAACATTGACGAATTAAGTATATTTTCAGAATAACAATACCTCTTGCTTGTAATGCGAATTGTTCTGTCCGCCAGTGTGCGTTTCATCTAATGCGAATCTGTTACATACGTATGAAAGACCTTACATGCAATTCCAAACAATAGTCAGAATAAAAATGGTAATTTGAAATGAAAAACGAACAAATTTACTTTTAGTCTTTTTTAAAAAGTT
The DNA here is from genome assembly GCA_944452715.1 of Ophion slaviceki. NCBI lineage: Eukaryota > Metazoa > Arthropoda > Insecta > Hymenoptera > Ichneumonidae > Ophion > Ophion slaviceki. The sequence goes on from OX101783.1 coordinate 56,859,662, forward strand.
GTAAATCAGGAAAACGGCAAGCTGTAGAAAAAAGCGTTCGATTTTCGACCCAAAAAAAGCAACTTTAATAACTTGTTATTGAGAAATGGGTAAACATTAAAAAATCATAATTATGAAAATATAAATGATGCCTCGGCCGATTTTGAACTGAATACGAGGAATACATTTCAGGATACGACTAACACAGTTTCGAGAAAGAAACGTCATAACTCTGTTCATTTTCAGAACTTTTACAAAATCTTCGCTGCAAAATGCAGTTAAGGGGCCGTACCTAAATTACGTAACCCCATATGGGGCGGGGGGCTCGGCCAAGCATTACGGTCTACGTACGGGGGGGAGGGGGGAGGTAGAGTTTGCGTTACGTCACGATTTTAAAACTGCCAGAAATAGCAAAATTTCTGCATGTTCAAGTTTTTAATTTAAACCTTGCGTGCGATTTTACTGTAGACAGCTCACAGCTTTCTATACGCAATGTCAGTGAAGGAGAAAGTAATTGTGCAAGAACTTGCACAGTAGCTGTCCCACATCTCCCAAGCAAAATTTAAACGCAATTTTTTTTTAAATGTTATTTTTGAAAGTACAGGTATTGAAAAAGAAGTTGGCAACATTTTTATTCACAAGTCCGAAAATTGGCGAAATTATAGTAACTTTAATGAGAACAGGTAGTGCGACCAGTTAGTGCCCTCAGTCCCTACAGGTGTAGCATCATTTACAATAGATAAAGTACAGTCTCTTATTATTTTGTGAACTATCGTGAAGATGAAGAACCGTTATATCGCGCGCGACTAGATACTTCAATGTAAGTATCAATATTCTAGAAAAAAACACAACTTTATATCAAGAAACACGGAACGAAAACTATGAACGCGTTTTTCTTGCAACTAGTTTTTTCGACCTTGTCCGAGCGAACACTTAAAAACTTATCAAGCGATTTACAATTTTTTTAAAAACCCTTTTGTAACCGCCGTGACTGAGGTTGTACCTATCCGCGTTTTTAACATCTGATACTTTCCATTTTTAAAGACTGCTTAAATACAGAAAAAGGGCCTTGAAAATAGAAAAAAATGTCCAAACTCTGGGCATTTTGTAAAAAAAAAAAAATTAAAAGAAATAACGGCTACGCATAACGATAGCTACATTTGTATAGATATCGACAAATTGTTGACTTTTGATTTAAAGATAACCTTTCATAAAGATATCGATGGGACAATGAAGAGAAGTTTTTTTTTTCCTCCTCAAATCATGGCATATATCTCGGTTAATTTTCAAGATTTTGTCATACAAATTGGTATAAAACTAGATGAATATATACTTAATAAAATGAGTATAAACTCGATCCTTTCATAATTAGTTGTCTATGAAAAAAATCGCAATAATTGACGCCAAAGCATCCGTTACGTAACGGAAGAGGGGGTGGGGTGTTCTGGCCAAGCGTTACGGTCCTGTTACGTGGGGGAGGGGGGACTCAAAAATTGGGAAATTCTGCATAACGTAATTTGTGTACGCCCTCTAAGACCCTAGGGCCCCAAGCTATGGAACGACGAAATAAAGAAGCATATTTTTCCACATTTTAAGCTTATGCACACCCCTCAATTAGTGAGAAGTCAAGAAACGTCCAATATTTCATCCAAAATCTTATCGGTTAATTCAAAATTGTTCGCTGCCCGAAGCGTTATGTCAACGTGCTCGCCGAATTATACCAACTTTTTATTAATTGGCAATACCCGCATCACTACGTATCTTGGACACGGTTTACAAACGAGCACGATTTACCTTTTCCGTTACTTCAGGACACGAAAAACGTTGAGACTACAATATCCCTTTTTTCCATAATAAAACTATACTTTTTTTACATAGCTTTTGGGGGCACAGGAACGAATACGAGCTTGTTCGGTACACAGCAAAATGCAAACACAAATTTATTCGGTACGAGCGCCACTACATCGGCATTCGGCCAAGCGAACAAACCTGCTAGCTTTGGGTTTGGAACTCCAGCTACCAATAACCTGTTCGGTCAACCTCAGCAGTCGCTACAACAAGCAACACCCTTCGGTCAAACCAATGCGACCGCCAACACAAGCCTGTTCGGTAACGCCGGAGGTATGACAGCAGCCCTTTTTGTCTTACTGTAAAAACAAATAATGCACATATAACCGAAAGATATTGCACATTCCGCATAGGATTCGGAAGTAACACAACCGCGACAGGCATGACTGGGACTATGGTGAAATTCAATCCTGTTACCGGCACCGATACTATGGTGAAGAACGGCGTAACTCAAAATATATCGACGCGTCATCAGTGCATAATGTGCATGAAAGAGTACGAATCCAAATCACTCGAAGAACTTCGCCTGGAGGATTACACGGCGTGTTTGAAGGGATCCGCCCAGCGTAAGAAATATAAAATGAAGACAAATTGTATAATATATCTTGAGGGGGGAAGTAATTTAGGCACGTAAAAGTTTTTTCAAAGAAAATAACGCTTTGTTCTACAATTTCGAAGCTAAATTCGTTATTACTTTTAATTATTAGAACATTTTATTTCTTTACCAAGTGACTTAAAATTGCCGAGTTTTGGCACTTTTTTCGGGCAGGCTTTGGCGCGAGTTGTAAAACAGCATAAGCTCTAGCTTCTCTTCCATTGATCTGAAACAAAACAGTAACATTTTCTGTTATTATCAACACTTACACGGTAAATGTTGGGGACAAAATATGAAACAAAAATGTATAAATAATGAACAAAAAGGGAACAAAACATACAAACAAAATATCGGCCGCGCTTTAAAAAAAAAGTTCGAATTTTAAATAACGTTTTTGCATTATTGGGCAATCAAAAAATTATTTTCTCTAATTATATTTCGAATTCTGTAGTTGTTTCAAGTACAAAGCTTTACTCTTATTAAAATGTGTGCGAAATTTGATCGGGTTGGACCAATTATTTTTTTAGTTATTACTTCGGTAATTGCAAAGTAACAGTGTTGAGAAAAATGCGTTAAAAGTTTCGATGAATAAAAATCAAATGATTTCAGTAATTTACCCTCTAGTCGCGATTTTCTTCAGTATGTTGATTATTTTTGCAAAATGTGCGTCGTTGGCAGTAACTACTTTTCAAATCAATAACTTTACCGGCGTAGTAACCTCTAAGCGCCAAATTACACCTACGGTGCATGCCGAGGTCAAGCGCAGATGAATGACACTTACAGGCTATAACATCAGAAATACTTTGAATTTCGTTTCAAAACAATTCTATCCTATTCTTAAGACGTTTAACAAACAGTTTATGAAAACAAAATTAACAATTCTGAAGCTTCCAAAGGTATTTCCCCGCTTAATCTTTCATAACTTCAATCAATGCGCATCTTTCGTTGACGTTTTTTCTCAGCCGGTCAAACGACAGGACTCTTCGGTGCGACGCCGCAACAGTCGCCTTTTGGAAATACCGGAGCGATTACGAGCACCGTGTCGAGCGGTGAGACTCAATTTACAAATTGTTCCATATCCAATTTCTCTTAGAACAAATGTGAACGTATTTTTTCTTCTATTTTTCCTGCAGGTTTTGGCTCCATGGGAAGCGGTTTTGGAGCTCCCAATCAGACAACAGCGACCGGAAGTCTCTTTGGCAAACCAGTGACCGGCTTTGGCGCACCGACCACTACGACCAGTGCGTTCGCTTTCAATCCCGCTACAACGTCGAGTCTCTTCGGAACGAATACGCAAGCCAAACCGTTTGGAGGTATAGTCAAATTTCTGTGCAGTTCTTTGAACATCTAAATTTACGTCCCATGAGAAATCGTGATTGACGCAAAAGTAATGCTTCCGATAGCAGCCAATTTTATTGAGGATCCCGCTAACTTCGTTCACGCGACGCAACAGTTGTAGATACATTTAACTCAGGCCGGAATCCCCATCAGGCCTCTTTGTTCCGAGCGGACTCATAACTAACTGGCATATACGCGAAAAAAACTTTCTCCAACTTGACCGATCACTTCTTGCGCGTTCGATTTGGACAAATATCAATTAATATATCAATTAATAGTTGTCTCTCAATATTGTGGATCTGTTCTATCATACGGGATGGTTCCCCTTTTTATGTGCCCACCTTATACCATTTTCCCCCGCCTTGCGACCGCAGCCGACTTCCTTTTCTGTGTCGCATATCTGCCATGGACATAGGGAAACTACGGAAAACCTATACCAGTACAGTCGGCCTCAGGTTCGCTTACCAATTTCGGAGCTACGTCACGTTTCGTTAAGAAATCAATCACGAGCTACAGGTTCATCCACACACGACACACACACGTACCGGTCCGTGTGCATGACGTTCGTGGACAACTGAAGCTACGTCATGCCCGTACTTATTTTTCTCCGAGACTACGAGGCTGCGATTCGAACCCGCGACCTCCCGATGTTCTGGTCTAGGGGCAGCCACGCTAACCACCAAACCAGCACCCCACTTTTTATCTGTCTCGTAACATAATATATTAACAAATATCATTTGATATATTAATTTATATTCGGCAAGTGATTATTAGAGGACTTATCAAAATCTGTGAATATAGAATAGAACAGTGTATTTTTTGTACGGATGAACATTAATCGTATAAGGTTCGCACAAAAAAAGCAATCTGGACGAGAAGAGCAAACCAGATGAACATTACATTACGACGTTAAGAAGGCTCTCACTGGTTGATTTCCATTGCTAAATACACTTAGGTATTTGCAGGTTTTTTTTTGCAATATCCTGAATTTTCCGTTCCTCTTGTACTTTTTCAGCTGCTGCACCTACAGCTTTGTTTGCAAATACGAGTACGGCGCAACCTGCTGCTACCGGATTCAGCGGCATGAACGGAACTCAGAACACAAGCTTTGGAGCCTTTGGCACTGCCCAACCAAATCAGGTATATATATTTTTTTAAAGACGATTGACGTCTAAACGGGATTTCTTTGAGTTTGTGTTTCGTCGACGAACGTAGTGTCGAAGCTTCCCTAAGTTGTCTTCCGCGTGGAGGAATCTGCGTCGAGGTCTGAGAACGGGGTATCTATTTATGACCATCCAGACAGTTTTCTCAACTAAACCGACGCCACAGCCTCGGGGATTCTACAATTTTAAACCTATATGCATGAAATTTTGCAAGTAGATGCCTCAGATGGCGATCCCAATTGATTTTGAACGTTTTTTTTTTACCATTTTTCTTGACTTTACTTTCCGCAAACCCCGTTTGCGAAATATCAACCTTTAAAGTCGTGTGAAAAGAAGAAGTTTGCTTAAAATATACATTAGTTTTCTCTTGACATCCCACAGAGCATAGGACTTTTTAATCAGAATAAGCCCGCGTTTAACATCGCAACGTCGATGGCGGGCTTCGGTGCTTTTGGTCAAACGTCAACGGCGAATACCAGCACTTCGGTTTTCGGCGCAAAGCCGATAGGAACAACAGGCTTTGGTGCCACACCGTCTTTTGGAACAGGCACGACTTCCTCATTCGGAAATTCCACGGGCTTTGGTACAACCCAAAACACAAATACCTCGTTGTTCAACTCGACGCTGAAACCCGCCGGTCAAACTACCGGTTTCTCATTCGGGGCTACACCAGTTTCCTCATCGGCGCTCGGTATTCGTCGAAACTACATCGAGTTAATTCGTGCGACTTTGCAGACTTTAAATGTGAATCTTTTTCCGTGCAGGCGCCAATACAGGCCTCACATTAGGCGGAGGCGGGTCTCTCTTCGGCCAGCCGAAACCGGGTGGCTTATTCAGCAGCGGCACATCCGGAACTGCGTTCAACACTGGTGGAACTTTCGGTTCGGTACCCGGATTCGGAACGACCACGGGCCTCGGTACCACGGGCCTCGGAATGAATTTACTCGGCGGCGGGTAAGATACTCCAGTTTCTCCAGTATTCATTAAGTAAACTTGAATATCAAGGAGGGCATCAGTTGCTTCATACTTTCACAACTTGGAACAGAATCGTGTCCAATAACGTGAAAGAATTATCGATACGACTAAATCCAATACAAATTGAATTATAGAAGTATTTTTTGGGGGGTTTCGTTACTTTTACTTCAGAAATGTTTGATCCGAGATGTTGTATTGAGATCGTCGACGGCGAAACAATATCGACGTTTATCTGCTATTTTGGTTTATCAAAATTATTACATTAATTTTATTTGAATATTTGAATTACTAAAACGGACACTGGTGGACGATCGATCGGGGTCCAGCTCCGGCGGTACTTTGAGTTAAACACCGTTATGCATAGCCGATATTCGGTGCGGTGACCGCTTAGCCGAACATCGGCTGGCTTATCAATCGGTGAGCGGAAGGCCAAACCGTGGTGTAGATACTTGAGTGAAACATCTGTGCACTATATAATCGGTAGAATATGGGGGTGTCTATATCAGCACGGGTTTTCCAGATTTTCTCCGTGCCCTTGACAAGTGCGGTATACTGTAGGTTAACCCTACGACCCTACACTATCTGTATGAAACAAATAACCTACACTCGAGTTATGCACATCCCAGCCCTTTAAATCAACGCTGCAAACGAATTGTTTGTCGTAGAGATTTTTTTTTTTCAAATCGAACGCTCTAGAACTGACGAATGGAATATGTTTTGCGAGGAAAACCTAATATAAATGTATCACCGTGAAAAATGCGATTGAACAAAGCAAGAAAAATGAAGTTAGCATTTCTCACTAATAATGTGGGGTTTGCGGTACCCATGTGTAGGGTCCTAGGGTTAACACGGCTGTGGATGCAACGGAAGTTAGGTTGCATTAGCGAAGTGCAGGTAGGGATTGATAGGAAAGGATTCAATTGGGAACGGTGATACGTAAAGACCCGCAAGGGTATATATTGGAATTCAAGTAACAAAAAAAACAAATGAGTATTTCATGATTAAATAATATAAAAGTTAAGAGACTGAAACTAATTCACTTCATGTAAAAACCTTAACAATTATTACTGGAAAGTAGTAATTATTCCAATAAAAACTAGAGGGAAGACAAAAAATAAAGTATTCACCGGAAAACGTGGTGAGAAGTCAACACAAAAAAGCTAATTTCTGCGACCTTGTCATTCCTTGAGGTAAAAAAACGGATTTTTTTTTGTCGTATCGTTTGCACATTTTAATAAATACCCTCATCTTAGCGAGATCGATATTCGGACAGATTCGAAAAAATGTGCAACGCTGCGCAGTATAGGATGCGATTTTCCTTTCATTCTCTAAATACGCCGCGTAGATAGCTTTCGCTCGTAATTATAATGCATAAATGTGGTTGAGATTTCGTTCGTTTTAGTCGAAATGATGGGCCTAGTTCTAGAACATAATAAGACGTTCGTTGTGTTTAGTTATAAAAATTCTGGAGCGAACTTACGTTTTTCAAACGTGAACGGTTTTTTGTTCGCAGACTTGGGACTGCTCAGCCTCAACAAAATTCGACTTCCGTTGCTGTTCACCAACAAATTCTGGCATTGGTGTCAGACCCATTCGGCGATTCGCCGTTGTTGAAAAATCTGTTACCCGTAAGTGCCAATGTGACAATACAACTTAAGCTAGGCAAGCTTAAGTTGTATTGTGACATTGTATTGCCAAGTTGCATTGTCACAGTTGAAAGCATCTCTACTTTAATTTAATGGCTCTCAAGCTGCACTTGTTTCGATGAGTTCCTGCAGAAAAACACTTCGACATTTTTCATTAAACATTTACATATCATCGTCCGAAGGCTAGATTGTTTCACCAAGTAACTCGCGCTAAGCGCAACAATTGAAGGATCACTTATTTTTGCCAGAATTTCGCTCTTTTTCAACAGTTCCGCAAAAGATGGTCGAAAAAAATGCATTCTCAAGCTGTATCTTCGTCTTTAAGAATTGCAGTTCAACAAAAAAAAGCATACTTTCACTTATATAGTTATTGGTCCCTGACGGACAAGTTGCAATATGTTATTTTTATTTTGGCAGTCAATAACTCGGCCAAAAAAACAGCACCTCGTTCACTGAAAAATGGATTAAAGGAGATTC